>CM055432.1:4016663-4189666 GCA_029228465.1 Salix viminalis
AACAATTTATGATATCAAAACTAGTCACTTGCACATGGTCCATGGTGGGTCAAGATCAATTTTCTTTATTAACTCTAAAAAATAAAGGGGTTGAGAAGTTGTCTCACATCATTAAAAAAAAACTAATATCAATTGAAAAGATGATGCTTTTGAGATTAACATATATTAATGAATGCTAAATATTTTATTTAATTACACATGAATAAAACTATTTCTTGTAAGAAAAGCAAAAAAATAACTCTTTTGAAAATAGAAATTGGAAGAAAAACCAAGAATCTCATCCGAAAATAAAAATTAAACTGATTAATACCTAATGAAATAATATATTGAACATAATGTTATTTACTTAAATAAAATAAATTTTGAATAAAACTGAACAAGAAAATTACATAGTGAGATATACAAGAGTGCTTGATAGCATTAAAAAGATCGTGAAAGCCGAATGGAATGGTATGCAGTGGAATAAGCTCTTAAAACATTTTTTAATTTTATTTAAATAAAGTTTAACAATAACAATACCATCAAAGTCTTTAAGAAAAAAGTCCACACGCCTGGGCCTGATTGATAACTCTGGATCAAAACTCACGGTAGGCTTGTGTGGGCCTTCAAGGGTAGCCCACTGATTAAGTCTTTTGTTTTCTTGGCTGAGAGGAAAGCACGTGATCTGCCCAACTCTTTTTTTAATCAACCAAACAGCGTGTCGTTTGGAAAGGTCGATAGATGTCACCTTGTCCTCCAGCTCTACCATCGACCACCTCGAGTTCCTACGCTGACGTTTTGAACCCAAAACCCCATTCCCAACTATTTTAAACTCAAAAATACAAAAAAAAAAAAAATTAAGTGCCTGACCAAAATGTATAAACTTCATTAAATAGGGATTACTAATGAAAATTTCTTAAGAACCTTAGAGGACTTAAAAAAACTAAAAATGCTCATTTGTTACAGTATTTTTGAAAAGAAATCTTAGAATTTATTGGGGTATCAGTTGAGATCCTTATACTTTTAATTATGTTTAATCAAGATACTTTTAATTATGTTTAATCAAGAAAATTGAGTTGATTTCATCAAATAAAATTATTATAATTAAATAAATTTAATTGAATTAAATGTTAATTATCTGGTAATTTCAATTGATTGAAGTCATGAAAAGATATTTATATTTTATTAATCATAGAATATTTTCTTTGGTAGAGTAATGATAGGTAGTACTAAATAAATAAATGAAGGTTGAAGTCGAATAAAAAAATAATATTTATCTCAAACTTAATTGTTTTATTCACATACTAAAAGCACTTTCATAAAAAGCAGTTTAGCTGCGATTCAAAATAATTTTTAAAGTGTTTGGTTAAAACTATGATTGAGTTTGAGGTTAATGAAAAGCAGTTTCGAGTGTTTAGTTACCAAACTTTTCATATTGTTTTTAACTTGTGAAATTACTTTAAAGTATGTGTATATTTATATATATTATTTTTTAAATATTTAATAATTATAATAATAAAATATAATTAATAATTCAAGTAAATTAAACACTTTTTTTTATTCTCCCATCAAACTACTTGTAATTTCATCACGAACTATAAATACATACATGAAAATCTTTGTGATCCCGGAACAACATATAGTAAAATATCATCTGAAATAAAATTAAGATTGTAAGACAAAAATTATATTGTGATCTACTTCTAATATATTTATTTATATTTTTAATTAATTTTTAAATTATTTTAATATTTAAAAAATATTTTATATATATAATTTTTTTTAACTCCCCGGAACCCCCCTCAGCCACACACACCCTCCCTCTCTCAGCCACACGCCACAAGAATTCAAAAGCAACTAATTCTTGCTTTTCTTGCGCCGGCGGTTTCACATCCTCTTAACTTCTGGGGCCCAGCTAAACTTCTACTTTTAACATTTTACCAAACGCTAGGATAATAAGTTTTTTTTGCAATCAGATGTTGTACACAAAAATAAACACCGCCTAAGCATTTGACACATGGATTAATTTTTTAAGTGTAAGTTCTTCGTAATTTAAAGTTTGTAATATCTGTACTTCAAAATTATCCAGGCTCTGTACTGCTCTATCTTCTATTTTCAAAATCTATTTAAAAAAAAATGTGTCCCCGCAGTGTGCTAACTTCTTAGTTCTTACCCTGTCTTTCCTCTCAATTCTCTTATAGTTTTTCGTTGTCAAATTTTCTCAGGCACTGTTTTTTTTCTTTGATTCGTCATGTTTTTACAGGAGCCTCACACATTTTTCTTTATTATGATTTTTTTTTATAATTGGGGTATCGGATCAACTTACGTACACTATAACTAATTCCTGGATCTACTGAATATTCTACAAGTTTAATAAATAGATAAAATACCGTAGGATCGAAAGGTAGAGCTTCAACCCGGGTGCCGAGAAAGTAACAAGACATGCTAATTTCTTTATTATAGGTGTTGACGCCAGTGATCTGAAGTTGGTGGCAAAGTTATTGATCCCGCCCCGTCCCAATGCCTAATCCGGGACAAAACGGCGACGTTTTTGTCCCGGCTAGAATCCGACCTGTCCCGGAAAAATCCGGGGCAAATTCCGGACCGAGCACGCCGATTGCATGCCGGGCGTTCCGTTCGATCCCGGATCAAAACGACATCAAGCTTTGGTCTTCAAATCGCAGCATCATTTTTTTTCGGATTCTTTTGATCACTTCCATTGGAATTATCTCCATCCGGGCAAACTATGAGGCATCGAAGGCTTCGGTATTACATTAATCAACGATGCAAAAGACTCTGCAGAAGGCAAAGCGCTTCACCCTCTCGTACATATCCAACGACAAGGCCATGGACATGTGATATACTCGATTCATGGGAGCATCCGCTTTCGCCATGGACATGGACCCCACTCGCTCACCATGATGGGAAGCTAGAGAAGAAGAAGAAGAAGAAAGGATGGGCGAAGAAGAAAGGATGACGCTAGGGCAACTAGAGAAGAAGAAAGGAGAAGAAGAAATGTTGGGCGGCTAGAGAAGAAGAATATGGGTAGGGTTGGAAAGAATATGGGAAGAATATGGGTAGGGTCCGTTGGAAAGAATATGGGTAGGGTTGGAAAGAATATGGGTAGGGTTTTATTCTTTTATGTATTGAAATGAAGGAGACAAAAACGGGGTGGGCTGGATTTTATTTTTCTTCTTCTAATTATTGGTTTTTATACAAATTATTATTATATAATAATTATTAATTATTATATAATAATAGTTAACTTAAAAATAGGGGTATTAATTTGTAATTAATTTGATTGAATTATTTGTAATGGAATGTATTTTAATTAATTATGTTTGAACTTATTGATTATTTCTTAATGTGTTCATTTTGTTTTTTTAAGTTTTTCTAACATTAAAAACAATAAGTAACATTAATTAATTTCAAAATTCAAATTCAAATACAACAACCATAAAAAAACATAGAATTACTTGAAAAACATACAATAAGTAGCTTAAATTTCAAATATTCTCGATCTTTTAATTATAATTAAATTCATTTTTTATTTTTTATTTTTATAAAAATAATTTTATTGTTGGAATTTTAGAGATGTTTCTAATTTTGAGATTATGTTTGTTTGATTTTGTGTTTGTATTGTATAATTTAAATTTCATTTATCTTGAATTTAAATTATACTTGTTAAATTAATATTTTATTTTTTTCATATATATAATTAAATAAAAATGAACAGTACAAAACCGGAACGGTACCCGGAACGGTACCGAAACCGGAACGTTCCGTTCCAAACACAAATCCGGAACCGGGACCGGGACGGGATCAATAACTATGGTTGGTGGCAAGAGATCTGCTTTTCTCAGTTTCGACATCATGCTCAGGGAGTTCTCCATGTTTCAAATTATTATTTTTAGTATTTTTAGATATTTTAATATGATAGTGTTAATTTTCTTTTGAAAAATAAAATAAATATTATTTTAATATATTTCTAAAAAAAACATTTTAAAAAATAACTACGAAATAATCTCAGACCAACTCTTCCACTTCTAATTAAAAACACTTTTTTGATTCTCCATCCAGTTACCTCATAACCTGTGATGTTTTTTTTTTTTTTAGTAGAACTAAGGATATCTGAGTGCTGGTCCAGACTAATTCTTTTTTGGACCAGTGGCAAGTTCTTCCCAAGAAACCGGCTGCAGATGAAGAGAGGGGTCGACCACTTGAACTCGTAAGATGTTTAATCAGCAATAGAGTTGGACGAAGTTGAGAGGTTGATTTGATCCAAAAAATTTAGCTTAGAGATTAGATGCTGCAGTTTTTTTTTATTATTATTATTATATACCTGTTTGATATTAAATTTAAAAGAGATAATGCCCAGCTTTTCACATGCTCAAATGAGTGAAGCTGTGAGATCTAATAATTTAAAACCATCGAGATGCCTCTCTCCCAAGTGGCTAAGAGCTTCTCCCAAGAACCCATCCAGTTATCCTTGTTCTTAGTTTTGTCAACCTCTCAAAACCCACAGAGTCCAAGACCCATCTATTCTGGTGTTCATAAAGTCAGAAGTAGAAAAATTAAAACCTTGAAGAACTCAGAAATATCCTGGAAGTGTAGACATCCATAATGTTGATTGTTTTTATTATATTTATTATTAACTGTCTTATTCCTAACATGTGATTGTTTGATTTTTTTTGAGAATTAGCAATTTGTTTCCCCGGCTGAGCTAATTTACTGATTTATATATTCTACTAAAAGTAATGTATCCATAGTCTTTTTTTTTTTTTAATAAAATAGATTAAAGTTCTAATAAATTTAATTTCTTTTTGGCTAAATATACGAGTGAGAGCTACCTCTCATTTTATAACTTCATCTATTTTATCAATTCATATTTAATTGAAACTTTTTATATGAAAGAATGTAGTAGAAAATATTTATCTTGTGATGTAATTTTTTTTATTAATCATTGATTCCACGTAAGAAATTGTGCTCCTTCTATACTAGTGCGTATCAGAAACAAATGGAGTCTTAACATTTTATGTCATATAATTTTGATACAAGTATATGAAAAAGGTTTTATGAAATCATAATAAGGACCAAATTGATATTATGACAAGATATTAGGGACTTGTATTGAAAATGAAAGAGCCGCCAACTTTGATTAGAAACGCCATATCTAAACGTTCACGTGATCATCAATGATTTGGTACTGATTCAAATATATACTTGACCAAAGTTTTTTTTGACTAAAACCATATAAACACAAACAGCAATTGCAGAGAAATTTCCTACGTGTTGAACGGATATATTTCACAATGGCTTTCTCTTATATGTTACCATCGTGGATTGGAAGTCTCGAATTTATAACGATTTAGCTTTCATGCACCGAAAGCTTGCAAGTTATTCAATGCCAAGAACATGCGTAGCCGATGCGAATTCATTCTTTCGTGTTATTTACTTAAAAGTATTTTTGAAAAAAAAAATTATTTTTTGATGTTTTTATATAATTTTCATGTTTTGATATCAAAAATATTTTTTTAAAAAAACAAAAATTAATTTAAAAAACAACCTCATCAAACTAAACATGTATTTAATTTTTAGATAATTTTCATATATTAATATAAAAAATAATTTTTAAAAACAACCTCGGGCATTCTATCAACAAAAGAGTCACATAATACCATGATGTTTTGCTTACGTCGTAACTTAATCATGGCGATCATTTCTTGTTAATTAAATGTGCAAGAATATTATAACCCATGAATTGACCTAGTAAACTAGAATCAGTAGACATTTCATCATCTTTCTATGTGGGAGTAGATGGGTACGAACACGAGCTTGAGATCATTAACATTATTATTGAAAATTCAAGTTCAACTTCTCCGTAGTACTTCAATAAATATACCCAGTTGCTCAAGTCTTGGTAATTACTTTCATGTGCTTTTCTTACAAAGTTGCTCAAGTCTTGGTAATTACTTTCATGTGCTTTTCTTACAGAGTTGCTCAGGTCTTGTCTATAAAGTCAATTAACAGTAAGAAAGGAAATATCTAGCGCCGTCCCTTCAAGAAAACGCGAGGAAGCTGTCAGTGATGTCCCAAGTTGTTGGCATTATTGCTTGGTCAAAACTTAAAACCCACCCAACCTTGTTTTATTATAAAGTCGATAATTCCAATAAATATAATTGTGAAAGCAGGAATTCTTAAAACAGCTTTCAGAATCCAAAAGCATTGCCATGAAATTGTTGGCCTTGTGCTTTTTCGTAATGATAAACATACCAATCGCCGAGGCTAGAATTCGTCACTACAAATGGGAGCTCAAGTACGAGTACAAATCCCCTGATTGCTATAAGAAGCTGGTAATTACAATCAATGGAAGAACTCCTGGACCCACAATTCTCGCACAGCAGAATGACACAGTTATCGTTGAGGTCAAGAACAGCTTGTTAACTGCGAACACAGCCATTCACTGGCACGGGATTCGTCAGATCGGAACACCTTGGTTTGACGGGACAGAAGGCGTCACTCAGTGTCCTATTTTGCCCGGAGACACTTTCGTGTACAAGTTTGTCGTTGACAGGGTAAGTTCTCAATTCTTAGCACTCTGTAATGCACAGCTTTTTTCAGATTACTTGTATGATAATACCCTCTCGCCTGCTCTCTCTACACAGCCTGGAACATATTTATATCATGCCCATTACGGGATGCAAAGAGAAGATGGGCTATTTGGATCCATTCGCGTAGCGCTTCCCGATGGAGAATCCGAACCTTTTGCTTATAATTATGATCGAAGCATCATCCTTACTGATTGGTATCACAAGAGCTCGTTTGAACAAGCTGCCGGATTGTCCTCAATTCCTTTTCAGTGGGTTGGGGAGCCCCAGGTACTTAATTTTCCAACTTTTCCATTGTTTGATGTTATTAATGTAGTTTACCGTGTTAACTATCAGTGTCGAACGACTAAACTTGTTCATTGCAACGAAAATTGCAGTCTCTTCTGATACAAGGAAAGGGAAGATTTGACTGCTCCACTGCCAATCCTCCCATGAAAGCTGATGTCTGCAACAATACAAATCCTGAATGCTCTCTTTATTCCACGACTGTAGTCCCTGGAAAAACTTATCGGCTAAGGATTAGTAGCTTGACTGCTTTATCAGCTCTTAGTTTCCAGATCGAGGTATTTTCAATCTCCTGTCAATATATATATTTCACAGCTTGTTAGAAGTTTTATTTTTTATTTTTTATGAGGTAGTCGTTAATTAACATCTTAATAATTCTTATGCAGGGCCATAACATGACTGTTGTTGAAGCTGATGGTCACTATGTCGAGCCATTTGTGGTAAAGAACTTATTCATTTACTCCGGCGAGACATATTCAGTTCTAGTGTATACAGATCAGGACCCTGCAAGAAATTACTGGGTTACTACAAATGTTGTTAGCAGAAATGCCACTACTCCGCCAGGGTTAGCTGTTCTCAACTACTATCCAAACCATCCGAGGAGATCTCCTCCGACGATTCCTCCTTCCGGGCCAATGTGGAACGATGTGGATTCCCGGTTTAATCAAAGTGTTGCCATTAGGGGCTCGCAAAGGCCACGTATATTCCCCTCCTGCAACCTCTGACAGGGTCATAGTTTTGTTGAGCACACAAAATCGGGTAAATGGTAAAAACCCGTTGGTCAGTAAATAATGTCTCATACGATATTCCTCATACACCTTACCTGATTGCGCTCAAGGAGAATTTGCTTCATACATTCAGCCAAACCCCACCTCCTGAAGGCTACGATTTCGCAAATTATGACATTTATGTTAATCAAAGTAACACCAACGCTATTACTAGTGATGCCATCTACAGGCTTCAGCTCAACTCAACAGTGGATATTGTTTTGCAAAATGCAAACATGATGAAGCCCAACAATAGTGAAACGCATCCATGGCATCTTCATGGACATGACTTCTGGGTCCTAGGCTACGGAAAGGGCAAGTTCGATCCTATTAATGATCCGAAGAAGTACAATTTGGTCGATCCAATTATGAAGAATACGGTGCCGGTTCATCCCTTCGGCTGGACAGCTTTTAGGTTTAAAGCTGACAATCCTGGAGTTTGGGCATTCCATTGCCACATTGAGTCGCATTTTTTTTTGGGCATGGGAGTGACATTTGAAGAAGGTATAGAGAGGGTTGGAAAATTGCCCTCATCTATCATGGGCTGTGGTGAAACCAAACACTTACTCAAGCCATAATACAAATCTTTCGAGGATTATTCGAAAATTATGGCATGGAGAATGATCTGGTTTTACTTCGTAGTTCACCACGTCACCAAAACAAAAATTATATGATTCTTTGGCAGCACATGATTTTGTTGTCATTTCATTGTATATGAAAAGCATTGTCATTTTCTTGTTACACTTTTATTTTAATTGTTGCCTTCAATATTGAGATATGTTTCTCTTCTTGACATTTTATAATTTATTTATTTGTTACTTAATTAATGGCTTTCATGGGTTTTAATCCCAATCAAGAACAATCTTGTTCACTTAAGACCTTGCTTCTTCTTTTTTTCTTTTTTAATCATGACAACACCTTTTTTTTCCTGCATTGTTATTAAATTTGACTTAGCCGATTAATTTAAAAAAAAAAATTATGTGACTATTTATCTACTATTTGACTTAGCCGATTAATAAGAAAGGAAATAACTTGCATGTGCTTACACAAGGTACGGGGAAGTCAACCAATTTGCTTGTTTATGAATTATGTGTTTAATTTATCTGCGCCAAGTTTTGTTTGTATTAATGCTTCGTTAAAAATTCTTATACTTTAATTGATGATATTTTCTGATTATACCGATGAAATATAAACTTTTTGTGTAAATTTTTGTTGGTGAGTTGTCACACACACACACACACATATATATACTAGTCATTTACTCGCGCTTTGCAGTGACTACAATCATATTCTTTTCAACACAAAGAAAAATATTAAAAGTGTGAGATTTTTTTATAATTATATAAATTTAAGAAAAATGATAAATATGTACAGAATTTTTGTGAAACGCTAATTTTCAATAAAATATATGAATTTTGAATCGATATAAATTTATTTGTCTAACAGGTATCAATGAAATCACCAATATAAAATTATTATCACCATTAAAAAAACAAGAAGATTCGGATACCTAATCATCAAATTCACTGTATTAGGATCAGATCATTTTATAATATAATTTAAATTAAACATAATAATAAAATATATATTGTGTAAACACCTACAATAACTAAACAACAAAAATAAGTCGTTGATTTTCTACCTATAAAAAAAATATCATTGAAAATCCATTGCTATGTTACTATCACTATCATGACTATAACATTTAAAATTACCATCCCGATTACTGTCCAAACAATAAAAAATATTAAATTGTCTAGAAGAATAAAAAAAAAAAAGCAAAACACTTTTACAAAAGCGTAAGCAAGAAAACAATTAAAAAAATCACTAAAAGTATCATTATTATTGTGTAAACAATAAAATTATCTCAAATAATAATAAATAATATTTTAACAAAAAAAAAGCAAAACAAAAAAACAATAAAAAAAAGACAAAACCAAAATAAATATTATGAGTATAAAAATAACAGAAAATACTAAAAAAAGAACAAACGGAAAAAAATAAGAAATATCAATTTTAAAATGATCACCAACATAAAATTAAAATTTTAGGATTAAACTAAAGAACAATAAAACCCAAACAAAAAAATGACAAAAATCAAAAACCAAAACTAAAAGCATAGATACATAAATACAGATAAAAAAAATAAGGACTGTCTAAGAAGGATCAAAAAAATCAAAGAAATTAAAACCAAATAAAAAATAAAAAGAATAAAGACTGAAATGAAAAAAATAAAATTAATAACAAATCAAAATCATGAGACTAAAAATATTAAAGGGATTTAAAATAAATAAAAAAATTAAAAGAATAAGGAACGAAATGAAAAATAACATATATGATCAATTTCATTTGGAGGACAAAATTGAAACAAATCAAAACCCGTGGATCGAAAAAACTAAAGGAACAAAAAACAAATCAAAAATCAAAAGAATAAAGGCTGAAATGAAAAATAATATATATGATCAATTTCAATTCAAAGGCAAAATTGAAAAAAAACCAAAACTTTTATAAAAGAAATCAGGAAAGAAAATGAAATCAAAAGAACAGGGACTGAAATGAAATACTCATGAGCAAAAAGGATCAATATGTATTTTGCTGTTATAGGAGAGAAAAGGGGTAAACAAATCTGCAATCCTTCATTCGCCATCTTCTGACACGTGCATCACCATGGGGGAGAGAATATGGTAGCGTATCTTGAGAGATGGCAGTAAGATATTTTTCACACGCCGAACGACATTGCACGCGCTGCCTGCACGGTGCGTACCAAAGAAAACTGTTGTAGTGTTAGGCAGACGCGCCTGTAGTTATTCCAAAAAAAATTAAAAAATATGAAATTACCCAAACATCCCTAGAGCCGCCGATAATAACAATAAAACATGCATAAAAATATCATCTTGCCCCAGCACCAACCCTCTGTTTTTGTCATTTCCAAGATCATTTAAGTATTTACACTGTTCACCAAACGTGAAAAAACAAAAATACCCTCATCGTTAGCACTGTGTGTTTTGTCCCACCTAAGAGTAAAGTTTTTATTTCACTGCTCACGGCCATGTGAAAAAACCAAAAATATCCTTGACCTACTTTTTTTTGTCAGCATCCAAGGGCAAATGCGTAGATTTACAGTGCAAATAAAAATGAAAAAGACATAAACACCCCCAAACAATCGGATAATGACACACAGGTGCCCTGGAAAAGTCCAAAATACCCCCGAGACCAAGACTAAATTTTGTGGTCTGAAAGACAAAATGGTAATTTTATTGTTGAGATCTACTATGATCTGTGTCTAGGGATATGATGAAACATCAACATGTTTTATATTTTTGTAATATATATTACTATAAAGGATTATATCATTTATATTTAAATTTTACTACTCATTTCTTTGTATAAATAAATTGTTTGTAATTAGTTTTTTAGAATTCCAATAATAGTATTTTAATTAATCACAAAACTAATCAAGATTCATGAGTCAAGCAAACAAACTCATGTGAAGCCTAATACCTTTTTAGGGCAACGAGCGAGCATGTACATGTACTTTAAGCTCAAAACCACTTGTTTTTTCATAGATCCTTCTTCTATGTAATCTCAAGTTCTCTACAAGTAGCTTATTTTAAAGTTTTTAACTGTTTATTATAAAAAAAATCTTGTATTTTTCTAATATTGAATAAAAGTTTTAAGTTTCATGTCAATTAAGGAATTTTTGAGAAAACTTTCTCATTCATTTATAATTTATTTTAATTATGTTCATGTTCCATGTTTGATACTAAAATTAAGTTTTTTAAAATAAGAGGGACCAATTAATATTATATTTAAAATAAATAGGATATTAAAATAAACGTTTCAAAGCTATCATTTATTTTACCCGTTATTTTTACTTTGTTCTTTATCTTTTAATTCAACACTTTCTCCCCCCAAAAAATACAACTGTGCTAACTTGCGCTCTTTAAGATCTCATAGTGGGATATAGCTCTCTCTCTTCTCTATTCAATTAATAATAGTTTTTTCCAAACTTAAAGAAATTACTGGCTAATATATATGTTATTAGTGTCTCGCCAGAGTATATGAACAAATTCTTTACCACGAATGGCTCAGATCATCAGCTTCAACAGCAGTGTTGCTATGACCCTGCATAAGAAATGTTATTAAGATGTTAATTAATGACCACCACATCATTTTCTTCTAATTAGCTGTAGATTGAAAATACCTCGATCTGGGAACTGAGAGCAGATAAAGCAGTCAAGCTACCAATCCTGACCAGAAATGTTTTTCCGGGGACGACAGACAGAGAATAAAGAGGACGTACCCTGTCAACTACAAACTTGTATAAGAATTCGACGAGCCAAGGTGTTCCATTCTGACGAATTCGATGCCATTGAATGGCTGTATTCTCAGTTAACAAGCTGTTCTTGACCTCAATAATAACTGTGTCATTCTTCTGTGCAAAAAAAGTGGATCCAGAACTGCTTCCATGTGTAATTAATGATCAGCTTCTTGATTTCCCATTTGTGGTGACGGATTCGAGCCTACGCAATTGGTATGTGAATCGAAGAAATAACGAAAAGACAGCCAAAAAATTTCATAATGGCAATGCTTTTAGATTCTGATGAGATCTGATAACCACTCGTCTTCAAAATATGTTCAAACTAATCGCAGAAAAAGAGAAGGATATATTCTACAGTGAGTGCTATAAGAAGATTGGAGTGGTTATCAGCTTTCTGAAGGACAAAAGCATTGCCATGATGAAATTTTTGGCTGTCTCTTTCGTTATTTCTTTGATAAACATACAAGTTTGAAAGGTAAGCCAGCAAATCATGAATTGATTTATAAGGTTATGCGCTATCATGGCTAGATTTCACATGGGCTTCATCAGAAAACGCGTCGAGTTAAAGATATTAAATTAAAAGAGAGAGAGCTATATCCCACTATGAGATCTTATGAGCCCAAGTTAGCAAAATTGTATTTTTTTGGGGGAGAAAGTGTTATATTAAAAGATAAAGAACAAAGTAAAAATAACGGGTAAAATAAATGATAGCTTTGAAATGTTTATTTTAATATCCTATTTATTTTAAATATAATATTAATTGGTCCCTCTTATTTTAAAAAAAAACTTAATTTTAGTATCAAACATGGAACATGAACATAATTAAAATAAATTATACATGAATGAAAAAGTTATCTCAAAAATTCCCTAATTGACATGAAACTTAAAACTTTTATTCAATATTAGAAAAATACAAGATTTTTGTATAATAAAAAGTTAAAAACTGTAAAATAAGCTACCTGTAGAGAACTTGAGATTACATAGAAGAAGGATCTATGAAAAAACAAGTGGTTTTGAGCTTAAATTACATGTACATGCTCGCTCGTACCCTAAAAAGGTATTAGGCTTCACATGAGTTTGTTGCTTGACTCATGAATCTTGATTAGTTTTGTGATTAATTAAAATACTATTATTGGAATTCTAAAAAACTAATTACAAACAATTTATTTATACAAAGAAATGAATAGTAAAATTTAAATATAAATGATATAATCCTTTATAGTAATATATATTATAAAAATATAAAACACGTTAATGTTTCATCATATCCCTAGACACAAATCATAGTGGATCTCAACAATGAAATTACCATTTTGTCTTTCAGACCACAAAATTTAGTCTCGGTCTCGGGGGTATTTTGGACTTTTTCAGGCACCTGTTTATCATTATCCGATTGTTTGGGGGTGTTTATGTCTTTTTCGTTTTTATTTGCACTGTAAATCTACGCATTTGCCCTTGGATGCTGACAAAAAAAAGTAGGTCAAGGATATTTTTGGTTTTTTCAAGTTTAGTGAACAGTGTAAATACTTAAATGATCTCAGAAATGACAAAAACAGAGGGTTGGCGCTGGGGCAAGATGATATTTTTATGCATGGTTTTTTTCGTTATTATCGCCAGCTCCAGGGATGTTTGGGTAATTTCATATCTTAGACAATCTTTATTTTTTACCTGTATTTATGTATCTATGCTTTTAGTTTTGGTTTTTGATTTTTGTCATTTTTTTGTTTGGGTTTTATTTTTCTTTAGTTTAATCCTAAAATTTTAATTTTATGTTGGTGATCATTTTAAAATTAATATTTCTTTTTTTTTCCCTTTGTTCTTTTTTTAGTATTTTCTGTTATTTTTATGCTCATAATATTTATTTTGGTTTTGTCTTTTTTTGTTGTTTTTGTTTGCTTTTTTGTTAAAATATTTTTATTATTATTCGAGATAATTTTATTGTTTACACAATAATAATGATATTTTTAGTAATTTTTTTAACTGTTTTCTTGCTTACGCTTTTGTAAAAGTGTTTTGCATTTTTTTTTTTATTCTTCTAGACAATTTAATAATTTTTATTGTTTTTGGACAGTAATCGTGTTGGTAATTTTTAATGTTATAGTCATGATAGTCATGGTAACATAGCAATGGATTTTCAATGATATTTTTTTTATAGGTAGAAAATCAACGACTTATTTTTGTTATTTAGTTATTGTAGGTGTTTACACAATATATATTTTCTTATTATGTTTAATTTAAATTATATTATAAAATGATCTGATCCTAATACAGTGAATTTGATAATTTAGATATCCGAATTTTCTTGTTTTTTGAATGGTGATGATAATTTTTTATTGGTGATTTCATTGACACCTGTTAGACAAATAAATTTACATCGATTCAAAATTCATATATTTTATTGGAAATTAGCGTTTCACAAAAATTATGTACATATTTATTATTTTTCTTAAATTTATATTATTATAAAAAAATCTAACACTTTGAAAAGAATATGATTGTAACCACGGCGAAACGCAAGTAAATGACTGTGTATATATATATATATATATATGTGTGTGTGTGTGTACGGTGTTGTTAGAGTATAGAAGAAAGAATATTCTAGAGTAGTGTATTTGCATTCTAGAAGTATGAATGATGATAGTTTGTTATGTATAAAATAGGAATATGGACTTACGGGAAATGCATGGGGAAAAACAGTATTGTTTACTGTTGAAATACAAAATTCATTCTCCCTCTCGTTCTCTCTTCTCTTCTCTAAACAACTTTCCCTTTCTTCCTAAATTCCTTCAATTACCTGCAACATTTCTCAATCCTAACATGGTTTCAGAGCTATTACGCTTACGCATGAATTGATCCAAGCTTCTGCAATCTGATTTGCTATGCATTATTCAAAAAAAAAAAAACCTGGATCTGTTTCTTGTTCTAGATCGTCATGGGAGAGATAGTCGCAAAGTGATTCTGAAGAGGTGATACGAATTGTTGCAACACAGCCTCCTCCTCTTCCTCAGCTTGAAACCAGAAGATCGCAAATAGCAGAAGATCCGTGTTACTGCTATGGCAACATCTAACATCTTCCATGCCAAATCAAGGTCAGACTCCTCTTCATTTGCTTCAGCAAGATACTCATCATCACTTTTCTCATCTTCGTCTTCTGCTCCTCTCTCAACTCCTTAAATCGAGCATTCAGTTTTTTTTTTCAACGAGTCTTCTAGTCTAAGTAAACACTCTCTGTCTCTCTTCTTCTCTGCACTGTTTCGTAACTCTTCTACTAATACTCTCAATTCTTCAGTCTGCACAACTAATTATTGCATTCAAATTTTGCACAAAAAAAAAAAGAGCAGCAACAGAGTGAGAAGTACAGTGCATTGTGAAGAAGCACCCACGATTCTCCCTCTTTCCCCTTAGAATCAATATTGCATAACCCAACCCACTCGCCAAGAGTCTTAGCACTGGGAACTGTCAATAAGCCTACACCATGGTCAGCACAGAGTGCTTTGGCGAGTTTGATATAGTCTGCCTGGTTGCAGTCCTCTGCCAGTACACAGCTGGGCAGCATACTTCTCAATCACTTTACCATCTTCATGGAGGCCCCGAGCAAGTCCACCATGAGCAAGGGACTTAAGTCCATGGCCTCAAGAGGCTGAGCAGGAGTCTCAGCAGGAGCAGGAGCAGGAGCAGGAGCCTCTTCACCTAACATTTTTCAGGTTTTGTTGATGATTTTAGAATGAGCAGAGCAGAGGAAGAAGATGATGAGAGAAGTGGTTGAGAAGAAATTGCAAAGCTTCGCACACTCCTTGGTTGTGCGATGACATCTTCAACTTTGCCCCCTTTCAACTCTTTCAAAGATTGAAGCTGTGCAAGAACAGGGGAAGAATAATTTGGCAGAGAAGAGGCTGCGGCGTTGCTGAGAGAGAAATAAGTAGAAACCTAGGTTTTGTGTTTTGCAGGTTTTGTATGTTTTTGTTTGTATTGCTCTACCGTTTTGTGTGTCACTTTCTACCGTTTTGCAAAAAAAAAAAAAAGAAAGAAAGAAATCAATATGATTGAGAAGTAGAAAATGAATTATTAAAAGATTAAGAAATTCATTAAAAAAAAATACAAAATGAATTCTTACACAGATTAAGAAATTCATCGGCAAATGAAAAACTTAAGAAAAACTAAAGTAGCCAAATGAAAAACTTCAGAAAAAACTGAAGTAGACAAATGAAATTCAAACTCATTCTATCACCTCTCTTACCTCTCATTTCTGTCTTCTCATCCCTCTCTTCTCAAATATGAACAAAAAAAAACTTCAAAAAAACTGAAGTAGACAAATAAAATTTCAATCAAGAAATAGACAAATAAAATGTCTTCTCTCTCTTTTATCTTCTTTGCCATTTGAGCATTCTTCTTCTTCTCAATCTCTCAAATTCTCAAAATCTTCTCAATCAAATTCAAAACTTATCTTTCTGTTCTCTTCTTTCTATTTTCCAAACTGATTTCTATTAAACATGGTTAAGTACTCATGTGTTTTGTGTTTTATCTCCGCAACAATCAGTATTATTTTGCAGATATCTTGACAAAAGGCCTCACTGCTCCTCTGTTTCAAAGTCATTGTTGCAATCTCATGCTTGGTTCATTCAAGCAAGAGATTGAAGGAGGATGTTAGAGTATAAAAGAAAGAATATTCTAGAGTAGTGTATTTGCATTCTAGAAATATGAATGATGATAGTTTGTTATGTATAAATAAGAATATGGACTCACGAGAAATACATGGGGGAAAACAAGATTGTTTACTGTTGAAATACAAAATTCATTCTCCCTCTCGTTCTCTCTTCTCTTCTCTAAACAACTTTCCCTTTCTTCCTAAATTCCTTCAATTATCCGCAACATTTCTCAATCCTAACATGTGTGACAACTCACCAACAAAAATTTACACAAAAAGTTTATATTTCTTCGGTATAATCAGAAAATATCATCAATTATAAGAATTTTTAACGAAGCATTAATACAAACAAAACTTGGCGCAGATAAATTAAACACATAATTCATAAACAAGCAAATTGGTTGACTTCGCGTACCTTGTGTAAGCACATGCAAGTTATTTCCTTTCTTATTATAAATTGACTTGATAAACAAAGACTTTTTCATCGATCTCAAACTCTCATATGTTCAAACCCATCTGCCGTTATGGTAAAATTGTTTACTCATTCTCGTTTCCCAAGTCAATTGATGGGTTATTAATATTTATTTCACTCGTAAATAACAAGAAAGGATCGCCATGATTAAGTTGACTTTTGCAGCAGATATATTCATGTTCTGGCGATTGAAGGAGTTGCAAGCTTACGTCTATCAAAATTAAATCATTACAAATTAAATCAGAAAACTCTCAGGAGGTTAATTATAAGTAGACAAATAGTCACATAATTTTTTTAAAAAAATTAATCGGCTAAGTCAAATTTAATAACAATGCAGGAAAAAAAAAGGTGTTGTCATGATTAAAAAAGAAAAAAAGAAGAAGCAAGGTCTTAAGTGAACAAGATTGTTCTTGATTGGGATTAAAACCCATGAAAGCCATTAATTAAGTAACAAATAAATAAATTATAAAATGTCAAGAAGAGAAACATATCTCAATATTGAAGGCAACAATTAAAATAAAAAAGTGTAACAAGAAAATGACAATGCTTTTCATATACAATGAAATGACAACAAAATCATGTGCTGCCAAAGAATCAGATAATTTTTGTTTTGGTGGCGTGGTGAACTACGAAGTAGAACCAGATCATTCTCCATGCCATAATTTTCGAATAATCCTCGAAAGATTTGTATTATGGCTTGAGTAAGTGTTTGGTTTCACCACAGCCCATGATAGATGAGGGCAATTTTCCAACCCTCTCTATACCTTCTTCAAATGCCACTCCCATGCCCATAAAAAAATGCGACTCAATGTGGCAATGGAATGCCCAAACTCCAGGATTGTCAGCTTTAAACCTAAAAGCTGTCCAGCCGAAGGGATGAACCGGCACCGTATTCTTCATAATTGGATCGACCAAATTGTACTTCTTCGGATCATTAATAGGATCGAACTTGCCCTTTCCGTAGCCTAGGACCCAGAAGTCATGTCCATGAAGATGCCATGGATGCGTTTCACTATTGTTGGGGTTCATCGTGTTTGCATTTTGCAAAACAATATCCACTGTTGAGTTGAGCTGAAGCCTGTAGATGGCATCACTAGTAGTAGCGTTGGTGTTATTTTGGACAACATTAATGTCATAATTTGCGAAATCGTAGCCTTCAGGAGGTGGGGTTTGGCTGAATGTATGAAGCAAATTCTCCTTGAGCGCAATCAGGTAAGGTGTATGAGGAATATCGTATGAGACATTATTTACTGACCAACGACGGGTTTTACCATTTACCTGATTTTGTGTGTTCAACAAAACTATGACCCTGTCAGAGGTTGCAGGAGGGGAATATACGTGGCCTTTGCGAGCCCTAATGGCAACACTTTGATTAAACCGGGAATCCACATCGTTCCACATTGGCCCGGAAGGAGGAATCGTCGGAGGAGATCTCCTCGGATGGTTTGGATAGTAGTTGAGAACAGCTAACCCTGGCGGAGTAGTGGCATTTCTGCTAACAACATTTGTAGTAACCCAGTAATTTCTTGCAGGGTCCTGGTCTGTATACACCAGAACTGAATATGTCTCGCCGGAGTATATGAATAAGTTCTTCACCACAAATGGCTCGACATAGTGACCATCAGCTTCAACAACAGTCATGTTATGGCCCTGCATAAGAATTATTAAGATGTTAATTAACGACTACCTCATCATAAGAAAAAACAAAAACTTCTAACAAGCTGTGAAATATATATATTGACAGGAGATTGAAAATACCTCGATCTGGAAACTAAGAGCTGATAAAGCAGTCAAGCTACTAATCCTTAGCCGATAAGTTTTTCCAGGGACTACAGTCGTGGAATAAAGAGAGCATTCAGGATTTGTATTATTGCAGACATCAGCTTTCATGGGAGGATTGGCAGCGGAGCAGTCAAATCTTCCCTTTCCTTGTATCAGAAGAGACTGCAATTTTCGTTGCAAGGAACAAGTTTAGTCGTTCGACACTTATAGTTAACACGGTAAACTACATTAATGACGTCAAACAATGGAAAAGTTGGAAAAGTAATTACCTGGGGCTCCCCAACCCACTGAAAAGGAATTGAGGACAATCCAACAGCTTGTTCAAACGTGCTCTTGTGATACCAATCAGTAAGGATGATGCTTCGATCATAATTATAAGCAAAAGGTTCGGATTCTCCATCGGGAAGCGCTACGCGAATGGATCCAAATAGCCCTTCTTCTCTTTGCATTCCGTAATGGGCATGATATAAATATGTTCCAGGCTGTGTAGAGAGAGGAGGCGAGAGGCTATTATCATACAAGTAATCTGAAAAAGCTGTGCATTACAGTGCTAGGAATTGAGGACTTACCCTGTCAACGACAAACTTGTACACGAAAGTGTCTCCGGGCAAAATCGGACACTGAGTGAAGCCTTCTGTCCCGTCAAACCAAGGTGTTCCGATCTGACGAATCCCGTGCCAGTGAATGGCTGTGTTCGCAGTTAACAAGCTGTTCTTGACCTCAACGATAACTGTGTCATTCTGCTGTGCGAGAATTGTGGGTCCAGGAGTTCTTCCATTGATTGTAATTACCCGCTTCTTATAGCAATCAGGGGATTTGTACTCGTACTTGAGCTCCCATTTGTAGTGACGAATTCTAGCCTCGGCGATTGGTATGTTTATCAGAGATATTACGAAAAAACAGAGGGCCAAAAATTTCATCATGGCAATGCTTTTGGATTCTGAAAGGTGATAAGCACTCATGCTTTCAAAATCTGTTCCTGTGGCAAGTTACCTGAAACTGTGATCGTTGTCCTTTGGACTCTACAAATCACTCCTTTTTATAGTTTATAGTTTATAGAACGGGCTTCACTTTTTCTATATTAGCTAGGAAAGCCTGGTCAAATAAATCTAGATTTGGAAGGTTCATGTGCTTGTCTTTTTAATGTTTGATTGCAATACAAAACTGATTGTGTGCTTACGGTCTTATACAAAACTGGATTCGGTCTCCACCTCTAAAATCCTCTAAGAACATAGAAATTTCTCTCAAATTCTCATGAAAAACATGTATGATTTTCTTTTTTTTACTATTTTTTAATCTTATGGTCATTACACAAATTATAATTTATTGGGATTATGGACTTAATAAAACAAGGTTAGGTGGGTTTTAAGTTTTGACCAATCAATAATGCCAACAACTTGGGACATAACTGACAGCTTCCTCGCGTTTTCTTGAAGGCACAACGCTAGATATTTCCTTTCTTACTGCTAGTTGACTTTATTGACAAGACATTTTCGTCTGACAGCTTGTTCCCATCTCCCATCCCCTTCACCAAATTTCTTCTTTACTACCGTATTTTTCGAAGAATTGTAGCTGTCTATCTGGAGATAATAAGCATCGGGACCTGATCAAATAAACTGTTATCTTCCCGAAGACAGAAATACAAGAAAATAGCATGAAAGTTGACAAAGTAATTACCAAGACTTGAGCAACTGGGTATAGTTATTGTAGGGCTACAGAGAAGTTAACTTGAATCTTCAATGATAATGTTAATGATCTCAAGCTCTCGTGTTCATACCCATCTACTACCACAAAAAAAGATGATGAAATGTGCAAGTTGGGTCTTGGCCTAGCGGTTGAAGGGACTTGTTTCTTTTCTCTGCACTAGGGTTCAAGTCCTACCATACACGCCTGTCACCCCGCTGTGCCTTACATTCTTATTGAGTTTACAGGATGTTCAATAAATCCGGGGATTAGTTGTGCAAACTATTAATGAATCCTTATGCTCTTCATTTTGTTTTATTTCCATCATTTTCTACAACATCATTGGTTTAATTATGAGAAGTAAGAACTTGATAAAGAGTGTAACTGTTTGAAAATCTGGTTGAGATTGTTTTTAAAATGATTTTTATTCAGAAATACATTAAAATAATATTTTTTTATTTAAAAAAAATAATTTTGATATTAGCACATCAAAATTATCTAAAAACATCAATTTTTTTAATTTAAAAAAAATATTTTTTTCAAAAATATTTTTAAAACACAATGTCAAACATCCCTATATATATATATATATATATATATAAACGAAGCTTCAATCAAAATAATTTGAAAAGTAGAACAACCAAATAATCAGGAAAAAAAACTTTAATTTCAAAGCATATAAAAAAAACTTTCAAAAATCCAAACGAAATTTGATGCATTAAACTAAAACTAAAGATACTTTATCAATATGCTAAAAAGTAGGGTTTACTTGTCAACTCTAAAAACTAAAGGGGTTGAGAAGTTGTCTCACATCATTAAAAAAAAATTAATATCAAATTGAAAAGATGATGCTTTTGAGATTAACATATATTAATGAATGCTAAATATTTTATTTAATTACACATGAATAAAACCATTTCTTGTAAGAAAAGCAAAAAAATAACTCTTTTGAAAATAGAAATTGAAAGAAAAACCAAGAATCTCATCCGAAAATAAAAATTAAACTGATTAATACCTAATGAAATAATATATTGAACATAATGTTATTTACTTAAATAAAATAAATTTTGAATAAAATTGAACAAGAAAATTACATAGTGAGATATACAAAGAGTGCTTGATAGTATTAAAAAGATCGTGAAAGCCGAATGGAATGGTATGCAGTGGAATAAGCTCTTAAAACATTTTTTAATTTTATTTAAATAAAGTTTAACAATAACAATACCATCAAAGTCTTTAAGAAAAAAGTCCACACGCCTGGGCCTGATTGATAACTCTGGATCAAAACTCACGGTAGGCTTGTGTGGGCCTACAAGGGTAGCCCACTGATTTAGTCTTTTGTTTTCTTGGCTGAGAGGAAAGCACGTGATCTGCCCAACTCTTTTTTTTAATCAACCAAACAACGTGTCGTTTGGAAAGGTCGATAGATGTCACCTTGTCCTCCAGCTCTACCATCGACCACCTCGAGTTCCTACGCTGACGTTTTGAACCCAAAACCCCATTCCCAACTATTTTAAACTCAAAAAATACAAAAAAAATAAAAAAAAATTAAGTGCCTGACCAAAATGTATAAACTTCATTAAATAGGGATTACTAATGAAAATTTCTTAAGAACCTTAGAGGACTTAAAAAAACTAAAAATGCTCATTTGTTACAGTATTTTTGAAAAGAAATCTTAGAATTTATTGGGGTATCAGCTTGAGATCCTTATACTTTTTAATTATGTTTAATCAAGATACTTTTTAATTATGTTTAATCAAGAAAATTGAGTTGATTTCATCAAATAAAATTATTATAATTAAATAAATTTAATTGAATTAAATGTTAATTATATGGTAATTTCAATTGATTGAAGTCATGAAAAGATATTTATATTTTATTAATCATAGAATATTTTCTTTGGTAGGGTAATGATAAGTAGTACTAAATAAATAAATGAAGGTTGAAGTCGAATAAAAAAAATAATATTATCTCAAACTTAATTGTTTTATTCACATACTAAAAGCACTTCATAAAAAGCATTTTAGCAGCAATGCAAAATAATTTTTAAGGTGTTTGGTTAAAACTGTGATTGAGTTTTAGGTTAATGAAAAACAGTTTCAAGTGTTTAGTTACCAAACTTTTCATATTGCTTTCAACTTGTGAAATTACTTTAAAGTGCGTGTATATGTATATATAATGTTTTTTAAATATTTAATAATTATAATAATAAAATATAATTAATAATTCAAGTAAATTAATTACTTTTTTTTATTCTCCCATCAAACTAATTGTAATTTCATCACTTAACTATAAATACATAAATGAAAGTCTTTGTGATCCCTAAAACAACATATAGTAAAATATCATCCTAAATAATTTGTGGGGCCAGACTTTAAACTTCTACTTTTAACATTTTACCAAACGCTAGGTAATAATTTTTTTTTGCAATGGGATGTTGCACCACAAAAAACAAACACCACCTAAGCATTTGACACATGAATGTTGGAGATTGTGAGATTAATTGAAGACTTGGTGAGTCAGTGCATATCCCCGTATTAGGGAATGTGCAGAGTAATTGATATCGTGCTCTTTTATTTCTACCATAAATGCATTAAGCAACGGTCTTATTTCCGCTAGTTACGCGTAATTAGTTTTCTTCTTTTATTGTATATAAGTGGTTGTATTATACATAATAAAGCATGATGTTCATTCCACCTTTGCTGTAATCATCGTTTATTCTAATTTTGTTGTAACATCAGCACACTATCTTTTTTCTTCATGGTATCGTGAGCTGCGATCTTGCTACCTTTGCTCTCAGTATTTTTTGTTCTTGTTGTCCGCTAATAAATATGGATGATCAAGAGACCGTTGATAATTCTAAAAGAGTAGTTGCCGCTTCTACAAGCATCGACGCTGATGCCAACTCTTCTCAAAAGTGACCACCGTGTTGCTAAATGAATTTAACTACTTACCATGGTCAAGCAGCTGACCATTAGGCTTGGAGGCAAATCCGTCCTAGGGATTCATCAACGGAAAGAACGAGCTCTCGATAGCGACTCTCCAGTGATATGAAAATTGGCTAGCAAAAGACCGGATGGTGATGTCTTGGATTTTAAATTCAATGGAACGAAATCTTTAGCTGAGATTTTCAGTTATTATCAATCATCTCTGGAACTTTGGGAAGCTGTCAAAGATATGTATGGCAACCAAAATAATTCAGCACGTATTTTTCAAATACAACAAGATATAGCCAGCCTTCATCAAAATGGTCAGCCATTTATAACTCTATTAAGCAAGCTTAAAAGCATGTGGAATGAATTGGAAGTGTACAGACCACATTCAGTCAACCCAAGTGTCTTACGCAACCGAAAGGAAGAAGACCAGATTTTTTCGATTCATCGCCGTACCGGGATCGGACTTTAAAGATTTAAGGAGTCATATTTTGATGAATGATGAGCTTCCCTCTTTAAAGGGTGTCTCAGTGCAACCATCCAACGCGGAAGAAATTAGAAGAAAAGTGATGACCCGTGAACACCCATCAAAAAATTGCGGTGATGCGCGTGCTATTGTTGCCCGTGAAATGCGGAAATCGTGGTTCCTTCAACGCTGCAGATGCTCGTGCGTGTGTTGCTCAGTAATCTGCAGAAAAGGGATTCTTCAAAGGGAAGCGTCCTAACTTGAAATGTGCATATTGTAATTCCATGGGTCATTCCATGGATCGTTTCTGGAGCCTTCATCCTAAATTAAAACCGAAAGACATGCAAAATCGACACAGTAGTCATAATCGATTTTTCAAACCCAAAGCTAATATTGTTGCTGCTCATACTACGGAACCTATATATACTAGCCCCATTTCCTTGCTAAATGAATTTGCTAGTTTTTTTACAAGAGAAAGCGCAATCTGGTGGTGAAGAGGGTCAGCGCCGATGAATCCAGTGCATTTTTGAGCAATTTTGTCTGGGTTATCAATCGGGTGAAAACTCGGGAAAAAAATCCAAGGTATGTATATTGCTCTTATGAATGCCTTATAAATCAGTAAATTACATGATATATGGGTTGTAGATTTTGGTGCTAGTGATCACATGACAAATAAATTAACCAAAATTCATGATTTCACCCCTTTTCCTAGATATCATCATTTGTTTCAATTGCAAATGCATCTACTGCAGCAGTAAAAGGCAAGGAAAAAATTAAAATAGCGTAAAAACCATTAATTTTGATATACTATATATGCCTTCATTTCCATTTCAGTTATTATCGGGTTCAAAGGTTAACTACTTCTCTTAATTGTGATGTTATATTTACTCCGCTTTATAGGTGTTTTTTCAGACCATTACACCAAAAAGCAAGATTGGTGAAGGATTCCATTTGAATGGGCTTTATTTTTTTCTCGTGATTCCCAAGTTTCGAAAGGATTACAAGCTATTTATTCTCCTATCATTGATCATTGTTTGTGGCATTTTTTGATCCGGCTCATGCATCCGATTCCGTCATCTCAAAAAATAAAACCAAATCATCAAAAAGAACGTATGATTGTGAGACGTGTCATTATTCCAAATCAAGCGTGATCGCCATTTAAATTATCTCAGGTCCAAAGTTTCTAGTGTTTTTGAACTTATTCATTCGGATGTATGGGGACCCTTTTTTCTATCTCAATTAATGGTTTCAAATATTTTGTCACATTTATTGACGATTTTTTCAAGAGTTACGTGGATATATTTATTAAAATCGAAAACTGAAGTTTTTCATTGTTTTAAAGAATTTCTACAAACTAGTTTCTACCCAATTTTCTACACATATTAAAATCTTTCGATCGACAATGACTCGAATTTACATCTCATGATTACTTAATTTCTAATGGAATAATTTATCAAACTAGTTGTGTTAATACTTCGCCAACAAAATAGAATTATTAAACGCTAAGAATCGGATTTATTAGAAAAACTAGAGCAATAATTCTTCAAATGCATGTTCCCAAAACTTTTTGGTCCTATGGAGTTCTTATTGCTACTTAAATTATTAACCGCTTACTCAGTCAAGTACTGGATTTTCAGTGTCCTCTTGAAATATTGCAGAGTAAATCTCCCAATATCTCGCATTTGAAGATTTTTGGATGCCAGTGCTTTGTTCACCTACATTCAAATCAACGTGATAAACTTGACCCTCGAGCTATCAAATGTCTTTTTTTAGGGTATTCACATACCAAGAAAGGGTATAAATGTTACGATACTATTCGTCCAAAAGTTTTACATCAGTAGGGGATATTCGATTTGTCGAAACCAGACCCTTTATTTCTCTGCATCCAACTAGGGGGAGTCCTTGGAGGACTTAGTTCCATTACCTAGAGTAGAGATCTGTAGCCTCGACTTGACTAGACCCAATGATCCACCTGCCAATCCTCGTTGTCCCACTGATATTATCCTGGTTGACGATTCTTCATCTACTGTCATGCCAATAGAACCGATGATCCTAAATTTGTCGGGTGAAGTACCAGCTCCAAG
Source organism: Salix viminalis (assembly GCA_029228465.1). NCBI lineage: Eukaryota > Viridiplantae > Streptophyta > Magnoliopsida > Malpighiales > Salicaceae > Salix > Salix viminalis. Next base: position 4,042,689 of record CM055432.1, read on the forward strand.
ACACAATCCTCCATGAGCTCGACTTTGTCCTTCTAGATTTCAAGACTATGCGGCTTACACAGTCAGGTATCCCGTCTCAAATTATTTGAATTACTCAAAACTCTCACCCTCATATTCAGCGCTTAGTCGTATATCCAATGATCATGAGCCCAAAAATTTCACCGATGCTCAAACTCAACCCCAGTTGTGGAGAAAAGCTATGGAGGAGGAATTAACTGCTCTAGATGACAATCAAACTTGGAGTCTAGTTCCTCTTCCAAAAGGTAAGCATGCAGCTGGCTAGTCGGTGGATATACAAGACCAAGTTCAACTCTGATGGATCTGTCAATTGATACAAATCTCGTCTTATGGCTCAAGGTTTTACACAAGAATTTAGTGTTGATTACAAGGAGACATTTGCCCTGTTGCAAAAATGACCACTGTGAAGAGTTCTTTTTATCCGCTTTTACGCTAATAATGGATGGTTCTTATCTCAAATGGACGTAAAAAACACCTTTTACACGGGGATCTTAAGAAGAAGTTTTATGACGCTTCCTCCGGCCACCCTTTAAGTGCCACCCCTAATTTGGTGTGTAAACTTCATAAATCTATTTACTGCTAAAGCAAAGTCCCCGTGCTTTGGCATGCAAAGCTTAGTGGAGCTCTTGCAACATTAGGCTTTAACAAAAGCTCTACTAGATTTCTCCCCTATATGTCCCGGTTCAAAAATGATGACAAATTAATGGCTCTAATTTATGTAGATGATTTAATTATCTCGGGAAATAATATTGAATCCATTGTTCAATTGAGAAAAACTCTTCAACAATTATTTCCCATTAAAGATCTTGGCCCCTTAAAAAATACTTCCTTGGGATTGAAATGACCTCGTCGAAGAAAGGATTTTTTTCTTAATCAACGTAAAGTACACTCTTGATGTCATTCAAGATGCGGTATGCTCTCAACTAAACCCTCCGCTACTCCCGTTGATAGCAAACTAAAAATTATCTCTTGTAGGTACTGACTCTTAACTTCGCTAAATATTATCAACAACTTGTGGGTAAACTTATTTATCCCGGCGATTACTAGTTCATATATTACCTATGCTGTAAGCCTTGTCAGCCAGTTCATGCATGCTCCAACTGTTCATTATTTAAGCATGGTTAAACAAATTTTGCGATACTTGAAGGGAACTATTGGTCGCGGAATTGTCATGACTAGAAACAACCATACCAACGTAATGGGATATACTGAGACTCAATTGACTGAAATCAACTTGGCCGGGCTTCGACCTCTACGACTATTGTATGTTTGTTGGAGGTAACCTTGTATCATGGAAGAGCAAGAAACAACATGTCGTAGCTCGCACTAGTGCCAAAGCAGAATATCGTGCAATGGCGGTTGCGGCCTGTAAGCTGGTGTGGCTTCGAGTCTTCTAACGGATATGAGTTGTTTTATCTATCACTCTCGATGAGTCTTTTTTTTGTGATAATCAAAATGCTGCCATGCATATTGCCAAGAACCCGGTGTTTCACGAAAGAACTAAACACATCGAAGTTGATTGTCACTTATCCAGTCACCAAGTTCAATCAAACAACATCACTAATCATTATGTGTGGACTCGGTGATCAACTTACCGATGTCCTTACCAAAGTCGTGTCCCCTCTTCCCAATTTCGTCGTTTCTCTATGCAAGCTTGGATCATTAAACCCTTTTGATCCGACGAGGGAGTATTGGAGATTGTGAGAGTTAATTGAAGACTTGGTGGTGCAGTGCATATCCCCGTATTAGGGAATGTGCGGAGTAATTGGATCTTGTGCTCTTTTTGATTTCTACCATAAATGCATTAAGCAGCGGTCTTATTTCCCGTTAGTTGCTGTAATTAGTTTTCTTCTTTTACTGTATATAAGTGGTTGTATTATACATAATAAAGCATGATGTTCATTCCAACTTTGTTGTAATACGTTTATTCCAATTTTGCTGTAACATCAACGCACTATCTTTTTCTTCAATGGATTAATTTTTTAAGTGTCTAAGTTCTTTGTAATTTAAAGTTTATACTATCTGTACTTCAAAATTATCTAGGCTCTATATCTTCTCTATCTTCTATTTTTTTAAAATCTATTTAAAAAAAAGGTGTCCTCGTAGTGTGCTAACTTCTTAGTTCTTACCACTGTCTTTCCTCTCAATTCTCTTATAGTTTTTGTTGTCAAATTTTCTCATTACAGCTGTTTTCTTTCTTTCATACGTCATGTTTTTCACAGGGGAGCCTCACACATTTTTTCTTTATTATGATTTCTTTTTATAATTACGATATAGGATCAATTTACACACACTACAACTAATTCACGAATCTACTAAATATTCTACAAGTTCAATAAATAGATAAAACACCGTGAGGATCGAAGGTAGGGGCTTAAAACCCAGTGTTAGAAAGTAACAAGACATGCTAATTTCTTTGTTATAGGTGTTGGCGTTGATGATCGAAGGTGGTGGCTAGAGATGCTGCTTTTCTCGGTTTAGACATCATGCTTTCGTTGAGTTCTCCATGTTTCAAATTATTATTTTTAGATATTTTTAATATGATAGTGTCAATTTTTTTTTGAAAAAATAAAATAAATATTAGTTTAATATATTTCTAAAAAAAACATATTTTAAAAAATAACTACGAAATAATCTCAGACCAACTTTCCACTTCTAATTAAAAAACATTTTTTTGATTCTCCATGCAGTTACCTCATAACCTGTGCTGTTTAATCAGCAATAGAGTTGGACGAAGTTGAGAGGTTGATTTGATCCAAAAAAATTTAGCATAGAGATTAGATGCTGCAGTTTTTTTTTATTATTTATTATATACCTGTTTGATATTAAATTTAAAAGAGATAATGCCCATCTTTTCACATGCTCAAATGAGTGAAGCTGTGAGATCTAATAATTTAAAACCATCGAGATGCCTGTCCTCATATGTCACCTTCAAGTGGCTTTCTGTGCTCGCTCGGTAGAGATAAAATACAAGTGGCTAAGAGCTTCTCCCAAGAACCCATCCAGTTATCCTTGTTCTTAGTTTTGTCCTCTCTAAACCCACAAAGTCCAGGACCCATCTATTCTGATTACGTTTCTGGCCTCTTCATTTTTTTTATTTTTTTGGGGTGTTCATAAAGTCAAGAAGTTGAAAAAATTAAAACCTTGAAGAACCTCAGAAATATGCTGGAAGCAAGGTAGTCAAAATCGTGAGCCAACTTCATGAAACTTCGTCTGAGTTTGCGAGTTGGTTCACCCTGAGTTGAACCGGTAAAAAAAATCGAACTCTGGTCAAACTCGGTCAAACTCGGTTAAAATCGGGTTGACTCAGTAAAATCAGGACCCAGAATCGATCCCGATTTTCACGATCCAGAATTTTCATTATTTTAAAACCAAATTTTGCACTTGATTTATTTAATTAACTCTCGAGCTTCTCCCCTATATTTAAAAGGAGAGAATTGAGACAACATTGCATTTGTCAGATGTGGGACAAATGCAATTTATCCACTCTGACAGAGAGTCTCTCGGCTGTATTTAAAGTTCTCTCAATTGAGAGAACATTGTGGTTGTCCGATGTGGGACAAATGCAATTTGTCCCACATCGATCATATGTATATATATATATATATATATATATATATATATATATATATATATATATATATATGTTTTTTAATATATATATTAAAAAAATTTATAAAAAAATATATATTATAAAAAAAATAAAATTGTTGTGTTGATTTTATAAAAAATAAAAATTATATATATATCATGGAATCACTCTTGAAAATCAGTAATATTAACTTTAAAATTTATACTTAATTTTTTTTAATTTTTGATGTTTTACATCATTTTCATATCCTGATATCAAAATAATTTGTTGGAGTTGGAGCTAGTACTAGTAATATTGATGTTGACTGTTGATACCAGTATTAGTAATTTAGTACTGATAATCCTTTCAATAATAATACTTTTGATAAATGTATTAAAAATAACAAGGAAAATGACGGACATGAGATTGATTTTAATTTATATAGCATATCATTAAAATATTTATTTTAAATATGTTTGTTTTTACCTAATGAAATTCTATTGACATAATTGTTTTGTAATGTGTTTTGAAGTTATTTTACATCATGTATGAACCTAAACTAATTAAGTTTTATGTCCATAATTATGCTATTTTGTACGGATATTTCGGGTACGATCTTTCTACGATTTTACGATCCGATTTTTCGGAGCCCTTTCCGATCCGTGTCAAAATCTCGATTTTGACTACCTTGGCTGGAAGTGTAGACATCCATAATGTTGATTGTTTTTATTATATTTTATTATTAACTGACTTATTCCTAACATGTATTGATTGATTTTTTTTGAGAATTAGCAATTTGTTTTCCCGGCTGAGCTAATTTACTGATTTATATATTCTAATAAAAGTAATGTATCCATAGTCTCTTTTTTTTTAATAAAATAGATTAAAGTTCTAATAAATTTAATTTCTTTGTGGCTATAATTCATACTTAATATAAACATTTTATATGAAAGAATGCTGTAGAAAATATTTATCTTGTGATGTAATTTTTTTTATTAATCATTGATGCCACGTAAGAAATTGTGCTCCTTCTATACTAGTGCGTATCAGAAACAAATGGAGTTTTAACATTTTATGTCATATAATTTTGATACAAGTATATGAAAAAGGTTTTATGAAATCATAATTTGATATTATGACAAGATATTAGGGACTTGTATTGAAAATGAAAGAGCCGCCAACTTTGATTAGAAACGCCATATCTAAACGTTCACGTGATCATCAATGATTTGGTACTGATTCAAATATATACTTGACCAAAGTTTTTTTTGACTAAAACCATATAAACACAAACAGCAATTGCAGAGAAATTTCCTACGTGTTGAACGGATATATTTCACAATGGTTTTCATCATTTCCGCTGAAGAAATTGAGCTTTACTTTCTCTTATATGTTACCATCGTGGATTGGAAGTCTCGAATTTATAACGATTTAGCTTTCATGCACCGAAAGCTTGCAAGTTATTCAATGCCAAGAACATGCGTAGCCGATGCGAATTCATTCTTTCGTGTTATTTACTTAAAAGTATTTTTGAAAAAAAAAATTATTTTTCGATATTTTTATATAATTTTCATGTTTTGATATCAAAAATATTTAAAAAAAAAACAAAAATTAATTTAAAAAACAACCTCATCAAACTAAACATGTATTTAATTTTTTAGATAATTTTTATATGTTAATATAAAAAATAAATTTTAAAAACAACCTTGAGCATTCTATCAACAAAAGAGTCACATAATACCATGATGTTTTGCTTACGTCGTAACTTAATCATGGCGATCATTTCTTGTTAATTAAATGTGCAAGAATATTATAACCCATGAATTGACCTAGTAAACTAGAATGAGTAAACATTTCATCATCTTTCTATGTGGGAGTAGATGGGTATGAACACGAGAGCTTGAGATCATTAACATTATTATTGAAAATTCAAGTTCAACTTCTCTGTAGCACCTCAATAAATATATCCAGTTGCTCAAGTCTTGGCAATTACTTTCATATGCTTTTCTTACAAAGTTGCTCAGGTCTTGTCTATAAAGTCAATTAACAATGAGAAAGGAAATATCTAGCGCCGTGCCTTCAAGAAAACGCGAGGAAGCTGTCAGTGATGTCCCAAGTTGTTGGCATTATTGCTTGGTCAAAACTTAAAACCCACCCTACCTTGTTTTATTATAAAGTCGATAATTCCAATAAATATAATTGTGAAAGCAGGAGTTCTTATCAGCTTTCAGAATCCAAAAGCATTGCCATGATGAAATTGTTGGCCCTGTGTTTTTTCGTAATATCTCTGATAAACATACCAATCGCCGAGGCTACAATCCGTCACTACAAATGGGAGCTCAAGTACGAGTACAAATCCCCTGATTGCTATAAGAAGCTGGTAATTACAATCAATGGAAGAAGTCCTGGGCCCACAATTCTCGCACAGCAGAATGACACAGTAATCGTTGAGGTCAAGAACAGCTTGTTAACTGCGAACACAGCCATTCACTGGCACGGGATTCGTCAGATCGGAACACCTTGGTTTGACGGGACAGAAGGAGTCACTCAGTGTCCGATTTTGCCCGGAGACACTTTCGTGTACAAGTTTGTCGTTGACAGGGTAAGTCGTCAATTCTTAGCACTCTGTAATGCACAGCGTTTTTCAGATTACTTGTATGATAATAGCCTCTCGCCTCCTCTCTCTACACAGCCTGGAACATATTTATATCATGCCCATTACGGGATGCAAAGAGAAGAAGGGCTATTTGGATCCATTCGCGTAGCGCTTCCCGATGGAGAATCCGAACCTTTTGCTTATAATTATGATCGAAGCATCATCCTTACTGATTGGTATCACAAGAGCTCGTTTGAACAAGCTGTTGGATTGTCCTCAATTCCTTTTCAGTGGGTTATGGAGCCCCAGGTAATTACTTTTCCAACTTTTCCAGTGTTTGACGTCATTAGTGTAGTTTACCGTGTTAACTATCAGTGTCGAACGACTAAACTTGTTCATTGCAACGAAAATTGCAGTCTCTTCTGATACAAGGAAAGGGAAGATTTGACTGCTCCACTGCCAATCCTCCCATGAAAGCTGATGTCTGCAACAATACAAATCCTGAATGCTCTCTTTATTCCACGACTGTAGTCCCTGGAAAAACTTATCGGCTAAGGATTAGTAGCTTGACTGCTTTATCAGCTCTTAGTTTCCAGATCGAGGTATTTTCAATCTCCTGTCAATATATATATTTCACAGCTTGTTAGAAGATGTTTTGATGAGGTAGTCGTTAATTAACATCTGAATAATTCTTATGCAGGGTCATAACATGACTGTTGTTGAAGCTGATGGTCACTATGTCGAGCCATTTGTGGTAAAGAACTTATTCATATACTCCGGCGAGACATATTCAGTTCTACTGTATACAGACCAGGACCCTGCAAGAAATTACTGGGTTACTACAAATGTTGTTAGCAGAAATGCCACTACTCCGCCAGGGTTAGCCGTTCTCAACTACTATCCAAACCATCCGAGGAGAGCTCCTCCGACGATTCCTCCTTCCGGGCCAATGTGGAACGATATGGATTCCCGGTTTAATCAAAGTGTTGCCATTAGGGCTCGCAAAGGCCACGTATATTCCCCTCCTGCAACCTCTGACAGGGTCATAGTTTTGTTGAACACACAAAATCTGGTAAATGGTAAAACCCGTTGGTCAGTAAATAATGTCTCATACGATTTTCCTCATACACCTTACCTGATTGCGCTCAAGGAGAATTTGCTTCATACATTCAGCCAAACCCCACCTCCTGAAGGCTACGATTTCGCAAATTATGACATTTATGTTAATCAAAGTAACACCAACGCTATTACTAGTGATGCCATCTACAGGCTTCAGCTCAACTCAACAGTGGATATTGTTTTGCAAAATGCAAACATGATGAAGCCCAACAATAGTGAAACGCATCCATGGCATCTTCATGGACATGACTTCTGGGTCCTAGGCTACGGAAAGGGCAAGTTCGATCCTATTAATGATCCGAAGAAGTACAATTTGGTCGATCCAATTATGAAGAATACGGTGCCGGTTCATCCCTTCGGCTGGACAGCTTTTAGGTTTAAAGCTGACAATCCTGGAGTGTGGGCATTCCATTGCCACATTGAGTCGCATTTTTTTTTGGGCATGGGAGTGACATTTGAAGAAGGTATAGAGAGGGTTGGAAAATTGCCCTCATCTATCATGGGCTGTGGTGAAACCAAACACTTACTCAAGCCATAATACAAATCTTTCGAGGATTATTCGAAAATTATGGCATGGAGAATGATCTGGTTTTACTTCGTAGTTCACCACGTCACCAAAACAAAAATTATATGATTCTTTGGCAGCACATGATTTTGTTGTCATTTCATTGTATATGAAAAGCATTGTCATTTTCTTGTTACACTTTTTTATTTTAATTGTTGCCTTCAATATTGAGATATGTTTCTCTTCTTGACATTTTATAATTTATTTATTTATTTGTTACTTAATTAGTGGCTTTCATGGGTTTTAATCCCAATCAAGAACAATCTTGTTCACTAAGACCTTTGCTTCTTCTTCTTCTTCTTCTTCTTCTTTTTTTAATCATGACAACACCTTTTTTTTTCCTGCATTGTTATTAAATTTGACTTAGCCGGTTAATTTTGAAAAAAATATTATCTAACTATTTGTCTAGTTATAATTAACCTCCTGAGAGTTTTTTGATTTAATTTGTAATGATTTAATTTTGATAAAGTCAACTTAATCATGCGATCCTTTCTTGTTATTTACGAGTGAAATGAATATTAATAACCCATCAATTGACTTGGGAAACGAGAATGAGTAAACAATTTTACCATAACGGCAGATGGGTTTGAACATATGAGAGCTTGAGATCGATGAAAAAGTCTTTGTTTATCAAGTCAATTTATAATAAGAAAGGAAATAACTTGCATGTGCTTACAGAAGGTACGGGGAAGTCAACCAATTTGCTTGTGTTATGAATTATGTGTTTAATTTATCTGCGGCCAGTTTTGTTTGTATTAATGCTTCGTTAAAAATTCTTATACTTTAATAGATGATATTTTCTGATTATACCGAAGAAATATAAACTTTTTGTGTAAATTTTTCTTGGTGAGTTGTCACACACACAAATATATATATATATATACTAGTCATTTACTTGCGTTTCGCCGTGGCTATAATCATATTCTTTTCAACGCAAAGAAAAATATTAAAAATATGAGATTTTTTTTATAATAATATAAATTTAAGGAAAATAATAAATCTGTACAAAATTTTTGTGAAACGCTAATTTTCAATAAAATTTATGAATTTTGAATCGATATAAATTTATTTGTTTAACAAGTGTCAATGAAATCACCAATATAAAATTATCATCACCATTCTATAAACAAGAAGATTCGGATACTTGAATCATCAAATTCACTGTATTAGGATCAGATCATTTTATAATATAATTTAAATTAAACATAATAATAAAATATATATTGTGTAAACACCTACAATAACTAAATAACAAAAATAAGTCGTTGATTTTCTACCTATAAAAAAATTATCATTGAAAATTCATTGCTATGTTACTATCACTATCATGACTATAGCATTTGAAATTACCAACACGATTACTGTCCAAACAATAAAAATTATTAAATTGTCTAGAAGAATAAAAAAAAAAGCAAAACACTTTTACAAAAATGTAAGCAAGAAAACAATAAAAAAATCACTAAAATTATCATTATTATTGTGTAAACAATAAAATTATCTCGAATAATAATAAAAATTATCATTAACAAAAAAGCAAACAAAAACAACAACAAAAAGACAAAACCAAATAAATATTATGAGCATAAAAATACAGAAAATACTAAAAAAAGAAACAAAAAGGGAAAAAAGAAGAAACATCAATTTTAAAATTATCACCAATATAAAATTAAAATTTTAGGATTAAACTACAGAAAAATAAAACCCAAACAAAAAATGACAAAAAATCAAAAACCAAAAATAAAATCATAGATACATAAATACAGATAAAAAATAAAGACTGACTAAGAAGGATAAAAAAAATCAAAGAAATTAAAACCAAATAAAAAAATAAAAAGAATAAAGACTGAAATGAAAAAAAAATAAAATTAATTTCAATTGGAGTACAAAACTGTAACAAATCAAAATCGTGAGACTGAAAATATTAAAGGGATTTAAAATAAATAAAAAAATCAAAAAAGAATAAGGAACGAAATGAAAAATAAAATATATGATCAATTTCAATTGAATGACAAAATTGAAACAAATTAAAACATGTGGATTGAAAAAATTAAAGGAACAAAAAACAAATCAAAAATCAAAAGAATAAGGGCTGAAATGAAAAATAGTATATATGATCAATTTCAATTCAAAGACAAAATTGAAAGAAACCCAAAACTTTTATAGAAGAAATCAAAAGAACAGGGACTGAAATGAAATACTCATGAACAAAAAGGATCAATATGTATTTTGCTGTTATAGGAGAGAAAAAGGGGTAAACAAATCTGCAATCCTTCGTCCGTCGTCTTTTGACACGTGCATCACCATGAGGAAGAGAATATGGTGGTGTATCTTGAGACATGGCGGTTAGACATTTTTCACACGCCGAACGACATTGCACGCATTGCCTGCATGGCGCGTACCAGAGAAAACTATTATAGTGTTAGGTAGACGCGCCTGCAGTTATTCAAAAAAAAATGAAATTACCCAAACATCCCTGGAGCCGGTCATAATAACAAAAAAAACCATGCATAAAAATATCATCTTGCCCCAACTCTAACCCTATGTTTTTGTCATTTCCGAGATCATTTAAGTATTTACACTGTTCACCAAACATGAAAAAACAAAAATACCCTCCCCGTCAGCGCTGTGTGTTTTGTCCCACCTGACGGTAAAGTTGTTATTTCATTGCTCACTGACCATGTGAAAAAAACCAAAAAAAATATCCTTGACCTGCTTTTTTTTGTCAGGATCCAAGGGCAAATGCGTAGTTTTACAATGCAAATATAAACGAAAAAAACGTAAACACCCCCAAACAATCGGATAATGATACACATGTGCCCTGGAAAAGTCCAAAATACCCCGAGACAGAGACTAAATTTTGTGGTCTGAAAGACAAAATGGTAATTTCATTGTTGAAATCCACTATGATCTGTGTCTAGGGACATGATGAAATATTGACATGTTTTGATATTTTTGTAATATATATTACTATAAAGGATTATATCATTTATATTTAAATTTTATTATTCATTTCTTTGTATAAATAAATTGTTTGTAATTAGTTTTTTAGAATTCCAATAATAGTATTTTAATTAATCACAAAACTAATCAGGATTCATGAGTCAAGCAAACAAACTCATGTGAGGCCTAATACCTTTTTAGGGCAACAAGCGAGCATGTAAATGTAATTTAAGCTCAAAACCTTCTTCTTCTTCTTTTCCATAGATCCTTCTTGTATGTAATCTCAAGTTCTCTACAAGTAGCTTATTTTACAGTTTTTAACTGTTTATTATAAAAAAATCTTGTATTTTTTCTAATATTGAATAAAAGTTTTAAGTTTCATATCAATCAAGGAATTTTTGAGATAACTTTCTCATTCATTTATAATTTATTTTAATTATGTCCATGTTCCATGTTTGATACTAAAATTAAGTTTTTAAAAATAAGAGGGACCAATTAATATTATATTTAAAATAAATAGGATATTAAAATAAACATTCCAAAGCTATCATTTATTTTACCTGTTATTTTTACTTTTTTCTTTATCTTTTAATATAACACTTTCTCCCCCCAAAAAATACAACTGTGCTAACTTGCGCTCTTTAAGATCTCATAGTGGGATATAGCTCTCTCTTTTAATTTAATATCTTTAACTCGACGCGTTTTCTGATGAAGCCCATGTGGAATCTAGCCATGAAAGACGAGCGCATAACCTTATAAATCAATTCATGATTTGCTGGCTTACCTTTCAAACTTGTATGTTTATCAAAGAAATAACGAAAGACACAGCCAAAAATTTCATCATGGCAATGCTTTTGTCCTTCAGAAAGCTGATAACCACTCCAATCTTCTTATAGTACTGACTGTAGAATATCCTTCTCTTTTTCTGCGATTAGTTTGAACAAATTTTGAAGACGAGTGGTTATCAGATCTCATCAGAATCTAAAAGCATTGCCATTATGAAATTTTCTGGCAGTCTTTTCGTTATTTCTTCGATTCACATACCAATTGCGTAGGCTTGAATCCGTCACCACAAATGGGAAATCAAGAAGCTGATCATTAATTACAATTAATGGAAGAAGTTCTGGAAGAATGACAACTTCTTTTGCCCAGAAGAATGACACAGTTATTATTGAGGTCAAGAACATCTTGTTAACTGAGAATACAGCCATTCAATTCTTATACAAGTTTGTAGTTGAAGGGGTACGTCCTCTTTATTCTCTGTCTGTCGTCCCCGGAAAAACATTTCTGGCCAGGATTGGTGGCTTGACTGCTTTATCAGCTCTCAGTTCCCAGATCGAGGTATATTCCATCTACAGCTTATTAGAAGAAAATGATGTGGTGGTCATTAATTGACATCTTAATAACATTTCTTATGCAGGGTCATAACTAGACTCTTGTTGAAGCTGATGATCTGAGCCATTCGTGGTAAAGAATTTGTTCATAGACTCCGGCGAGACATCTTCAGTTCTAGTGAAACCTCGCAACGACCCTTCAAACTGGCTAATTAATATATATGTTTTTAGTGTTAGCAATACTTTTTTTTTTCAGAGTCTGTTAAAGATTGTTTTGGAAGGTTTTTGATTCAAAACTATATTATAATAATATTTTTATATATATTTTTTAAAATATTTTTAATATCAGCATATAAAAATAATCTAAAAATACAAAAAAAAATTAAAATAAAAAAATATTTTTTAATTTTTTTTCAGAAATATTTTTAAAATACAATGATATAATGACATACGATCATCGTGAGAAATCATGATTTCAAGGACCTAGCCATGCATCATACATAATATTTTAAACAATGGGGCAAGGTTAGGTGATTTGTAGCAGAATTAGAGTTTTTTTAAGAGTGTTGTTGGAGTTGTTTTTAAAAATATTTTTTGTTTAAAAATATATTAAAACTCAATAATTTGAAAGTTATTTATTTTTTTTAAAAAAATATTTTTCTACATTAAAATAATCTAAAAATATTAATTTTTTTTTAATTTAAAATAAAAAATATAATAAGTTTTTTAAAGAAAACACGTTTAAAACTCAATGTTAAACATTCCTAATCATATACAACCCTCCTTCTTTTAGTGGCGGGCCCACCAATTCCAACGATTTATAGCCGTCTAGAATCACAACAAAACCTGATCATCAACACAGGGACGAGATCACCATTTTCATTTTTCCCGCCAAATCTAACCACGCAAAACATTCTCTAACTAACCAGAACCCGCACGGATTATTCTCTCTCCAGCTCTCACAATCCCCAAAGCCACGCTCCCATCACGCGCTACCCATTACCGTTTCTCTAGACCTCACTATAAATACCCCTACTCTTCTTCCCTCTCCCTCACGTCAACAACAGTTCATTTCTCTCTCGTCAAAATGGAGTCTTCTCTGAAACTCTTGATTCTCTTAATTTTCTCCTTCTCTATCATAACCATTTCAATCGCCTTTGACGGCGTCGAAACCACCACAAATCTGTCTCCATCACCACCTCCACAACAGCAAAGAATCACTTCTCCGCCACCACAAGTCTCCAACTCCGATAACCTCCACGACAATTCCTTCTTCTCACACACTACTCTCCTCGCTCCAATTCTCTCTCACCTCGGCTTCACTCAACTCGCCATGGTTGCTCCATCTCTCTCCGCCGATCCCACCACCACCGCCTGGTCAGGTCCATTCACTCTTTTCGCTCCTTCCGATTCTTCTCTCAGTACTTGCTTCTCTTGCTCTATCCCTGACCTCCTCCGCGAACACATCGTTCCCGGTCTCTTTACTATCGATTACCTCCGTAAGCTTGCTTTCGGTACCAAAATCGAAACCTTAAGCCCCGGCCGTTGCATGACCGTCACTTCTAATTCACTCAATAACGATACCGTCTCTCATTCCTCTGTCAAAGTCTTTATAGGAGGTGTAGAGATCACGCATCCTGATCTCTTCAACAACGGTGTTTTAATCATTCACGGAATCCAAGGCTATATTGCACCACTCTCTCCATTATCTTGTGATGTTGAGAGATTGAGCTCTCTTTCTTTTCCGAATCATGAGCGCGTGACTCCTCACGTGACCTCAACTACTCATCAGCAAGGTGTCGGAACTCTAATGCAGCCTGCGATAATGCGCCTGATGTTACGTGATGCAATGCTTAGGTTACGTAACAATGGATTCACTATTCTCTCTCTTGCAATGAGAGTGAAGTATCCTGAGCTAGTCACTTTGGCTAATATGACGGTGTTTGCTCTTGATGACGTGTCGATCTTCTCTGGATCGCATGGGATATATTAATAGTGTGAGGTTTCATATTGTGCCTAATCATTACCTGAGCATTACTGATTTAGAGAGGCTTCCTGTGGGGGCTTCTTTGCCTACACTGGAAAGAGGCCAGGCTTTGGTGGTTACATCTGCTGGTGGATTCAATATGGCGGTGCCGATGAGGATTAACTATGTGAGGGTTAAGGTGCCCGATTTGATGAAGAATTTGAAGATTGTTGTTCATTCTGTTTACTTGCCTTTCCCAAGAATTCATCCCACTTCTGCTGCTCCTTATGATGAAATAATTGGAGGTGGTGGAGGAGGGTATAATGTGGTGGCGGCAGCTGAGGCAGCGGAAGATGGTGCTTGTTCTATGGTTTATGAGGAGGACGGTAGTAATTGTTGGATGGTGCCACCTATGCCTGCTCAGGTCAAGCCATCTGTGGCGGTGCAGATAGATGAAGATCACCATGGCCTGTAGGCGGTTGTTAAGATGGTGACGTGCCCTATCTGGATTGGTACTTTTGTTGTCAACTGTAAGGCAACGGTCAGTCAATGTTTGTTTTTTAGCTGGTAAAACAAGCGTGCGTTTGTTTGTTTGTATTTTTTTTAGCTACACTGTAAGTGACTGTGCTTGGGTGGTAAGTAATTGACAGTACCAAACGTCTCACCACATGAATAGTATGATGATTTCTTAGCGATACGTACGAAAGAGGACTTGTTTGTTTCTTTGCGAATGGATAGTAACCCTTCTTTTAGGGGCCTATTATCTGGTAGACATGAACAAATCTCAATCTGTTATGAGCTTTGCTCAAATATTGCTGATTGTCTCTGGAGTTGTTTACTAATTCGCTTATTACTTTTGTTGTATGCTATTATTAATTTATGATGCATGAAAACAAAAATTCTTTTTAAAAAAAATCCGTCCATGCAAACCTTTTATACAACACACTCGGATTTTTATATAAAGCATAATCATTTCTCTATGCGAATAAGAGAGTTTTAAAAAACGAATTTCATTTATAAAATTTATTTTATTTAACTTAACTCAACTGGTCATAAAAAATAAAAAATAATAATAATATAAAATAAATATTATTGTAAAGTGACGGGTTAAATTTTTTTAAAAACTCAATGAACTCTATCCAATTCTTATATCATATACAATCCATGTTACTTGCCCATCTATAAATGTGAACCAATAAAATTAGTAATATTTTTATTATGAACTCGATAAATAGAATTTAGATCAACTCGATAAATATAATTTACTCACATTCAAAAAGTAATTGAATGAGTCAAGTTTATAATTTTTAAAACAAAATCAAAAATTGAGTTGGATATAATTATGAACTCAAACTTGACCTCACTATACCATAAACACTTCTACCACTAATGGCAAGTCATCACCAATATTTTTCACTAATAACAACATCACACAACTATTATGACATGACACGCAAGCCAAGTACCACCATGGCCAACCAAACCAATTTTTTCACCTATTAATTAAAAAAACTAATTTATGTTGCCTACATATTTCAACCTATTAATTAATCAAAGTGGTTGTAGGATACAAACTATAAGATATGATAATGAGAAGAAATATACCAATGGAAGCTTTCAATATTTTTGTGATGAATTTGATATTGATTATCAACTTACAACACCATACACACCACAACATAATGATGTAAATGGAATTAAAAATATGATCATCATGAAGATGACTAGATGCATGTTGCATGAAAGAGAGTTAGCAAAGAAACTTCGGGTTAAGGTTATAAATATAATAGTGTATTTGCTGAACAAGTTGTCAGCTAGTGCTTTGTAGAAGAGAACCTCATTTAAAGCTTGGGTTGGATATAAACCAAACCTATAACATTTTAAAAGTTTTGGTTATCTTTGTTTACTTATGTGCCATAGGTTGAAAGAGATAAACTAGATAGAGAGGTTAAACCAAAAGTGATTATTGGATACGACAAATAATCCAAAGCTTACAAGATTTTCCAATCATAAAATAGGAAAATCATGATAAGTAGAGATGTTAACCTTATAAAAGACAAACAATGGCAATGAGAGGAACCAAAAGAGAAGCAAGAATCATCAACTTCGGGAGGGTTTTAATAATAGTATTGATGATGAGCTAGCTATAGGTACAAGATTTTTATCTAATGTTTATGAAAGAGTAACATTGTTATTTATGAGCCTACAGAGTTTGAAGAGGCAAAAAAGAATGATGAATGCATTGAAGCGATAAAAAAAAAGCTTATAATGAGTGAAATGAAATGATACACGGGTGTTGGTGAACAAACCTCTACAGAAAAAAGTCATAAGAGTCAAGTAGATTTATTGAACCAAACTTAATATGGTTGGTTCTATAAACAAATACAAGGCTAGATTAGTTATGAAGGGTTATGTTAAAGTGTTTGGGGTCAACTTCTTAGAAAATTTTGCACTTAAAGTACTTGCTTCATCAACATAAAAGAGTTGAAAAGTTTATCAATTGCATGTAATATTTGCCTTTCTGAATGATCATTTACATGAGAAGATTTTTATGGAACAACTAGAAGGTTTTTAGAGGAAAAAATATATTTGTTAAAGAAATCAATATATGGCATTAAACAAGCTAGAAAAGCAAGGGGAAAAAATATATATGTTTAAGAGGTCATTATATGGTTTTAAACAAGCTAGAAGGGCTTGATACAACATAATTGATGAATATCTTTATAAACTTGGCTTTGTTAAAAGTCCAAGTGAGGCTACATTATATGTAAAAAAGAAACATATACAAATTAACTATTGTATCTATTTATTTTGATGATTTGCTTGTAATAGAAAATGGTGAGAAGTTGATAAAAAAGTTCAAGACTGAAATGCTCAAAAATTTAAGATGACAGACCTTGGTTTGATGATTTATGTTCTAGGAATAGAGGTGAAACAAAGCTATGGTAGAAACTTCGTATGTTAACAAAAATATGTTAGAAAGATACTAAAAAATGTTTCATATGGAGAAATGCAAAAGCACAAGCACTCCTATGAATCAAAAGGAAAAATTTAGCAAGGATGATGGTGCAGAAAAAGTTAATGAAGGTCATTACAAGAGATTAATTGGGTGTTTGATGCATTTTACAACAAGAAAACCTGATATTAATTTTACAGTAAGCTTGCTCTCATAAATCTTGCTCTGTGCCGATGGATTATATTTTTCAGTTGCCAAAAGGATTGCAAAATATGTCAAGGGTTCTGTGAACTATGATATTCATTTTCTTATCTTCAAAATTTTATACTTTATGGCTATTTTGACAATGACTAGGCATGATCTGTGGAAGATATGAAAAGTATCACAAGCTAGTTTTGGATTAGGAATATTCTCTTAGTGTTCAAGGAAGCAAAACATTATTGCTTAAAAGCATAGTTGAGGCTGAATATATAGTAGTCACTACTGATTTAAATCAAGCAACCTGGATCAGGAAAATAATTGTCTAAGCTTGAACCAACATAGATTTATATTGATAATTAGGCTGTAATATCTATTACAAATAATCATGTTTTCCACGGCAGGACTAAGCACTTGATAATCAAGTTGTATTTTTTTTTAAGAGAAGTCCAAAAGATGGTGAAGTTATTCTATATTATTATAGAACTAATGATCAGATTACAAATGTGTTAACTAATGCTCTTTCAAAAGCAAATTTTAAAGAGTTAAGAAGCAAGTTAGGAGTCTAATGCTATTAAGACAATGATGAATGTTGAAAGAATATTTAAAAGTTGTGAAAAATCAAGAGGTTGGTGAGGAGAAGATTAGCTTGAAGAATTTTACTTGAAATCAAATCTTTAAAAATAAAATTTGTTCATATTTTTTGATTTAATGAAATAAGTGTCTAATATGTCTTAGAAAATATTTTCTAAAATGGTTTTGCTATCATATTAGGTCAATTTCTAAAGGTAAAACATATTAAATGTTTATTTATCTTATGTCATTCCATGGATAATAAAACCATGACCAAAACTCATGAATTAAGAAGCATATTTGATATGACTTTATTATCACTTTTAGGTCAATGTTTTTTGATAAATCTTATTTAGGGTTTATTTATCCTATGTCAACTCTTGAATAACGAAATCATGAACAAAATTTAATGTAATTTTATTATCACTTTTAGGTTAAGTTCTAAGGATAAATCCCATATGTGTGTGTGAATAAGGAGTTGTTATTTGTTAGATAAAAAACTATGCAAGTTTTTTTTTGAAGGAAACCCCACCCCTCGAAAAATGTATTTTGTGGGTCAAAGTGAGCGAGTAAAATCCCGGGTGTCACAAGCTCTTACAAGAACTGCACGTCTTGACTCTAAGCATAATAAAGAGATAACACTCTAGGCATAACAATCTTTCTCTTCTAAATAAAAATTTAGGAAATTTTTTACTCGTAATTTGTGTGTCTTTCTATTGGAGGCTAGAGATGTGTGGTTTGCAACAACTCAATCTTTGATGAATTACTCAAAACCAAAAAAGATTGCATATTCAAGTAAAAAATTCCTAAACAACTCTAGATTTGTCTAACAAATCCCATGTAATTCTGAATAATTTTGCTTATTGTTTTCATTATGTGTATAATATTCGGGAAGTCAACACTAACAACCTATCATAATATTTTAAAAATTATAAGTGATTTAATTTACCATTTCAACGATAAATAAACTTTTATTAAAAAATAAATATTATTTTCTCATGTAACCAACCGAGTAACTACATAAAATGTAATTCAACCCATTTGCTGTGTTTTATATTAATAAAAAAGAGGACGATTTAGTTTTCAGCAAATAAGAAAAGATAAAAACATATATCCGTTGTTAAGGAAAAAAAAAAACCACCTTAATGAGATAAAAACTATATCTAAAAGCAATAATTAATTCTAGAAATGCTAAGGATGCACCCGCCATTCCTTTTTATGTTGCCACATGAAGTGAGTGAAGATGTTGTGTTGGGTATATGTCGTGCCAAAATATCATGGCCTACTATCCAAGCGAAGTTGGCAACACATAATAATTTGAAAGAAATATACTCGGGATTCTCTAATCTTAATGTTTGTCATGCACAATACAAGGCTACAGCAAAAACAATCACTGGAATTGATTTAGATTAGGGTTCACCCGATTTGGTTTAGATTTCACTAGTTAAATTGCCCGCAATGAAGTAAACAATTTTCATAACTATTAGGATTGAAACAATTAATAGGTTTTGCTAATTTAACAATAAAATATAACATCTATACATGCAAGGTTTGATATAATAAAACACATCAACATATCTTATTATAACGACAACAACATTGAAAGCTTAATATCTAAAATATCATTCCTATTATTGCTATAATAACAAAAATTATTAAATATCATGAGAAAAAATAATTCAAAAACATTAACAAAAGAGGAAGTAAGATAAAAAAACTAAATTTATTATTACCATTATTATTGCTTGAATAATGGGAAAATAAATTCAATAAAAAAAATCCCAAAAACTTTAACAAAAGAGCAAACAAAAAACTGATTAAAAAAAATTACTAGCTAAAAAAATCATTTGATGTGAAAATAAAATAAAAAACTAATTAAAAAAACCAAAAGAGAGAACAAAGGAAAAAAATCAATTTTCAAATGATCATAAACACAAACTAAAATTTAATAAAAAAAATTTTGAAAAAAAAATACTACCTCAACAAAAGAGAAAATAATAAAAATTAAAAAGCCAAAACTAAGAGCATATATATTAACATGGACAAAAATAGAGACTATTTAAGAAATATAAAAAAAAACTAAAGGAAATTAAAATAAAAAATTAAAAGTATAAGAGCTGAAATGAAAACCAAATATATTATCAATTTCAATCAAGGGACAAAATTAAAAAAATTAAATAAAATATAACATCTATACATGCAAGGTTTGATATAATGAAACACATCAACATACCTTATTATAACAACAGCAACATCAGAGCCTTAACATCTACAAATATCATTACTGTTACTGCTAAAAGAATAAAAAATTAAATTACCCCGAGGGAAAAAAATGAAAACATTAACAAAAGACGAGGCAAGAAAAAAACCTAAAATTATTATCATTATCATTATAATTGCGTTAATAATGGGAAAAAATTCAATCAAAGAATAAAAAAGACCAATAACTTTAACAAAAGAGCAAACAAAAAATTAAAAAATAAATAAAAATTATTATCTAAAAAAATTATTTGACGTGAAAATAAATAAATAAAAACTAATAAACAAACCAAAAGAAAGAATAACAGAAAAAAATATCAATTTTCAAATGATCACAAACACAAACTAAAATTTAAGAACAAAATTTTTCAAAAAAAATGCTACCTCAACAAAAGAGAGAATAATAAAAATTAAAAACCAAAGCTAAGAGCACATATATATAAACATTGACAAAAATAGAGACTATTTAAGAAATATAAAACAAATAAAGGAATTAAAATAAAAAGTTAAAAGTATAATGGATGAAATGAAAACCAAATATATTATCAATTTCAATCAAAGGACAAAATTGAAAAAAATCAAATCTTCTATACCAAAAGTACTAAGAGATTTAAAACCAAACCCAAAATTAAAAGAATAAGGATTCAAATGAAAACATAATATATAATCAATTTCAATTGAAGGACATAATTGAAACAATTAAAAAAATTAAATAACAGAAATAAGGACCATATAACACAATTAAAAGAGTAGGGACTAAAATGAAACAACCAAAAAATTGCGGGGGTTCACGTGTAGTTTAGGGTGAAAGAGAGAGAAAAGGGGGAAAAAAGTTCAACTACCCACCGTCACGTCTCCGGCTATCGTGTGAGGCCACGCACCACACCATTTTCCAAAGAGATCGAATCCATAGAGACGCCGGATGAATATTTTCCATCATCGTACGACGCTGCACGGGCCACCCGAAGCGGGCATGAAGCCTTATACTGTCGGCGCGTGTGACATATTATAAAAATATTAAATTATCGTAACACCCCTACAACTAACTCTTCAATTATGTCTTATTGGGAGATAGATTAGTATTTAGACATTTTCAAAAAATATGCAATTATTGTGGCACCCCCGGCTACTGCTGTTTTTTGTCATTTGCGAGGGATAAAATGATTGTTTTACTATGCAAAAAAAAATATAAAAAAATAATCTGGTAATCCAATCGAACCAAACCGACCCAAAGACCAAATCGATCAAAAAACAATATTATAATTCACAGTAAATACACTCACAAACTACAATGAAACACTAATGTTTTTTAAGTTTATAGTATAATTTCCAACATTTGAAGAAGGTTGATGGGGTTAAATAATCTATGATATGCCGTAATGAAGAAGGTAGACGATGATTTGATATGAAATGCACAAAGAATATTCCCACATCGAAAACACATCAAAATTTGGTATTTCCTTAATGGGGCTAGTAGGCGATAAATATTGGACTGGTGCGATCAAACAAAATTCCTAACTGGGTTTGTAATATTCACATCAAACAGCAGTGGATATTATTAACAAAAAACTAAAAGGCATCGGTCTTTTACTGCTCATTCCTGTAGCGCAAGACTCATGTGCACTGTTCATTGGCAATTTAACTCGCTGCTTCGCGGGTGTACATCCTTTTTTTTTTCTTAAATGAACAGTGCATGCACGAAAATAACCCCCGGTAAAGACAAAAATCGCCGCCTTTTCCAGGGGCTGGACGGTCATTGACCGGGCCGGGCCGGGCCGGTCTAGTTCGTCCGGCCGGTTGTTTTATTTTTTTAATATTAGAATGAACAGTGCATTAACGATTTAGCCCCCCGAAAAAGACAAAAACCAGGCCTGGGGGTGAGGGGCGTTCCGATAATTAGCCAAAAAATTTTTTTTTCGCTGACAACTGTTGGCGCGTCGACGGACGCGCCGTCCGTTCCAACGCTCACGCGTTTTTCGGGCGGTGCGTGTGGCGTCATACGGCGTCCAAAAAAGCCCAACCGGTGTCTAGAATGATTTTCAGGCATGTTCTCTTCCACATGAGGCGGAGCGTGTGGCAAGATGATGTCCGAATACGTGTCAATGGTTGTTTGAATTTTTGCCCCCACTTTCTCTCTCCTGCCTGCGCTAGATGACGTCAGCAAAGCTGTTTTTTGTCAAAATTCATTTCAGTCCCTCAACGTTTTGATTTGTTATTATTTCCCTTAATGCTATTATATGGGTTTTAATTTCTTTCAATTTCGTCTCTCAATTGAAATTGATTATATATTGGAGTTCCAATTCGGTCCTCATTCTTTTAATTGAGTGGATTGGCCTGGAATTCGGAATTTGTTTGGTATCAAAGTTTTCATTGATTTCAATTTCATCCTTCCATGCAAATTTATTATAAATCCTTAATATTTTTGGTATCAAAGTTTGATTTCTTTCAATTTTATCTTTCTATGCAAATTTATTATAGATTTCAGTTTCATTTCAGTCCCAAATCTTTTAATTCCAGGTTTTGTTTTAAATTATTTAATTTCAATATTTAAATAAAAATTAGTATAATAATTTAATTTTTTTTTCATGCTTACTCTTTTGTTAATGTTTTTTTTTCTCCATATAATTTAATAATTTTTATTGTTTTTAACAGTAATGACAATTATATTTATTTTTTTTCCTTTTGTTAAATATTCTAGGATATTTTTAGTCTTTCATTAATTATATGTTCTAATACTTATTGGATATTATCTCATAGGAATATATATAGGGAGAAGAAAATATGACCTAGGATTTTTTGAATAAAAAAAATTAATATCAGTATTCTTAAATACATTTAATATAATCATATAATGAATAAATCAGATAACATAAAAAAAATTTGTCTTCAAATTTTAATTTTGTACTTAACACAATAATAATAATAATAATAATAATAATAATAATAATAATAATAATAATAATAATTTAATTGTTTTTCTTGCTTACTCTTCTGTTAATATTTTTTTCCCTCCGGATAATTTAATAATTTTTATTGTTTTGACAGTAATAGCAATGGTAAATTTTTTTTGATCTTTTCTTAAAGTTTCTTTAATATTTTTAGTCTATCATTAATTATATGTTCTAATATTTATTGAATATTATCGCATTGGAATATATATACGGAGAAGAAAACATGACCTAGGATTTTTTGAATGAAAAAAAATTTATGTCAGTATTCTTAAATACATTTTATATAATAATATAATGAATTAATCGAATAACATAAAAAAAAATTATTGAATATTATCGCCTATAAATATATAGAGAGAGGAAAAAAATGACCTAGGATTTTGTCCTTAAAAAAAATTAATATCAATATTCTTAAATACATATAATGTAATAATATCATTAATAAATCTTATAAAAAAAAATTGCTTTTGAATTTAAATTTGGTACTCTTTTGTTTAAGTTTATTTCTTAAAAACAAATTTACAATATTTTCAGTTTTAATATTTTAAATGTAATATTACCGGTGAAAAAATTAAACTAAAAAAAAAATACTTAGGTTATCTACAATTAAAAAATATATGGGTCACTTTCCATTTTGATTACATAGATTTTATCAATTATAATTATACTAACTAAATATTAAAATAAAAAAATATAATACATATAAAAACAATCAATTTTCTACATAGATAAAAAAAAGCCGCCGCATCGCGCGGGCATACCACTCGTACAATAAACTAAAAGAGCTCAGGAAAACACTGTAGCTTGTGAGTGAAAACACTGTGGATTTCAATAATGTTTTTTTTTTTTGAACAGTACATATACTATTTATATATTCTTTCACAAACAGAGACAACTGAAAGGCATGTAGCTCACTGGCAAAGACATGCCTATGTCTTAAGAGTGGCAGGGGTTCGACCCCTAGCCAGTGCATTTTTTTTCACTTTTGTTTTTTTATGTTTTGTTTGCTTTTTTTTTCATTTTTATTTATTTTGATTGTTTTTTATTTGTTTATTTATTTTGACGTTTTTATTTATTTTGACCTTAATTATTTTTTTCACTTATGTTTTTTTTTAAAAAAAAATAATTTATTGATATTTTTTTTCTTTGATTGAATTTTTTCCAATTATTAACTCAATAAGAATAATAATATTAGTTTTTTTTCTTCCTTCCTTTTTTTTATGTTTTTTATTTTTTTCATCGTAATAATTTAATAATTTTTATTGTTTTAGTTGTAATAGTAATAATATTCTTAGATTTTAAGACTTCGATGTTTTCATTTCGGCCCTTATACTTTTAATTTTTTATTTTAATCCCTTTATATTTCATTTTTAATTTCAAGCCCTATTACTTTTAATTTTTTTATTTTATATCCCATATATATATATATATATATCATATATATATATACTATATATATATATATATATATATATATATATATATATAAGTGTGCTTAGCTTTGATTTTTATTTTTTTTATTTTCTTATTTGTTGGGATGGTATATGTTTTTCAAAAAAAATAGTTCTTAAATTTTATTTTATATCTATGATCATTTGAAAATTGATATTTGTAGTTTTTTTGTTATTTCTTTTAGTTTTTTTTTCCTTTTTTATTTTTTATTTTTACGTCATTTGACTTTTTTTACATGATAATTTTTATTTTATTTTTTTGTTTGATCTTTTGTTAAAGTTTTTATGATTTTTTTAGTCTTTTATTTTTTTTCATTATTAGCATAATAATAATAATAATAATAATAATAATAATAATAATAATAATAATAATAATAATAATAATAATAATAATTTAATGTTTTTCTCTTACTTACTCTTTTGTTAATGTTTTTTAGGGTTTTTTTTTCTCTCGGGATAATTTGATATTTTTTATTTTTTTAACAGTTATACAAATTTTTTACTCAGCCCGCAAAGTAGTGTAATATTTTTTTATAAATTTTCAGGTCAAATAATTTTTTTTCCAGTCAATAATTTTTATTGTTTTTTTCATTTATTTTATTTTTTCATTTGCTTTTTTGTTAATGTTTTTAGGTTTTTTTTAATCCTTTGATTTAATTTTGTTTTCTTCCCGTTATTAAAACAATAATAATATGAATATTAAGAATAATAATAATAATAATTTTAGGTTTTTATTCTTACGTGCTTTTTTATTATTTTTTTTTTGGTTTTTCTCTGAGATTTGTTAAATAATGTTTATTGTTTTGAAAGTGATGATGATGATAATTTAAGAAAGTTAAGACTTTGATTTACTATTATTATAATAAAGGATGTTGATCTTTTTTTTATTATATCAAATTTTACATACTGAAATATTATATTTTAATCTCAACAATTATGAAGATTATTTGTTCTGCCCGCACTATGCCCGCAACGTAGTGCGGACAATCCAACTAGTTATGGTCTAAATGCCAACCATGTTTAGAAATTATTAAGAAACTATAGCATGACACTTATATTATTTTTTTTTTGCTTTTAGGCCATGGAGAAGTACAATTTACAATAAATCTTAGCAGCAAACAATCTTCAAAGAATGCTCCTCAACATTTTTTAGCTTTTCTCTTTTGAAAGGTAACAGTGGCAAGAAATTAATACAGGATCTTCAGTTCTACCTCCGGAAAAACAATGATGAGAGGTTAGGGATTCTGTGTTTATACAGAACCAGAACCATAGTCCATTGAGGAAGAAATTTGGTGGTGTCAATATATTCAATAGTTTAACCACAAATGACTCCATAAAATTCTCTTAGTGCCTTGATTTTCAAAAAAATAACACATTTCTTTATCTAGTTCTTTTCCCTTTTCTAGTTTATGATTCGATAAACATAACCCTCCAAGTTCCGGGGCCGGTCCATATCGAACAAAAATAAAATGAGCTGTCCGATGGTGACTATAAAATCCCAAGCAAATATCCTTAATAAAACCATAATCAAAATTTTTATATTGAAGATTTATATTTTAAATTATTTTTAGATTGATTTCTAAGGATAAATTCGATTTAAGGGTTTATTTATTCCATGTTATACATAAATAATGAAATCACAACAAAAAAAATATGTATTTTTAATAATTTTATTATAACTTCTAAGAATAATCCTATACACACACAATCAAAAAGCAAATTTATTCTTTTTAGGATTATTTTGGAAAATACTTTTGTAGGTTGTAATCATGGAATCAATTGTATCAATTGTGAGGGTCCATTTGATGAGTCTCCAAAGGATGGCGATTCCCTCCTAGTCTTGCATAACAAACCATAAAGTTTGATTTTACCATTATTTTTATCCAATTGAATACAATAATAAATTCTTAAGTATTACTTTTACATAAACACTTATTGATTCCAAAACAACAATGAGATAAATAAAATATATATATTTCATTAAAAAGATGTGATGTGATCCTAAAATACATGGATAATACACATAAAAAACATAGAAAAATACAAAATAACAAAGTTGAATAACAAAAGGATTGATAATGCAACACTTCTTTTTAAGTCACCTTACTATAGCAACATTATTGTATTTTCAGCATTTATCACCTATCTATTCCATCACTTTTTCCATCCATTTTCTATATTGAAGATGGTTTGGTAAAAATATATTACAAATCTAACCTAATGTGTTTTACTTAAGGGCTATTTTCAAATTTATTTTTGTTTTATCATGACTCTAAAGCTTATGGTTGAGCTTTTGATTTTTCTTATTTTGATATCATTTTTTTTTTGGATAACGTGGGAACCACATGACCCGGAAAGCGCACTTCGTGGGCCCAGAGCATGTGTAAACCCCCGACTGTCCCAGGCTCTTACAGGGGATCTCGAAAGATTGGTTGTCGAGGCTCGAACACCTGACCACCTCGGGTAATAACCAAAGGTGGCAGGGTGTTGTTGCCGCTAGGCCAAGCCCCTGGGGACTTATTTTGATATCATGTTTAATCCTTTTGGTCATAATCACAAAGTCAATAAATTGTTGGGTTACACTTCCAAATAGGATACTAAAAGTAGGATATCTTCAAGATATTGAAGAACAAATTGATCATGTTATTTTGTAACAATGGTACCGCTAGAGTACTCATTGGTAAAATCAATGTTATCTTTTTCCATAGCTTGCATGCTTAACTTGTGCAACATCCATATTGAATTTATATTTCCTAGTAAAAGCGTCTAATACATCCTTTTACTTTTTAATCTTGGTATTGTCTAATCACACATACTAGTTTAGTGCAACACCACTCAAACTTTCCTAGAGGAAATATATCAATAGATTTTTATCATGCATAATTTTTTCAATTTTACTACAATATAGTTGAACATGAGTAATTGAACATTAGGTGTTCGTATACCTAATTAACTCATGCACTTTGATTATTTTTGGAATGAACATATTTAGTACTAGACACATCTCAATTGCCTTTATCGATTCATAAAGGTTTATCCTTTCTATATCTCAAAGTTTCTCCTAAATTGCAAATAAAATGTCAAACTCAGACTATTCCATTATCTTGATTTTTTTACAACTTCATTAACAGTCAAACCTATAGTTAGAAATGTCAAAGTTTGAGGTTTTGGTTGAGTAAAAAGGAAATGAGTTGTATATTATGATTCTAGAGAAGAGTTGTGTGCCCTTAGATTGTATTGAATGAAAACAAAAAGGTTCCTTACATAAGTATTTATTGAGCTTTAATCACAAGTTATGATAAGGTTTCTTATCACAATGAGTTAGATTACAAGGCTAACTCAAGCAAACTAGTAAGCCCATTAACCTCTCATTTGATATAGTCTATATACCATTAATAATAGGCTTTCAATTATGCTTTTTTCCCCATAATTCTTTTGTAGAATCGGGTGTAATAGGTTCAACTTTATGCGAGATATATTTTTATTTGCAATCACTTTATTGTATGTAAGTGAATAAAAATCATAAAGATATGTATATTATTGAATTCATTGTGTTTGTTATTATTTGTGACTTAAAAGAGTTAATCTTATTAGATAAGATCTAGCTTATTATATTTGTAAGGAGGATAGGTTACTAATTGGTCTCAATAGTTCGCATGCTCAGTGATCATCCTTAAAAGGTCAATGTGAAGCTTAGACGAAGTGTGAAGATGAAGGCCATGAATAATATATGATCGACATACCAACCATTTCCAAGTAAACTATAAGCTGAAAGTTGGATGGTTTCATGACTATTACCCAGACTGAAATTTATTGGGGGTATTGTTACTTTCCCGCTTATCCTAAACAATGTGTATTGTGTTGTGTGCATGGACAAAACTCTATATCCAAACAAAACACTAAAAGGAACAAATACATGAAATGTAGGATATATAACTAATAATAATAGAGAATGGATATTCATTACTAAACAAACAAACAAACAAAACTTATCCCTATAAATCCTTACTAGAGTCACCATTTTATCACAGGGACACATTGTGACAAGATTATTTTTGAGAAGGGGTAAGAAATAGAAGAAAGAGTTACCACCTAGTTTTATGATAACAAGGAATGTTAATTAGTCTTTCAAAATACATCCATGGATAAAAAAAGAGGTTTTTAACTACGGTGTAAATTTATATTGTAAATGACATCCGTAGATAATAAAAAGGTTTTTAATTGCGGTGTAAAATTACATTGTAAAGTACACCCGCAGACAAAAAATGGTTTTTAAAAATGCAATGTAAAGATTTTAACTTAGAAAAACAATCAAGTAACAATGTAGCTAACCTTAGCTAGGGTGCATTGGGAGTGATGCGCCTTCCCCTTGTACAACAAGTCCCGTTACCCAGACTCTCGTAGACTAATAGGTTCCTAGTGACCTTAATACTAGGTGGCGACTCCTGATAATTATATTCGTAATTTTTATGACTATAAAACAAACCCCATTTTCATCGCACGTCGTTGTCTCCATTGTCGACCAATTTAAAGTGTAATTATGTTTAGGAATTAATTTAAGGTCCAATTGAAGAATTTAATTAAGTGCAAGGACTTAATTATACTTTAAATTGGTCACATCAAATTAATTAAGGACTTAATTGATGAAAAATCAAGTTCTTGAGTTTAATTCGTCTCAATTGAGAAGATTAGAATTTTCGGAGACCTAATTGAATTTTTCCAGGCCAATTGTGCAAAGTCAGGGGTCAAATTGAAAATAATTAAGAGTTTAATGGTCAATCAAGGGTCAAATTACATAAATCAGAAACCAAGGAACAAAATAAAAAAAAAGCGCACTGGTATTGAAGTTTTTGCGAGGATACAATTGCACAAAATTACAAGTTTAAATCTAATTGGGGGTGCAATTAGAACAATTACAAATTGAGGGACCAAACTGCACTTTCACCTTCCCAAAACTACAGTCCTGCGCATGTCTTTATCTGCCCTGCCTGCCGACAGCCACCTGTGCATCGCCGACAAACCACCACTGCAGGCACACCGTTGCTGACAAGCCACCATGCTACCACCGATGTAGCTAAGTTATGCCTATAAAAAGTGAGAAACAAACTGTGCATAAGGGAGAAAAAGGGGAAAATTTACGTAATAGCGGGGACATTGGTGAACAAATAGAAGAAAATCTTACAGTTATGAGAGGGATAGAATCAGGGGGGAATGGGGGGAAAAACAGGTAGAATTTCTACGTAACAGAGGAGTAAAGGAAGCAAAAATTTTATGTAACTCACGCAGAGGGGGAGGAAAATTTGTAGAGAATTTTGGTAAAGAAAAACAAGCAAAACAAGGAGATATCACACAAAAAGCACACCATCATCCCTCCTATCCCTCGGCAACTAACTCTCTCTCTCTCTCTCTCGGTTTGCAAGCCTTTTCTCTTTAAAACCAGTCTGGTCGAGCCCTCTCTCTCTCCACCAGTAACAGCTAGCTAACCACCCAACACCACACTTATCACAACTAGAAGCTTCCCCTCAACACCAGCAAGCAAACCATGATCTCTTACGAAGCACCAACGACGGTAGCAGTGGCAACACCATAAACACAACAACTTTCGACGCCTCCTACGGCTACCATAGGCCACCATTTATGACGCCGCCACCACAGGAATAATCATCTCCACCTTCTCTACCCAATGATACTAGCATGTACGGTTTTTGTCACACTAAAAAAACCACCCCTGTTCATCGTCTTCTTCGTCCAGCTCACTACATGTAAACAATGGGATGTAATTTGCGTCCCACTGTTCACGTGAGCAGTGGTGGCCGAGCCACACTTGTGTCTGGCCCGCCCACTTGAGTGAGGAAGGTAGGGCTTTGTGCTCGACCGAAACGCCTAAGGGAGGTGGGCTGACAACCCACCTGGACTGGATGCCCAGTCCACAAGAGATGGGCTGACAGCACCTGGACTTGAGGCCCACCCCATGCAGAGTGGGTTGCCAGTCCAGCCCCAAATGATGGGCCTCTCAGCCTATCAAGGCTGGACAGTCAGCCCACTTATTTTTTTTTGTTTATTTTATTTTAAAAAATGGTAAAAATATATAAAAATATAAATTTTTCAAAAACATAAAAAGGTGTTGTTTTCATGCATATGGCCAAATTCCAAGGTTTTTCCCATCATATTTTTCATAAAAAAAAATATGTTGCATTTTTCTCATATTTTCAAATGAAAATTGGATATCATAACTACTTTACGATTATCCGTTGGAATTTAGCCAAAATATCAAAGATAATTATAACTATTTTTGTTTTATCTATTAGGATGTACATTTATATTTTAAAATACATCCATAGATAAAAAAGAGGATTTTAATTACGGTGTAAATTTACATTGTAAAGTACATCTGTAGATAACAAAAAGGTTTTTAACCGCGGTGTAAAATTACATTGTAAAGTGCACCCGCATACCCAAAATGGTTTTTAAAAATGTAACGTAAGGATTTTAACTTACAAAAAAAAAATCAAGTAAGTATGTAGATTACCTTAGGTAGGGTGTGATGCGTCTTCCTCTTGCACAACAAGTTCTCATACCCAGACTCTTGAAAACCAATAGGTTCCTAGTGACCTTAATACTAGATGACGACTCTTGATAATTATAGTCGTAATTTTTACAATTATAAATTAAACCCCATTTTCATCGCGCGCCGTTGTGTCCCCTCAACAGGGGATAGCGGGGCACGAGGCGTGAAAAATCATCATCGCGACACTAGTCATTTTATAGATAATACAATCATTACATAAAACTTATGTACTAAGATTTAATTTTTAAAATGATTTTATTATCACTTTTAGGTTGACTTATAATAATAAATTCCATTAAGGGTTATTTATCCTCTATTAATTCATGGATAATAAATATTACAACCATAATTTATATTGATAATATAGTTTTTAAAAGTGATTTTATGTCATTTTTGTTAATTGAGTTATAAGGGTAAAACATGTTGACATTTATGTTTTCATGCTGGGAAATGATAGGCATTTCTTGTTTTTTTCTTTAAAAATTCCAACCAATTTGAATTCAAATTGGTAAATATGAATTATTTTCTAGTTAGGTCTGGTTTTTCTTTCCTTCTTTTTTTCTCCCCTTTTTCTTTTTTCTATTCTCTTAATCTTCATTCTCTCTCTTCTTATCTTTTTCATTCTTAATCATATGGCATATGTACAATTCATTTTTATGTTTTTATCTTTCTTATCTTTTCATGTGCTTGTATTTTTTCTTGAATAGAAGTCTAAACTTGTTTATTTATTTTGGTTCCTTTCTCTATGCTTAATTATCATTCCACTGACTAATTTTTTTCATTTTTTTTAGTTTTTCGAAGCAAATTCAAAAAAACAAGGGGTAAAAAAGAGGAGTACAAAAATATCAATCCCTTAAAAAATTATCACAAGGCCCCAAGCTTTCCATAATATTTTCGTAATATCCTTTTAACCTCGTAACATTTATAGCATGACCCTCCTAACAAATTAGTCCACCCCCCGCCACTGCTTTCGTGAGCCTAAAATTAAAACTCTGCTTATGTGGTGATGATTCTTAATGTAGAGCATGCCAAATTTTTTCTTGATTAGTGTGGGTGTTCGTCATATTGTGTATTTCGATTAATTCCACGGGTCTTCAAGTTAATAACTATATAAACGTTCAATGATTATATATCATGTTAATAACCACAATACTAGAATCTGAGATAATGAAAAAACAAATCTTTTGGTTCCAAATTTATATTAATGTACCATCTCTAGATGGTTAGAGCATAACAATTCTTAGTTAGCTTCGTTATGGGTAAATCGATAGCATCTCAACTTCTGTAAATCTGAAAAGCACAGAAGATACAGATATGAATTCCCTACTGTTATACACCCCTCTTCGATTGAAACCACATGAATCTTTATAAATTTTGTGATATATATATATATATATATATATATATATATATATATATATATATATTACAATTGTATAATATATATATTAGAATCAACGAAGAATTTTTCATAAAAAAAAAGGATTGTCTCACGTATTTATGCGACTCAAATTCCATCAGAGTTATGGAAATTCCATAGCCAATGAGGTCATATTCCAAAAGCTAAAAGGAATATACAAGACCTACTCTGCTGGGAACTTTGAGATTTATTTCTCGTAACAAAAACAAGATTTTAATCAATAGAAGCACCTTAATTTATCTTTCTGCAGTGGATTGTGCAGCAAGTTGAAAGGCGTTGTTCTATTCTTTACTGCCAAAGAAACTGCTCATCGTGAACGTCACGCGCCTGTTACAATCTCCTAGTCAATTAATCTTTAATGAATAACAGTCATACTGTTGACTTTTCAGATCTTTTAATTTTCTACCTTGAACCGCTTTACGATGGTCTTTTCTTTGTATTTTTGTTCTTCCAATACAAGATATGCAAACAGCTGTAATAGCCTAATAGGTAGCAAAGACCGAGTGTACTATAGTAGACGATTAATAATAAGAATATGAGATCAAGAAGTTTTTTTTTAATTGTAGTTTTAAGTTTGAATTTTGTTATTGATAATATAATAATTATTGAGATTTATATGATTATTAATTTAAAAATTCATGGAATTAGTAGAAGTACATATAAAATGACTTGAAAATGAACTGAAAGTTCACATTAATAAAAAAAAACAAGTATAGTAATCTGGATTGGAACAAGTAAAATGGAATAAATCTTAAAGACAAATTATGTTTTTGGGATGAAACGATCAGCTTTGAAATCTGAAACTCTTATTTGAAAATTTCATGTTCACATTTAAAAATGGGTGGACGGTAGGTGAAGACAAGTGGTGTGCAGCCAAAGCTCATTAAAAATGGTGTTTATTCCCTTTCACCCTCTTGCTATCATCGTCTGCAGTTGTTAAAAGGAAACATCTTTCATTAAATCTAGCGTGAAATCTTCTACCTTAAAGATTTAGCATCATATCCAGCAATAATAGCCCAATCTAAAAGGCATCTCCTCGACCCTACTGCCTTGGCTAACCAATTCAAAAGGGGCCTTTATTCAATGCATAATATTTTTCCAAAAAACAAGTGTGAAGAAAAAAAACGAAAGAGTAAAAAGATATTATTAAATAAAAATGAAGATAAGAAGAAGAAAAAAGGGTGATAAATAGAGGTAAAATGATAAAAATAAAATAAAGTAATGTATAAGAAAAGAATGTTTTGAAAAATAAAACCCAACAAAATTACATATTTGCCACCGCTAGTAGTACCTTTTACATTAAAAACAAAATAGAGAAAACTTAACGATTGAGGACGTCATCCAAAAAAAACAAAAAAAAAACTAACTAGGGATGAATCCCACCCATCTCGTGTCTTTTCTTCTGTCTATAAGAAAATAAAAATGCATCCACAATTAATAGAAAAAGAAAGGGCATCGAGTCCAGATAACCACCAGTCAATTTGCTGGCCTGTTTATATACACGCGCGCACTCAAACCATTCCAGCACTGCGAAACTCACCACTTCAATTTTTTTCAGGATGGAAAGTTGGTTCCTTATCCTTGTCTCCATCTCCATCTCTTTCTTCTTGAAAATTGTCCTCAACAATTTCTTAACCACAAAGAAATTACCTCCAGGTCCCCTAGCTTTTCCTTTCATCGGCAACCTGCTATGGCTCCGCATGTCTGCCTTCAAGGTAGAGCCAATCCTTCGATCCCTCCATGCCAAGTTTGGCCCAATGGTTACCCTCCGTATCGGCACTCGCACTGCTATCTTCGTTGCAGATCGCACCCTTGCTCATGAGGCTTTGATTCAGAGGAGCGCAGTTTATGCGGACCGCCCACCAGCTGCTGCTACGAGAAGAATTATAACTAGTAATCTGCAAGTTATTAATTCTTCCTCTTACGGTCCAACTTGGCGGCTTCTGCGGCGGAACCTCACAGCAGAAATCCTCCACCCGTCGCGTGTGAAATCTTACACTCACGCACGCAACTGGGTTCTGCAGATCCTCCAGAACCGCTTCGAGTCTCAAGCGAAAGCCGGTAGTCCTATTTGTGCAATGGAACATTTTCAACATGCCATGTTTTGTCTATTAGTCCTGATGTGTTTTGGTGACAAGCTGGATGAAGATCAGATAAAAAGAATCAAGGAAGTTCAGCGACAAATGATAGTGAATTTCAGTAAGTTCAACATACTCAATTTCTGGCCAAGAGTGACAAAGATTTTGCTGCGAAACCGTTGGAAGGAGTTATTTTTCCTTCGAAAATGCCAAGATGATGTTTTGATCCCATTGATAAGAGCAAGAAAGATGGCCAAGGAAGAGAGGGTAAACAAAAGTAAAGAGGACAAGAAAGACTACGAAGATGAGTATGTTTTGTCCTATGTTGACACTTTACTGGATTTGGAGCTTTCGGAAGAGAAAAGAAAGCTCACGGAAGAGGAAATGGTGAGTTTGTGCTCAGAGTTTCTTAACGCAGGGACAGATACTACTTCAACAGCACTGCAATGGATCATGGCGAATCTGGTTAAGTACCCACAAACTCAAGAGAAGCTTTTCATGGAGATTAAAGGGGTTGTGCAAGATGGTGAGGAGAGCATAAAAGAAGAGGAATTGCAAAAGATGCCATATCTAAAAGCAGTAATTCTAGAAGGGCTAAGGAGGCACCCGCCAGCCCATTTCGTGTTGCCGCATGCGGTGACTGAAGATGTAGTGTTGGGTAAATATGCGGTACCAAAAGATGCAACCATAAATTTTATGGTGGCTGAGATGGGGTGGGATCCAAAGGTGTGGGAAGATCCGATGGCGTTCAAGCCTGAAAGGTTTCTAGATAGTGGAGGCGAAACATTTGATATAACAGGAAGTAGAGAGATCAAGATGATGCCGTTCGGGGCTGGAAGGAGAATATGTCCTGGTTATGGTCTGGCAATGCTTCATTTGGAGTATTTTGTAGCTAATTTGATTTGGAAATTTGAGTGGAAAGCCGTGGATGGAGATGATGTTGATTTGTCCGAGAAAGAAGAATTCACTGTAGTGATGAAGAATCCATTACAGGCTCAAGTATGCCCACGGTTGAAATAAATGATCGGGTCAATTATTATTATTATTATTATAAAAGACAAGGCTGGTTATGTTTAGATAGACGATAACAGTTCATGTGACTCTACTAGTTTATCAAGTCGGATGCTCCTATGTTTGTATAAATTTGATTTCATTATATCAAAATATATATTATATAGGATGGTAATTACCACCATAATTATATTTTGATGTTATTCTTTGTTAGTAAATGTTTATTCCTTTTTCTTCAGGGTTGCAGAAGCTAGGAAATTAATGGATCCCTTGTTGATGTTTATTCATTTATCTGTAAAAAAATTGAGAAGAGAGGGAAGAGAGGGGATAAAATTTGTTTGAATTTCATTTGTTTGTGAAGAAATTGAGAAGGGACGTAAGGGAAGAGAGGGGATAGAATTTGTATTTCATATTCTATTTGTGAAGAAATTGAGAAGGGACGTAAGGGAGAGAGTAGATAGCAGAGAATGGAAGAGTCATAGTTTGTGACGGAAAACAAGCCTCTGGTACAGAGTTTGGGCGTCAGAGCCAAGGCTAGAGACACCGACGAAAAGCTTATCGTGGATTTTATAGATTCTCTGGAAATCACAAAGCTCTCCTCCTCCTTCTCCTCCATTTATGTATTGATTTTGAGCAGCGGTGACACCTCTACCGCGAGCAGAGCAAGCCAAGCGAGGCTAGGAAAACAGAGCGTCAAGATCAAAGAAGTTGCTGTCTCTACTAGTGCAATGTCTCTCTCTCGCGCCTCCAAACCCTAACCAATGAGCTTGAGTTGATTCGTCAAGAGAACGCAGATCTTAGAGTCACAAATAGTGAGCTCGTCAAGCTTATCAATCTCTCTTCTCAGGCCGCCGTGATGCAGAATCAGGGCCGCGCTTTTGGAATCAATTGTGATGTTGCTATTGAGAGAAGGAACAATGTTAATAACGTGGAGAAAGAGAGGGTGGCGTTACCGAAGAAACTGTTGTCTCTACTGGTGAAGAAGACGAAGATCTTGTCGTCAATTTGGATCTGGAACAGTGCTTAGGCGATTTCAGCAACTAATTTTGATGTTATGAGTCTGCTAGCTGCAAATAAGGGAAGACCTATGCAATGCATCGTGGAGCAGGTTCGTGATGGCAGTATTATCCATGTCTACTTTCTTCCAGACTTTCAATTTGTTCAAGTGTTTGAGATTTCTTCGCTGCTGCTTCTGCGAATACCTTCGCTCTTTTTCATAAGTCTTCCATTAGTGTGAGATGATTAAGTTCACAGAAACCTTTTATAAAACACTTTTGGCAGCTAAGTACACAGTATCTTGTTAAAGAAACGCAATCTGCAGATGAATTTTTGATGAAGAAAACAGATTACGGAAGCGAGAGGGATGAGAAATTTGTTTTAATGTATTTGCGTGAGCATTTGAAGCTTTGATACCATATTAAAATTGTGTAATTGATGAAGAATAATCTGAGAGAGAACACAGGAGAGGGAGAGAAGAGAATTTGAATTCTTATTATATTTGTCACATTAAATGTGTGTTATAACAACCACACTATATTTATACTCTAACATCTATCTGGTTTTATGTTCCAGTTTTGTTGTTATTGCTAATATGATATCTATTAAAAAATTATATGACTATTAATTTTAATATCCATGAAATTAATTGATATGCATGTATATAAACTGACTTAGATAATTATGTTAATAAAAGAACCGAGTATAGTAATGTAGATTGTAACAAGTAAAATGGAATTAATCTTAAGACAAATTATGTTTTTTTGGATGAAACGATCAGCTTTGAAATCTGAAACTCTTATTTGAAAATTTCATGTTCACATTTAAAAATGGGTGGACGGTAGGTGAAGACAAGTGGAGTGAAGCCAAAGTTCAATAAAAATGGTGTTTTTCCCTTTCACCCTCTTGCCATCATCGTCTGCAGTTGTTAAAAGGAAACATCTTTTATTAAAGCTAGCGTGAAAATCTTCTACCATATGGATTCAACGTCACATCCAACATTTATCTAAAAGAGATCACGCTTTTTAACTGTAATTTTTACAATGTTTATCAAAACTCACAGATATTGTTCATCTAGATTCAGAATCATTGTGAACTGGAATAATAAAATTACTTAATAATATAAGTATTATTTGTATAGTAGAAATAAACAACAAAGTTGCTTTGGCCTAGTGGTTAAGTCTGTGCCTGCTAAGTAAAAAAGTTGTTACCCCATCTTTTACTTGGCTGTATTTCTAGATGGCAGGGGTATTTGGAAATGTGTTTGAAAAACACTTTTGAATTTTTATTTATTTAAATTAAAAAAAAATTTCTAGATAATTTTGATGTGTTGATGTCAAAAACAATTTAAAAAAAATTTTTAAAAAAATTTATTATTTTGATGTATTTCTGAACAAAAATCACTTCCAATAGCAACCTCAACCACGCTACCATACATGCACGACATGTGGTGGAGGTGGAAGGTAAAAGGCGAATTGAACTACTAGCCAAATTTTATCTATGTTTATATATATTTCTTAAATGGTTCCTATTTTTGTCTATATTTATATGTACATGCTCTTAGTTTTTGTTTCTTATTTTTATTATTTCAATTGTTATTAAGGTTTTCTTTATTTAATGTTTAAATTTAATTTGTGTTGATAATCATTTGAAAATTAATATTTATTATTTTTATCTTCTTTTTTTTATTTATTCTTCAAGTCAAATAATTTTTTAAAATCTAATAATATTTTTTTTTGTCATTTATTTTGTTCTTTAATTGCTTTTTTGTTAATATTATTAGGTAATGAAATTTCTAATTATTATAGATAAGGCATCCAGAATAATAATAATGATTTTTTTTTAATTTTCTCTTATAAATATGATAGACTAATTATATATTTAGATATTTATTTAATATTAACGCCTTAATACATATATAAATAAATAAATGACCCAGTTTTTTTTTATAAATAATATCAGAATTCTGAAATACTTTTAATATAATAATATGAGGAATAAATCTTGTAAAATAAAAAAATAATTTAATTTCTTTTTCTAACAATAATTATGGTATCATCAATAGTATGAAGAATAATAATCAGAATATGAATTGTTTATAATAATATTTATAATGGTAGATACAATAAATGTGATAATTTAACAATGATGATAATAACAATGACAATAATAATCAAAATAATTTATCAGATGATGTTAATTTTCTTAGAGGATTACTTATGTGGCTTTTTTTTATGTATGTATGATATTTTATATCTAATATCACATAAACAAAAAATATACGAAGTGACATGTAAACAAAACAAGTGGATAAATTTGAACAATTTATCTGCAATGAAAAAATATACAAGCCAATTGCCCTCCACTTCGCCTTAATCATAAAGAAAATTTTTAACATGCAAAAAAATATTAATGGTCTTAAATTTTTTTTTATAATGCTATATATCTGAGCAAAAATAATCAGCTTACAAAACTTTTGGCTCTTACTATAACAAAATTATTTACAATAATAATAATAATAATAATAATAATAATAATAATTATAATATTATTAATAATAATTATAATAATTATTGTATATTAGGTTTTTATATATCATTTTATCATGCAAAACACGTTTATGACGATTATTTTTAAGGATTTCTTCTTAAAAATAATTATATGTTTTGATATTTTTTTAATATTAACACCTTACAATATATATAAAAAAATGAAAGTTTCTTTTTATAACGATAATGATAGTGGCAACGATAATATTGTCAGTAATGATTAAAATATTAATTATTTACAATAATTATTACAATAACAACTATAATAATTGTAAAAAATTAACTATCATGATAATAACAATAAGAATAATAATCAAGATAATTCATTATTCGATATTGTATTTGTGAAAAAATAATTTCTGTAACTTTTTTATGTATGATATTTCAAATCTAATATTACATGAATAAAAAATATGCACAACTGCACATAGACAAAACAGGTGAATTTTTTTTTGTCAAATTATCTACAAATAAAAAAATATATGAGTCACTTGTCTGCGCTTCGCCGCAGACAAAACTAAATTTTATAACATGTCAAAAAATATTAATGGTTCTTGATTTTTTTAATAATGTTATACATTAGAGCAAAACAATCAATCTACAAGACTTTCAATTGTTAGTTTTTTAATATATTTATTTTATTATAAATAATGCATTTAAAATAATGAGCAAAAATTATTTTAAATGTTTTTTCTCTTAAAATAATTATATATTTTGATATTTTTTAATATTAACGCCTTAAAAATATAACAAATAACTACCAACTAAATATTAACTATACATGCATAAGAGAGGGTTTTACTTTCATTTCACACCACCAAAGGTAATCTTACTCTGTTTTTTAAACAAAACTACATTTAATACAAAGATAAATTCTAATAAAAATTAAAAATCAAAACTAAGAGTATAGATACATAAATACAAACAAATTATTTAGAATTATACCAAAATAACTGGAAAAAAAATAATGGGATCGAAACTAAATCAAGAAATAAAAGAATTATTTATTTGTTCCTTACATCACTTTTAATTTTTTTAATTTAATCCTTCCGTTTAAATTATTTACATATTTTGTTTTCATTTTGGCTGATATACTTTTAATTCCTCTAGTGTTTTAGATATATTTCTAAATAGTCTCTATTTATGTCCATGTTTATATATATATGCTCTTAATTTTGTTTTTTAATTCTAATTATTTGTTCTTTTGTTTTGGTTGTATTTTTTAGAAAAATTAAATTCTTAGATTTTAGGTTGTTTTGGTTAAAAAAAAATTACTTTTACAATATTTTTATGTATAATATTTCAATCTAATATTACATAAAATAAAAATAAATAGAGCAACACATAAACAAAATGGATAGACAAATTTGCCCAAGTTATCTACACTAAAAAAAGATACGAGCCATTTGCTCTGTGTTTTGATTACAATATTTCTTTTAGACAAAAATTTAATCTATTATAATTTTACTAATTAAATATTATGTCACGTGCCAAGGCCAGGTGGCGCAAGGTGGCCGAGACAGGTGGAAAGGGTCGTCCCATCAGCAGAGAGTTAGGCGGCTCATGTCTTATTGAGGGGATGGCAGCAGGCGATCGTAGGAGGGCACGTGGAAAGGCATTGGAAGGCTGGTTGAAGGATGTAGTTAGGGTCCAGTTTATTTAATTGTGTAAATCGGTCTAGTCAGCCGGTTCAGTTAGTCCGGGTCAAGGAATGAGTATTAAGTCAGAGTCCAGTCAATAAGTAATTGTTTTAATTATGGTTCTCTTAGCCAGTATCTTGGTGGTAGAGATTGAGTCAATAAATTAGCTGATTATTAGGATTACAAAGGGGAAGGTCCTTGTAATTCGTTAAGTTGTTATTTAGTCTATATTAAGCTGGGATTCAGTTTAATTAGGCATTGAACCATTTTTATGAATTAAAGTTGGAGGTTTTGGATTCCTCGAAAATCCATTATTCTTGTTCTTAAAATTATTCTTGTTCTTAAATTGCAAGGAACGTGACATTGGTATCAGAGCCAGGTTTCCATGGCGGATGGAACACGAATTTCTCAACTGGCAGAGGCATTGGCAGCTGTCAAACAAAACCAAGATCAGTCACAGCAAAACATTAATGCTCTACAAGAAATTGTGCAAGGGTTAGCACAAAAGTTAGATGTGGTTGCCTCACACGTGGAGGCGTTGGTGCAAGTGAAAGCAGCCCAAAACTTGGGTGAACCGGGGTCATCAACCCAACAAATCACAAACCCTCTGTTTGAGGAAAATTCTGGTATTCAGACTCGGGCAGTAAGACTAGACTTTCCAAAGTTTAGTGGAGACAACCCCAGTGGGTGTGTTAGGCCCAATAATTTCAGTGAATAAAGGCTTTCTCTTTGGGTGAGAAATAAACCGCAA
Organism: Salix viminalis; assembly: GCA_029228465.1. Taxonomy (NCBI): domain Eukaryota; kingdom Viridiplantae; phylum Streptophyta; class Magnoliopsida; order Malpighiales; family Salicaceae; genus Salix; species Salix viminalis. The sequence continues at coordinate 4,084,199 of CM055432.1, forward strand.
ATTGCATATATTGATTGATATCGTTTAAACAGGAATTGACTGCTTAAATAGCAAAGCCAATTAACTCCCCACGTTTACACGACAGCTAATAAAAGAACACATGACTAAGAAATACAAATAAATGCGAAATGCCAATAACTGCGAAATACAAATAATAAGCAATAAATAAATGAAAGTGGACAGAGGCATCCATGCTGCTGCTGCCACGTCTTCTAACTCCTTTCCATTGTCTTGCACGTCTAAGTGTATCGTGCACACTCACTGATACTTGAGGTTCGGTTTGAGGCCACGAGCTGAACGTCGTGGTCTATCATTACCCCCCCCCCCCCACGGAAACGATCCTTGTCCTCAAGGATGGAAGAAGAGAACTGAGAAAGCAATTGCTCTGTTGGCTCCCAGGTGGCATCTTCAGGTGTAAGATGTTTCCATTGAACCAAACTCTCTTCAACAAGTTGACCCCCATGCTTGATCCAACGTGTGTCTAGTATCGAATGTGGTTCCAAAATGATGACCCCATCTTCAGTGATAGGTGGAAGCTCGGTTTGCAGTGGAGTAGTAGTAGCATTAGCCGAAATATAAGGCTTCAACAGGGACACATGAAAGATAGGATGGATACGGGAATGAGCAGGTAATTGTAACTTGTAAGCAACTGGCCCAAACTTTTCCAAAACCAAATAAGGACCATAGTAACGACTGGCCAGTTTTTGATGGACACGTTTGAATACTGTTTGCTGTCGGTAGGGATGCAATTTAAGTAAAACCCAACTGCCACTCTCAAAAGAGACATCCCTGCGTTTCTTATCTGCCATCTGTTTCATGCGATTAACCGAAGCTTCTAAGTTGGTCTTCAGTTGCTTAAGCAAGCCATCGCGATTGACCAGCTGTTGATCAACAGCTTGCACAGGTGATGTGCCTCCAGTATATAACTGAATTGAAGGTGGAAGACGCCCATACAATGCCTGAAAGCGGAGTCATACCGATGAGAGATATGGTATGTAGTATTGTACCAATATTCAGCCCATGGGAGGTAACTTGTCCATTTGGTAGGCCATTGATGAACAAAACAACGCAGGTATTGCTCCATACAGCGATTAACGACTTCCGTCTGGCCGTCAGTTTGGGGATGATATGCCGAACTTAGCTTCAATTTGGAACCCCGACAGCTTGAAGAACTCTTGCTAGAATTTACTCACAAAGATTGGGTCTCGGTCACTGATAATTGAGATGGGCATGCCGTGAAGTTTGACAATCCCTTCTACAAACTTATCGGCCACAATTTTAGCAGTAAATGGATGAGTTAAAGGGAGAAAATGAGCAGATTTACTGAACCTGTCAACAACCACCATAATTGCATTTTTCCCATGGGACATTGGAAGGCCTTCAACGAAATCCAATGAGATATCATCCCATACTTGGCAAGGAATCGGCAAGGGCTGAAGAAGACCTGCTGGAGCCATTGTTTCACTTTTTATCTTTTGACAGATATCACAGCTCTTGATATACTCTTCAACCGCATGATGCATCCCTGGCCAATAGAATTGTTGGCTTAATTTCTTGAATGTGCGCAGGACTCCTGAATGCCCTCCCCTGTTTTGGTGTCATGCATTTCGTGGATTAGACGAGTGCGCAATTGCTCATCTGCCGGAACCACCACCTTGCCTTTATGAAAGAGCAGCCCGTGACGCCATTTAAAAGTGGCCTTCGGATTGAGTAGTGGCCAAAGAACTCTTTGCTTGTATGTAAGGATCGGTTGTAGCAGCCTTTTTGATCTCTTCCCATAGAGTGACATGCGGAATGAATAAGTTATTAAGAACAGGGCTGTCTTGTCTCCTGGACAAGGCGTCAGCTGCTGAGTTCTCCCCGCCTGGTCTGTATATAATTTCATAGTCGTAGCCAAGAAGTTTGGCCACCCACTTCTGTTGTTCGGGTGTGACAATGCGCTGCTCCAAGAGATATTTAAGGCTGCGATGGTCAGTGAGGATAAAGAACTTCTTCCCCAAGATGTATGGACGCCATAAACGTATAGCTTCAATGATAGCTAACATTTCTTTGGCGTATGTAGACCAAGACAGCTTTGTGACACCAAGGGCTTTGCTCATGAAGGCTATTGGTTTACCTTGTTATGACAACACGACTCCAATTCCTCCCCCAGATGCGTCGGTCTCGATAGTGAAAGGGTCCTCGAAATTTGGCATGGCAAGTGTAGGGGTTGTGGTCATGGCTTGCTTGAGTGCCACGAAAGCAGATTCGGCCTTATCATCCCACACATATTGACCCTTTTTGAGCAGATTGGTCAGCGGCCGAGCAAGAACACCATAATTGCTGACGAACTTGCGATAATAACCTGTTAATCCCAAAATCCACGCAAAGCAGTAACATTAATAGGGCGTGGCCATGCCACCATTGCATCTACCTTTCGTGCATCCACTTTCACTCCATGATTGGTGATTATATGGCCCAAATATTCCAGCTCTTGTTGCCCAAATGCACATTTGCTCCTCTTGGCGAAAAATTGATTTTGCCGTAGGATGGACAATGTTTGCTGGACATGCTCTAAATGTTTTTCCCATGTATCACTATAAACTAATATATCATCAAAGAAAACCAAGATGATTTTTCTAAGATGTGGCCGAAAGATGGAATTCATTAGAGCTTGAAATGTAGATGGGGCATTGCATAACCCGAAGGGCATTACTAAATACTCGTAATGTCCATTATGTGTTCGGAATGCAGTTTTAGGTATATCGGAAGGACTTACTCGGACCTGATGATACCCCACCCGTAAATCCAATTTGGTGAAGTATGCTGCCCCAAAAAGCTCATCCAACATGTCTTCAACCGTTGGAATTGAAAACCTGTCTTTAATGGTTGCAGCATTGAGTGCACGATAGTCAGTGCAAAAACGCCAATTGCCATCTTTCTTCTTGACCAGGATGTTCGGGGAAGAGAAGGGGCTGGTGCTGGGTTGAACCAGTCCTGAATTTAACATTTCTTGGACTTGTTTTTCAATCTCTTCTTTCTGGTAATGGGCATACCGATATGGGCGCACATTAACAGGTTCAGTACCTTCTTTTAAATTAATACTGTGGTCAATCTGCCTGGAAGGTGGTAAGCTGGAAGGCTCTTCAAAAATATCAGCATAATTGTTCAAAACTTCTTGCATGCTAGGTGGAATTTCCTCTTGTTCTTTCGGCATAGTGATCTACCAACAGAAGGCATAAATGGCGCTGCTGGAACAAACATCTTTGGAGATGTTTTTAAATGTAGCAGCTTGTATCCCTTGCCCATCTATTCCTTCTAGTCATCGGGGGTGCATTTGCCCAAAAGAATTCCATGGTCAATTGTTTCCAGTTGCAAACCACGGGTCCAAGTAATTCCAGCCACTGAATTCCGAGCACTAAGTCCAGCCCTGTGAGTGGTAGAGAATAGAGTGTTAAGCAAAAAATTGAGCCTTGTATGTCTACCTTCACGGCATGGAATTTCTCTTGGCAGTTAAGCTTCTCCCCATTCGCGACCCTTACTGTAAATGCCTTCGTAGAAACAACTGGCAGTCGCAACAAACTTGCCATCCGTTCACTGATGAAGTTATGTGTGGAGCCACTGTCAATTAGCGTGAATATGGCATGATTCCCAATTTTTGCAGATACCCGCATGGTTTTGGGTGCAGCCCAACCTGTTAATGCATGTAAGGTGATCTCCGGCTCCACATTTTCCTCAAGGTGCTCTGCAACATAATCATCAGTGGCTTCAACACAATCATCAACCTGACCATCTAACATCAGTAGTTTTGCTCCTTGACATTTATGCCCTGCTGTGAAACGTTCATTGCAATTGAAACACAGCCCTTGTAGTCTTCTTCGCTGCATTTCATCCCAGCTTAATCGACGTATCTCCCTTGTTTGTGGAGCAGCCGTTGCTGGTGGCAGTGCTAAAGGGGGACGTGCAAAGGGTGCTGGGCGTAAGAATTTTCTTAGGCGCATGAGCTGATCATCCTTCATTTGTGCAAAGCTAATAGCATCCTTTAATGTTTGTGGCTTAAACATTCGAATGTCATCAGATATATCTGTCTTCAAACCTCCCATAAAAGTCCCCACCAAAGCTTTTTGTGTCCATCCTCTGACTCGATTGCCAAGCCTTTCAAACTCGCGCTGGTAATCACGCAAGGATCCAGTTTGCCTGATTCTTGAAAGAGATTCGTCAAAGTTCTCACACTCTGATGGTCCAAAGCGTGCCCATAGTTCATCTTCAAAATTCTCCCAAGTAATTACTCTGCCTTCATCTTGGAAGCTTCTGCGAATCCACTGCCACCACTGATTCGCTTCGCCTTCTAGGTGATAGGATGCCAGAGATACTTTTTGTGTTTCGATAGTATGTTGAAACTCAAAAAATTGGTTTACTCGATTAAACCACTCAGTTGGGTCGTCTCCGAAAAAGCGAGGAAACTCCAGCTTGGCAGTTTTTGAAGAAACAATTTGTCGCCCTCCTTCATGGCCCTCACGGTATGGATTACCATGAGCTGCAGGTGCCTGATTGGCAAGTAATACGTCAGAGAGACGATTGAGTGTTTCCTCCATTTGACGATGCCATATGGATCTCCATTCGCTGCAGTCCATCTTGGACCTCCCCGAGAGCAATTTCTAATTGCTCAATACGTTCTTTATTGGTTCCCATCACAGGCTCTGATACCAATGTTAGGCCCAATAATTTCAGTGAATAAAGGCTTTCTCTTTGGGTGAGAAATAAACCGCAAATTGCATATATTGATTGATATCGTTTAAACAGGAATTGACTGTTTAAATAGCAAAGCCAATTAACTCCCCACGTTTACACGACAGCTAATAAAAGAACACATGACTAAGAAATACAAATAAATGCGAAATGCCAATAACTGCAAAATACAAATAATAAGCAATAAATAAATGAAAGTGGACAGAGGCATCCATGCTGCTGCTGCCACGTCTTCTAACTCCTTTCCATTGTCTTGCACGTCTGAGTGTATCGTGCACACTCACTGATACTTGAGGTTCAATTTGAGGCCACGAGCTGAACGTCGTGGTCTATCAGGGTGGTTATACCGAGCTAATCAATTTTTCAATTACCATCAGACTAATCCCCATCACCGAATTTTGTTAGACTCATTCCACATGGAAGGAAAAGCTCGGTGTGGTTCTAGGACCTTGAGGCAGCAGGGGGGCTTAGCAGCTAGGAAGGTTTTGTGAGAGCCCTTCAGACTCGGTTCGGGTCATCTCCCTATGATGATCCCATGGAGGCTCTTATTCGGCTCAAACAGACCACTACTGTGGAAGAATAAAAGACACAGTTCGAGGCAATCTCAAACCAATTAAGGGGGCTAGCTGAGTCCTACAAACTCAGTTGCTTCTTGAGTGGGTTACAGGAGGATATCAGGTGTATGGTGAGGATGCTCAACCCATCAAATTTACACTTGATCTTTGGATTGGCCAAGATGCAGGGGAAGAACATGGCAGCACTAAGAAGGTCAACAAAAGTGGGATCTTTTTCCCCACGATTTCCAAATAACCCAATCAACCCTTCGGAAAAGAAGCAATTGTGCCCATACAAAGACTTAATCCGGACCAGATGAAGGAGCGCAGGGAGAAGGGCCTTTGTTATAATTGTGATGATAAATGGGGGCCCAGGCATAAGTGTAAGTCGGCCGGTTATTTATCATGGAAGGAGAGGACCTTGAAGGGGAAGAGGCCCAAACCGTGGGCCTCCTTGGGCAAACAGATCACGGCCCAGAAGAGGAATTAGCTATGGAGGGGACTGATCCGGAGATTTCCATTCACGCCTTATGTGGCTCTCCTAACCCGAAAACAATGAGAATTGTGGGGAGTATTGGCAAAAAAATTGTGGTGATCCTGATTGATACAGGGAGCACTCACAATTTTCTAGACCCATCCATTGTAAAAGGGGCCCAGTTGACTTATGATGATAAGGAAAGGTTTAGAGTTAAAGTGGCTAATGGCTAGTCTGTAGAATGTGAAGGCAAGATCGCAGCAGTACCATTGCACATGCAAGGTGAGGCTTATATTATTGATTTTTTTGTGTTGACACTAGGTGGGTGTGACGCTGTCCTAAGAGTCTAGTGGCTAAGGACTTTAGGGCCAATATTATGGGACTTCACTATTCTGAGCATGGAGTTTTCACTCATGGGCATACCACGGACACTACAAGGTATGACTAACGCTGGCAATTCAATTATAGGGGAAAAGAAATTCGGTAAAATTACTAAGCATAACAAAAGAGGATTAGTAATACAGTTCATTGATTTTGAAAATCCCAAATTATGGTCCATTAGTCAAATTACCGAAACCCATATGGAAACACTATTACATCAATATGCTGGGATATTTGAGGAGCCAAAACAGCTACCCCCAAACCGATCACAGGATCATCATATTATACTACAAGGGGAGTCTAAGCCAGTATGTGTAGGTCCATATAAATATCCTTATTTCCAAAAAACTGAAATTGAGAAGATTGTTAAGGAGATGTTATTGGCTGGAATTGTTATGCCAAGTCAAAATCCTTTTTCATCACCTGTGTTGTTAGTTAGAAAACAGGATGGGAGTTGGCGTTTTTGTGTGGATTATAGGGCTTTAAATAAGGAGACCATTAAGGTCAAATTTCCTATACCAGTAGTAGATGAACTACATGGAGCTACTATTTTTAGTAAACTTGATCTAAGGTCCGGATACCATCAAATTAGGGTGCATCCTGAGGATATCCCAAAGACAGCCTTTCGTACCCATGAAGGCCATTATGAATTTTTGGTCATGCCCTTTGGCCTTACAAATGCCCCAGCCACTTTTCAAAGCCTTATGAATGACATTTTTAAGCCCTATTTGAGGAAATTTATATTGGTTTTCTTTGATGATATCCTTGTTTATAGCAGGAATGTGGAAGACCATATCCAACATTTGGAGACTATTTTAAGTATACTAGCTAAGCATCAATTGTTCGCAAAAAGGTCAAAGTGTAGTTTCGGGTGTAAGGAGATTGATTACTTAGGACATCTAATTTCCAAAGACGGGGTGAGAGCAAACCCTAGTAAGATTGAGGCAATGTTGGATTGGCCATTACCCACTAACCTTAAGTCCCTTAAGGGATTCCTAGGATTGACAGGGTGAGAGCAAACCCTAGAAATTTATTAAGGGGTATGGATTAATAGCGGAAATTTATTAAGGGGTATGGATTAATAGCGGCACCACTTACAGCCCTACTTAAAAAGAACTCCTTTCATTGGTCTGATTCTGCTAGGAATGCATTTCAAAATTTAAAAACTGTTGTTACTAATCCTCCTGTCTTAGCTTTACCGGATTTCTCTATTCCATTTATAATTCAATGTGATGCTTCTGGAGTGGGTGTGGGGGCTGTTCTTATGCAACAAGGAAGGCCAATTGCTTATTTAAGTCAAGCAATACAGGGTAAGGCCTTACAGCTGTCAACTTATGAAAAGGAACTAATGGCCCTAGTTCTAGCAGTGAAGAAATGGAGACCCTATCTGTTGGGTCACCAATTCAAGGTGCAGACAGATCATCACAGCTTGAAATATTTGTTGGAACAGAAAATTGGTACACTACTACAGCAGAGGTGGGTTACCAAGTTGCTGGGATATGAATTTACAGTTGAGTATAAGCAAGGGAAGGACAATAAAGTGGAAGATGCAGTGTCACGAAACAGGGAGGCTTCGGGTACTGGAGAGTTATTGGCTATTACATCTCCAACAAATGGATGGGTGGAAAAACTTAGGCCTGCTTATGCTACAGACACTAAACTACAGCAGATTCTACAGGACTTGCAACAAGGGAGTGAACTAGAGACACATTATAAGGAGAAGGATGGGCTACTGTTCTATAAGGATAGATTAATGATTCCATCATCAGAGGAACTAAGAGAACAGGTATTAAGGGTAATACACAGCAGCACGCAAGGAGGGCACTCGGGGTTCCACAAACCCTACAAAAAGCCAGGGCTGAGTTTTACTGGCCAGGACTGAAAGGAGATATCAGAATGTTTATCCGGGAATGTGAGGTGTGTCAGCAGTGTAAGGTGGAGAATATTAATCCTCCAGGGTTGCTGCAACCCTTTACCTATTCCAACAAGTGTGTGGACTGATATCTCCCTTGATTTTATTGAGGGATTGCCTAAGTCAGAAGGTTATAGTGTGGTTATGGTGGTGGTTGATCGGTTGACTAAGTATTCACACTTTATACCTATTTCACACCCCTATTCAGCAGCTAAAATTGCTCAAGTATTCATGCACAACATATTCAAGCTACATGGATTACCTAAGTCCATTGTCACAGATAGGGATCCAACATTCACAAGCAATTTTTGGAAAGAAATATTCAAATTACAGGGCACTGAGTTAAAATTCTCGTCAACCTACCACCCTCAGATGGATGGGCAGACTGAGATAGTAAATAAGATGGTGGAGCAGTACCTAAGGTGTTTTTCAAGGGATAAGCCGAAAGCTTGGTCCCAATTCTTACCACTAGCAGAGTGGTGGTACAACACAACAACACATTCATCAACTAAATTATCCCCATTTGAAGCAGTTTATGGCTACCCTCCCCCGAAGTTAATTCCATACACACCAGGCACAACTAAGCTACAAGAGGTAGAAAATACCTTAAGAAGCCGAGAAGAAATCCTTCGCATCCTCCACTATAACTTGCAGCAGGCAAGGGATCGCATGAAGAAATGGGCAGATCGCAATAGGACTGACAGGAGCTTCAACGCCGGTGACTGGGTTTACCTCCGATTACAGCCGTACCGTCAACAAACTTTGGCTCAAAGAACAAACATGAAGTTAGCTCCAAGGTTCTTAAATTGCAAGGAACGTGACATATTAAGATAACCAATTATAATATGCACAAAATCAATTAATTTTCTATATAAAGAAAATCCAAATCCAAACACAACGCAGCGCGCGGTAAATAACCTTGTAACTCAATCTAAACCAATCTAAAAGGCATCTCTTCGACCCTATTAACTTGGGCTAACCAATCCAAACGATACCTTTATTCAATGCATAATACTTTTCAAAAAAACAAGTGTGAAGTAAAAAAGGAAAAAGTAAAAGATAGTATTAAAAAATATGAAGATAAGAAGAAAAAAAAGGTGATAAATAGACGTAAAATGATAAAATAGAATAAAATAAAATAAAGTCAATTTAGAAAAGAGGAATATGTAAGAAAACATTGTTTTGAAAGAAAAAAACCCTACTATACTTACATATTTGCCACCGGCACCGCTAGAGTACCTTTTACAATAAAAACAGAATAGAGAAAACTTATAACTCCCTGCCACGATTGAGGATGTCATCCAATACGTTATTAATACAAAAAAAAAAAAATAGCTAGGGATGACTCCCACCCATCTCGAGTCTTTTCTTTTGTTACATAACAAAAAATAAGTAAATAAAATACGACTTATTCTTCCGTCTGTAAGAAAATAAAAATGCATCCACAATTAAGAAATAGACACTGGAAAAAGAAAGGGCTTCGAGTCCAGATACACACCAGTCAATTTATCGGCCTATTTATAAACACACGCACACTCAAACCATTCCAGCACTGCGAAACTCATCACTTCCACTTTTTTCAGGATGGAAAGTTGGTTCCTTATCCTTGTCTCCATCTCCATCTCCATCTCTTTCTTCTTGAAAATTGTCTTCAACAATTTCTTGACCTCTAAGAAATTACCTCCAGGTCCCCTAACCTTTCCTTTCATCAAGCTAAGAAGTAGGAGATAAATGTTGTAGATAAAATCTGTCTAATCTTTGACAGATTAAGAAGCACAACCCCTCATCCAGCTTGCACTAGAATTTTCGTGCCGCATATGATTTTTCCTGACTTTGGGCCCTTCATAAAAATTGTATTCCTGAATGTGTAAATGGATTTGGGCTATAAAATCACTTGATTTTGACATCGTATGCTTAAGATATGCCTAGTTCAGTGTTGGTGCACGAACAGAGTCAGGAATGACGTTATTATTCTAGTTGGAAGCCCAATTTCTGCATTGAATTTCAGCCTACGATACTTTTCCAACAAGCTTGATAGCTATAATTCTAATTTTGAAAAACTGCTCTTTAGGAATTAAAACCTGAAACATGCAACAAAAGTCCGAAATATAAAGTGCATAATTTTCTATTTTATAGCAAGTAATCCACAAAGTCTCTCAAACATGTCAAACCCATAAAATAACTTTTGATATGTTGAAATAAACTTAAAAGATGTTAAGAACCATAATGTAAACAAATACAAAAAGATGTATATTTTGCACTTGTTAGAGACATACGGGGTGTTTGGCACGGTGTTTTAAAAGCGCTTTTGAAACAAATTGAAAATATATTATTTTAAATTAAAAAATTGTATTTTTTTTATCATTTTTATTTGCTGATATCAAAAATGATTTTCAAAAAATAAAATAACATTATTTCGATGTATTTCTGAACGGAAAATATTTTTAAAAACAACCATAACCACAGTCCCAAAGAGCCCATTAATTAGCAATAACCCAATCTAAAAAGCATCTGGTCGGCCCTACTAACTTGGCTAACTAATCCAAAAGATACCTTTATTTCATGCATAATATTTTTCCAAAAAACAAGTGTAAAGAAAAAAAGGAAAAAGTGAAATGAAGAACAAAATGAAGATGAGAACAAAATGGTGATAAATAGACGTAAAATGATAAAAATAAAGTAATGTCATGGATGAAGAGGAATATGTAAGAAACACTTGTTTTGAAAAAAAAACCCTACCTTTTACAATAAAAACCAAATAGAGAAAGCTTTAATGGTTTCATTTCCACATTAAAAGATCATTTCCTTATATGTATATGTACTAGAATAGTATCCATTCTATACTACAAGTTCTTATTTTTTCTTAGTAAAATATTTAGATATCATTTTTTTTTAAAAGGAAATAAAATAAGTCTCAACCAACTAAATAAACTAGATGTATTATATATGAAAAAACTGTAACGACAACAAAAAGAAAAATATTACATATAAAAAAGCTATTACAGTAACATAGAAAAAAAATCTTATTCAAAAGTAAAAAAGATAAGTCATTTACCCGGTTGTATTTAATGATTTTGTTTATTAGCATTAATTTGCATTATAAATTGATATACATATAGAATTTATTGAAAAAAAACAAAGAAAAAAAATTATGCATGGCTGCATCCCTAATAATATTTCTATTTAAAAGAAAACAAAAAAAAGCCAAACAAATCATAGAGAATAGATATTAATCATAAATGTTATTTAAAAATAAAATAAAAATGGTATTAATATAAAAAGAAAAAAAAGAGAATGAGATTAGACAATGTGGGCTTAGATAACAAAGTCAAGCAAGTGGATCACCGAGAAAGGGCCAATGTGCACAAACTTTTATTTTATTTAAGTTAATGGGATGGACAACATTATTTGACAAAAATAAATAAATAAACAAAGCATCGTTTATTATTTTTCTAGATTCAAACCATCATATTGACTAGGAAAATGGGGTTATTGTTCTTTTTTAATTCAAATACCTATTTTCAATCCATTTTGGCCCAAAAAGTTTTGGAAACACTATGGGAACGTTGTTAAACCAATCCACAAGCTAAGAACCGCAACAAACCATCCCAAGATCCATAATCTACCCAAAACAAAACATTTAATTGAGCACAAATATGATTTTTTAGGTGCTTTTAAGGTTTTATTTAAAAAAAAAAACATTTAATATTAACTTCCTCGCATATGGAACCATTTGACATAAGAGATTATGTAGTGGGTAAAATCATCTCCAACATAAATTCTCTCTTTATGCTGGAATTGAGTGACCCTCTCTCATCCACCAAAACATAAATGAAAAAAAAATTGATATCAAAATTATCTTTTTCAAAATCAAAGGGACAGGTCAATCTAAAGGCTGAAAAAATAGAGAATTGAACTTTTCAAATAAATTTTTACCATATATTTTACCTGCCCTTTTCACGTAAGTTTTTTGCCTTTTAATTCAACACTCTATATTAAAAAAATATGCAATTAGATGCTAATTTAGACTAAAAAAATTCAATAATGTAAAATAAAAATTTAAATTAAAAAATTTACAGAGACAAGAACATAAACAATAAAATAGCTACAATAAAATATTTCTATCCTCTACTTGATACTGTAATTCGATTGAGGACGTCATCCAATACGTTGTTCATACAAAAAAAAAATAGCTAGGGATGACTCCCACCATCTTGAGTCTTTTCTTTTGTTACATAACAAAAAATAAATAAATCAAAGACGACTTATTCTTCTGTCTATAAGAATATTAAAAATGCATCCAAAATTAAGAAAAATAAAGGGCTTGGAGTCCAGATAACCAACAGTCGACTATTATCGGCCTGTATATATATATACACACGCACACTCAAACCATTCCACTGCGAAACTAATCTCTTCATTTTTTTCAGGATGGAAAGGTGGTTCCTTATCCTTGTCTCCATCTTCGTCTCTTTCTTCTTGAAAATTGTATTCAACAATTTCTTAACCACCAAGAAATTACCTCCAGGTCCCCGAACCTTTCCTTTCATTGGCAATTTGCTATGGCTCCGCATGTCTGCCTTCAAGGTAGAGCCAATCCTTCGATCGCTAGCTCCATGCCAAGTTTGGGCCAATGGTTACCCTCTGTGTTGGCACTCGCACTGCTATCTTCATTGCAGATCGCACCCTTGCTCATGAGGCTTTGATACAAAGCAGCGCAGTTTATGCGGACCGCCCACCAGCTGGTGCTACGATAAGAGTTATAAGTAGTAATCAGCATAATATTACCTCTTCCTCTTACGGTCCAACTTGGCGGCTTCTGCGGCGTAACCTCACCGCAGAAATCCTCCACCCGTCGCGTGTGAAATCTTACACTCATGCACGCAACTGGGTTCTGCAGATCATCCAGAACCGCTTCGAGTCTCAAGCAAAAGCCGGTCGTCCTATTTGTGCAATGGAACATTTTCAACATGCCATGTTTTGTCTATTAGTCCTGATGTGTTTTGGTGACAAGCTGGATGAAGATCAGATAAAAAGAATCAAGGAAGTTCAGCGACAAATGATAGTGAATTTCAGTAAGTTCAACATACTCAATTTCTGGCCAGCAGTGACAAAGATTTTGCTGCGAAACCGTTGGAAGGAGTTATTTTTCCTTCGAAAATGCCAAGATGATGTTTTGATCCCATTGATAAGAGCAAGAAAGATGGCCAAGGAAGAGAGGGTAAACAAAAGTAAAGTGGACAAGAAAGACTACGAAGATGAGTATGTTTTGTCCTATGTTGACACTTTACTGGATTTGGAGATTCCGGAAGAGAAAAGAAAGCTCAAGGAAGAGGAAATGGTCAGTTTGTGCTCAGAGTTTCTTGACGCAGGCACAGACACTACTTCAACAGCACTGCAATGGATCATGGCAAATCTGGTTAAGTACCCGCAAACTCAAGAGAAGCTATTCATGGAGATAAAAGGGGTTGTCCAAGATAGTGAAGAGAGCATAAAAGAGGAGGAATTGCAAAAGATGCCATATCTAAAAGCAGTAATTCTAGAAGGACTAAGGAGGCACCCGCCAGCCCATTTCGTGTTGCCGCATGCTGTGACTGAAGATGTAGTGTTGGGTAAATATGCGGTACCAAAAGATGCAACCATAAATTTTATGGTGGCTGAGATGGGGTGGGATCCAAAGGTGTGGGAAGATCCGATGGCGTTCAAGCCTGAAAGGTTTCTAGAGAGTGGAGGCGAAACATTTGATATAACAGGAAGTAGAGAAATCAAGATGATGCCATTTGGGGCTGGAAGGAGAATATGTCCTGCTTATGGTCTGGCAATGCTTCATTTGGAGTATTTTGTAGCTAATTTGATATGGAAATTTGAGTGGAAAGCCGTGGATGGAGATGGTGTTGATTTGTCCGAGAAAGAAGAATTCACTGTAGTGATGAAGAATCCATTACAGGCTCATGTGTGCCCACGGTTGAAATAAATGATCGGGTCAATTATTATTATTATTATTATTATTATTATTATTATTATTATAAAAGATAAGGTTTAGGTTGCCCAGCACTTCATGTATCTCTACTAGTTTATTAAGACGGACGCTCCTATATTTGTGTGATATTTCTCCTATTGTATAAATTTGATCCCATTATTATTATTATTATTATTATTATATTTTGATGTTATTCTTTGTTTGTAAATGTTCCTTTTACTTTTACTTGGGTTGCAGAAGCTAGGAATTAATGGATCCCTAGTTGTTGGCACACTTGAACCATTATTCTTCCTTTAAAAGTAGAATTTTAGTCGTATGGAAATGAATCTTCATAGAATTTTACTATTTTTGAGATTGATTATATTTCCTTAGTTAATTTAGAATTCTTTTTTTCTATTTAATATTTTTGTTCTATCTTGGTTTTTTTTATTATCTAAGCAACAAGATTTATAATTTTGAGTTTTGATTATAACAAAATAAATTGAAAGAAAAGGAGGATATCTAGAGTGCACAATATTGGAGTTCTAAATTCGTTTGATTTGTGGATTTTAATAATAAAATCATGGTTTTCCACCCTAAAAACACCATTTGGCCTAGCTTACGTGTAGCATAGTTTTTTTGTTTTGTTTTTTGAACATTAGAAGTACAAAAGTACATTGATCCAAAGAGTTTAGGCCTAATATTTAAAGGTATTTATGTTTTTTAACTTTTAAATGCACAATGCTTTTACATTATTGCCTTTGAAGTCAAAGAAAAACAAACTTTAGTCCAAGATCATTTCTGACTTTTTTTTTGTTATTGTTAAGAGGACAGGAGACAAATTTCACCTTTAATATTTAATATTTAATATTGTTTAAAAAACAATGGATGATGTGGTGCATATGTCAACATGAAAGATGATTGTGATCTTTGTGTGGCATGTGTTACATCGCCAATTGGCTAAAAAATAGCTTTTCGAGTTGCATCTCAATTCTTTCGACATAACTTTCATTACTAGGCAACACATGTTTCAAAAAGAACTCTAGTTTGGTAAGGAAGGTTCTTTCTCTTCTTTTCTTTTTCCTTTTCTCTTTCTCCTCCTCAATTTCTTTATTTGGCCTTTTGAATCTTCAAAGTTACCCCTCAATTTGTTTTTCCTTTGGATATGGTCTTTATTCTTTTGCTTTCTAATTTTTGTCCAATGCCTTTTTGTAAAGTTTTGATTTTTATCCAAATTCTTCTGACCACTATTATTTTTTATCCTTTCATATAATTTTTTTTTTTGAATTTCAACCTTTAAAATTTGATTTTATAGTGGACTAGGTTTCATATTTTTTTATGTATTGAGATTCCACTATAATAACTTGGATTACAAGTTTTAAAAGTTAACATAGGTCGACATCTTTTTTTTGCATTATTTTTTTATTTCATCATTCAACCTTAATTGTGTGTAAGAAATTGACATTGTGGTTTTCTTTAAAAAAATTATATAAAGGTATCTTGATCTCATGCCCATTCGTTTCATAGGTTAATTCAAGTTGACTCTCTTATTATTACCTAGGTTACATAAATATCATGTCACCTCAGATTGATTTAGACCAAACTTTTGTCATTTTTTAATCTAATTTTATGCTTCAAAGGTTTTTTTCCAAGTCATTGTGTTTTTTTTTTTTTTTGTTTCTTTACTATTAATGTCTTTTTTATCATCTAATTGAAATAAAAGCAATTTATTAAAACCTTTCAAAGCTATAACCTGAATCATTGGTTTTTTATTTCATTAAAAAGTGTTTGTGACACCTAAACATTAATTTTTAGAAGAGGGATGTGGATAAACAACATACACGGGTCCATATCTAGTATAATTATTATGAGAGAATTATTGAGTAGTAAAAGTATAAATTAGGGTTTCCTTATGAACATTTCTTTCTAAATTATTGTTATTTGATTTCTATTCATTAAGATCATCTACATTAATTGGTATCAAAATCCAAATATTTGTGGTGGTTTATTATTGACTGTTATTAAAAAACAGAGTGACTTTGAAGAGTCACAAGACAAGGCATGTTCATGTTGTAGGTGGGAGAATTTTCAACTCAGGAATTAGAGGTCCAAAACAATAAGAATTGAAAACTAAGGATGTACAAGTACAGGTTATAGAGTTAACCCATTTGTTGGCGGAGATAGATTTGCATAAAAATATTAGAATTAACCTTTCAATTAACAAAGAAAAACTTGGAGGATCACGAGTTGAATGATCATAAATCCATAACCAATTTTGAACTAGTTTAAAAGGTATGAGTAGAGGTGGTATATATTTTTATCTGTATGAATATTATATTTAAGCAAAAAAAATAATGATTTTTTTTACATGAATTGGAATTAACCATTAGAATTTAATGATGAATAAGATAAAAATGTCATTGAACTTGAAGGATTGTACAAATTCTAGATTTTCTTATAATTTAGGCTTTGTAAGAATTCTCTCGTAACATGAAGAACTATTTGATAATTCAAAGTATTTTATGGAGTTAACTTTGAAAATTTTAAAATGGTAAAAATATATAGATATAAATAATCAATGAGTAATTCTATTGTTCTTTGTCTATAATCAAGTGTTAAATTTTGATAATTAGTTTTGATATGAAAAATATAACACATTTATCTTGTACATAATTGATAACCTTTAAGAGATTTCTTTGCTACAGTGAGAAGATGATTTTATAATATTAGATATTGCAAAGACATTAGCTTATCTTTATAAAAAGTTACATGATAAAAAGAGAGAAAACAAATAAAATGGTTGTCAGCTTTTGGTTGGACAATATGAAATAAATATATGAATAATTTATATTTCATGAAAACATAAAATTGAATTCTTAAAAAAGCTTGATTGTGCAAAACAAATTGAGGAAAAAATGAGGATCAAAGCATAACAATTATAATTTTTTTTTTATTATAATCTACAATTAATTGTGAGATGGTGAACAATAAGAGCATTTATAGTCAAAGAACCATAGTGTTTATATTATAATAATTTTCTATGCTTTGTTTATTATTTTTTTCACTCAATCAAACAATAATAAAAAAACAAACACATTAAATTGACTGAATAAATAAAAATAAAAACAATAAAATATGATACATGATTTCACATATTAGAATGTTATCTCAAAGTAAAAAGATTTATTTTCAAAAATTATAGGTTAAAAAGGAGTATTATTCTAAATATAACTTTTTTATATAAAACATATTGGAAAAAAGTAAAAAAGGGTCAGGGCAGACCCTTTTTTGCTATAAATTTAAACTTTTGTATCAAAAGTAAACTTGGAAAATATTAAGGTATTAAAATTGTATAATATTTGTAATTTTTAAAGTTTGGGACTAGATTGTATTAATTTATAAACTCATGGAGCACCATCCATGTTCCGTGTCCTTTTCATTTTGATCCATCTTCTTTCAACCTAACCATTCCAAATTAAAATCAATTGGATCTCAATTAGAATTAAATTGTTGGGGCAAAAAAGGATTGAGGACTCAATTGAAAAACAGCTTTATACACAATTGATGAATAGTCAAAACCTTCGCGTTTTAGGTTTTTGCTTTATAAAATAATAATAGTAATTCCTAAGTATAAATGAACTGTTATTGATATTTATCCTGCAATGAAGATAAATCTTTTTCTCGAGCTTTCTTTGTGTGTGTGATTCGTACAATTATATACAATGCGTTGAAATGTCAATATTCAATTCTTAATTCACATTTTATATTATAAGATAGATGGAAATTACGGAGGGCTTGATCAGGGCCTGATATAAAATAAATATCTCTAAAAAAAATGAGCAGAAAAAACTATTATGCATCAAGCAAAATATTTGATTTTTAATGATGAATTGCATTTTTTCGAGAGAGCAATAATATTTTTCTTAATATATATAAATGTAAATGAAAGTGAATAAATTAAATAAATAGATGAAAATTAATTTATATTATCTAGTCAACATTTCATTTTTAATAAATAGTTACTTAAATAGTATCATGTAAGCTAAAGCTCAATAAATATGCTCAATTTTAAAAATAGTTATTTGTTCAGCTTCTAAAAGAGATCTTGAATTAATAATTCATAGTTCAAATAGATTGTACACTATGTTGCAAGTTGGTCTAAACTTTTTTTTAACATGAAAAGAAATGTTAAAATGATTCAAGCATTCCTAATAAAATATCTAAGATTTAGATCATTTATTTTATTGGCTTTAATAATAATTTAATAATATACAAAAAAAATACAGCAACAAAAATTAAATCAACAAAAAAAATCAAACAATGAAATACAAAACTTAGCTTGAGTACATCTAGTTAGCATGACAAGTTTATAACTTGGTCGTGATACCAAGGTAACTCTATTAGGAAAAAAATAATAAGACTACGAAGCTCAATTACCAAACAATCTACTATTGAAGGGGCATGATTGAAAAACACATATATATATATATATATATATATATATATATATATATATATATATATATATATATATATCCGAGTTAGACATGGTTGACCCGCTAACACTGCAACCATGGATATAAGATTAGCATAACTCTATAAAAAGAAAATAATTAAAATCATGATGATCAACTTCCAATAAATTAAATGGCTAAAGGATAAAATTCAAAAAAATAACAATTTAGAAGAAAAAAAACTCAAATGTTGAAGGATCCTATTTGATAACTCCATATATAAAAACAAAATTAATGCTAAATTTCTGGAAAATAAAATGTTGAATGAAAAAATACAAAAAAACATAATTAAAAAAAGGTCAGACAAACATGATTAGGTCAATTATCAAATAATCTAATGTTGAAGGTAGAAACTAAAAAAAATATATAAAAAAAGTATTGAAAAAAAATCTCGATTAAACCCGAGTTAACCGCTAACCCACCATGGGTATACAATTGGAATAACCATATAGAAAAAAAATGAAAAAGGAAGCATGAAGACTAATTATTTATAAATCAACTATGAAAGCATAAAATTATATAAAAATGTTTTTTTTAAAAAGGACCTAAAAAGATAAAAATTAATCTATATTAACCTTCAAAACTCATGACCCTGGTCATGAACTTGAGGTTAACCTTATAGAAGATAAATCCTTAAAATTACGATGAAAAATCCCCAATCCAAAATTATTGTGGGAATAAAAAAAAACCAAAAAATAAAAAAAATAAAAAAATAAGAATAAAATGGACCAAATTTCACTTAAAAAATAAAATAAAATATTGAGGGATGAAATTAAAAATATAATTCAATTAAGAAAGAATATAAAAAAAACAACAATCAAAAGAATGAAGATCAAATTCGATATAAAAGGCAAAATGAAACCAAATGATGAGGGATAAAATTGAAGAAAAAATAATAATAATAAAATAAATAGCAATAAAAAAATGAAAACCAAGTTTAATACAAAAACAATGACATGACACCTTTATATTTTGACATGCAATGTGAAACTTGAGGAGATAGAGAGAAAGTATGAAGGAGAAGAAAAAAAGAAGTTGGATCTCAATTGTTGTGCTACCATGTACACACATCTAACCACCTAGAAAAGCACAATGAGACACTTCCAACATTGCAGTGAAAAGTGACATTTCTTCATCTTATGATGCCTCACATGCCACTCAAAATGATAAAGGCTTTCCACACCTTGAAGTGTGAGTTACACGTACCAATCATTTTTAGTTTATAAATTATAGTTAATATTTATTAACAATATCAAATTATTTCTCAATCAACTTGATTATAAATAAAACAACTATAATGAAAATACAAAAAAAAAACGATTGGTTTCAATAATTTTACTATGATAATTATACTTTAAAATATTTTAAAAAAATATTTTTTCCTCATTAATTCCGATAATGAATGATAGATTGTTGTTAAAAGAATATATTATCCCAATTAGATAGTTCAATTTGTTTTTTGTAAAATGAAAAATGGTTCTAATCCATAATACACTAAATTTATATATTTATATCTACAATAAAAATCTGATCCTTGATTATAAATAAAACAACTATAATGACTATACAAAAAAAAAATGATTGGTTTCAATAATTATATTATGATGATTATACTTTAAAATATTTTTAAAAATATTTTTCCTCATTAATTCCGATAATGAATGATGGATTGTTGTGAAAAGAATATATTATCCCTGTCATCACCCAATTTCTGGATCATTCCCCAAAATATACCAAAAAATAAAAAAAAAAATATGAAAAATTTTTTTATTAAAAAAAAATGAAATGTTTTTTTCATTTAATGAATGATGGATTTTTTTTTTGGTATATTTTGGAGAATGATCTAGAAATTGGGTGATGACAATCCCCATTAGATAGTTCAAATTTTTTTTTAAGTAAAATGAATAAATGGTTCTAATCCATAATACACTAAATTTATATATATTTATATCTACAGTAAAAAAAATTGATCTTTTTAGTGTTTTTTAATTTATTAATGTTATTTCTAATGAAAAAATGAAATGTATTATAATTAAACCATTCCAACACAAGAAAAAAAAACTAATAAATATGAAATTAGCTTGAATATGATGGTTGAGCTCTAACCACGTGCTCAAAAGTAATTGCTAGTTAGGAAATAAATTCAAGAAAAATAATTCACGTATGAAACGTTATTTGTAAATCATCAAAATCAATAATTTTATTTTCTCTTACATTTTTCATTAAAAACTTGCCTTACATATAAATACCACTATAATGCTTGTGCTTTAGTTGAAAATATTATGTCATGCATATATTAAACTAGATTTTATCATATAATTTTTCAATTGTAGGCTTTTTTCATCCCTACAACTCCATATATAAATTTAAAAAGTATGAATATATTAGGCAATTAACATAGAAAGTAAAAACAATGAATGAGTTAATACAACAACAAAACATTTAGCAAACATAACATCAATTAAGCTCTAAATTGCCATCCACAACTATTCCATGAAAATCCATCACCAAAATCCCTCTACATCTAAATCTAAATCTAATAACAAAGGTTCTTATGAGATTTATCACTAAATTGAATGTTATCTGTAATTAATAAATTGAATGTTATCTATAATTAAATTATTTGGTTTCCATGTCGAGAAGATATTGATAAAGTTTAATGATAATTGTATGATTTTATGGTAAAAGTAACATGTTAAAAAAAAGTCTTTGACTAATAAATGGAATGAAGTGAATGGAAGTCATGTTATTAATGGTGAAATTTTGATAAGGGAATATTTAAGGTTATACCATTTCTAGAGTTAATTTAAGTATTTTGGTAATTAATATCATTGTATATCTGAATTATTTCGTTGTGGTTCCTTACTTGAGTTAGTAAATCTTATAAGGATGACATTTATGGATGTAAAAGATTTATAATCTATTCTAAATTATATATTACAATGTTTTTTCTTAAAAAACCTCAGTTTCTTGTAGTGGGTCTTTAAATTAACCAACCTACCATGTAGAAGGGATTTATTTGTTTTTGAGTAAATACATTAAGAACAATGTATATGTCTCATTTTAAGAGTGACAACTAAGTATAAATGTGTAAGTTTAAATTATGTATCATTGTATTCATTGATGAGATTGTCGAACAATGAATTAGTATTGTTCTTATAAAAAAAACATTACCTAAATTGTTTTATAAATGATTATTGAGATAAAATTAAATCAAACATAGGGTGACATTACACATAATATTTTGAATCTGTTAGGCATGTTGCTTGTATTGCATGTCTATAGATAGAGGAACTTGCTTGAGATCTAGTGTAATGACATGACATGTGATTCTGATATACCAAATCATCTATTTTTTTTTATAATCAACATGATGGTTCCTTATAAATATCTTACCCATCATACCTCACAGTATGTTATATAAACTTCATAGTGGTTTAACCAATCAAAATCATCATTTTGACCTAGATTAATTTATAATATATGCAACGCGTCAAACATATCAATGTTGGCTGAAATACATAATCTATAAATAAACTATCATATTACTCGGTTTGGGTAATTTCGCTCAACCATTTCAAAATAAATCAACAAGACAACTAATATTCATTTAGTGCAAATAGTTGGAGCAACTATCATTTTTTCTTCCTTATAACTTGTAGAAGATAAATATCAATACATTCCTCATATTTATGCCCACTAATGCAAACAGTTGGAGCAACTATCAATTTTTCATCTTTGTAACCTATAAAAGATAAATATCTTAATAGTAAACAACAATAATTCATTAAAGTTAAAGTTTTTTCTCTCTCTAATTTGGTTAAAAAAAACATATAGATATGTTGCTTCCTATCTAGATCACTCTAATAAAATGCCAACACATGTGTTTGATTATTATCAAATACTCTACTTACACATCGCCCAACATTACAAATATGTCAGTTTAATTATGTTTATAAAGATACAATTGACAATATATATATATATATAATTGCAAAATAACATTACATGCATTCTAGTGGGAGTTGAAATGTAACCCCTATAGTCTGAACAATCATAAGTGGAGATTTGGGAATTTGGGCTAGCCTACATGACGATGATCTAATGACCATAATTGTTATTCAATAAAAATAATTTTTTTTCTATGTGAAAAACAAATAAAATGTACATATTTACTTTAAATTCTTTCATTCATACTTATTGAAGTAACAAACATCCCGAAACTTGTTTGACCCTCTTTACTCTTGCAAGGTATAGATAAGTGTATAGGCATTCCAAGAAAACAAATCATCAGCTATATATGCATCATATAAAAATCATCTAGAAGCATCAAATAAATTGAAGACATATATCTTTTTGTGAGGTATGTGAATAATACACTACCAAATAGATACAATATGTATGATTTGGCATACCTATATAAAAAAAATCAAATGATCATACTAATTCACATATACTTAACACAGTCAAATTATAATTTAATAGATACCTCTACAAGACTTTGTCATTAACATCATTTAGAGGTGTTATAAATATCTTCTCAATCTACTTAACATATATGCTACCTCTTTTTTACTCAATATGAGGGGTGCCAATCCAAATATACATTTATATAACATAATTCAATTACACACCTTAATAAATATGATAGTCCATCCATCAATAGAAAGTCCAAGAAAAATTAAAATGCCATGTAATGACTGTCTTTTTTTCATGCCTTATATGGAATATGTGTGTCTCACTTCTACATCATATAATTAGTGCATGAATCAAGTTGCAGTCAAGCTTGATATGCTCTAGACAACTGATGTATAAAAAAGTAGCTTGAAAAGCATATGGTTAAACTCACTCATGTAGTTTTCATCCCCTTATATATTCAACAATAAATTATAATCTCATTCTGCATAGCAATTTAAATATAATACCTTTATTTTTAAGAATGAAATTATTTATTGAAGTTAAATGTACTTGCAATCCCAATTAAAACATCCTCTAATTGATATCTATTTTACAACCATAGGATAGAAATGTCAACGGGCCTAGTATGTAAATATTGTGACTTAAACTCTGTATAAAATTGTCATACTCTTCAAGATTATCATATTCATAATGTTTACACCCATTATGAGAGAAGATTCACCACCTCACATGTCATAACCCAATTTCTGGGTTACTCCCCAAAATCCACCTAAAAATAACAAAAATAAAATAAAAGGGGTCAGCATGGGTAGAAAAATGGAAATTTTGGTTGTTTTCACGAGTCCAATCGTATCTCTTTGGTTCAAAAAATAGAGAAAAATATAGATTTAAGGCAAAAATAATTTATCGTTGGATGAATCTGTGTAAAAACTAAGTTAAACGACATAATTATATTTTTTATGGGTTGATTCGATTTAATCGTCCAAATTTAAAGTTTAATTATGATCGTGAATTAATTTAAGGTCCATTTGAAGGATTTAATTAAGTGCAAGGACTTAATTATACTTTAAATTGGTCAAATTAATTTTATTAAGGGCTTAGTCAATGAGAAATCAACTTCTTGAATTTAATTCGGGCTCAATTGATGAGAAAGGAATTTTCGAAGACCGATTTGAATTTTTAAGTCAATTATGCGAAATCAGGAGCCAAATTGAACGTATTGAGAGTCTAACGGTCACTTAAGGGTTAAATCGCGCAAATTGGAAACCAGAGACCAAAATAAAAAGGCGCACAAAGCTAAGGATGCTTTTGAAATTCTGACGGGGGTACAATTGCATAAAATTAAAAGTTTAAAACCAATTGGGGATACAATTAGAACAATTGCAAATTAAATGACCAAATTGCAATTTTCAAAAGCCAAATTTGCATGTTCCTGCACTGTTCCGACACCTGAACAGTGCAAGCACACAGTGCTGCAGCCTTCTGCCCTCTACAAATGCAGAGGCTGCAGCCCTCAGCCCTCTACAAATGCAGAGGCAGAGGCAACAACCTCATGCAATGTGCATGAGGAGTGCCTCGGTCCCCTATAAATAGAGGGCGAGAAGCGAGCAGAAGGGAGGACGAGTTTGAAGCAGAAAAAAAAATTGAAGGGAAAAACCGAGAGTAATAGGAAAGAAAGAAGAAAAAAACGAGTAACAGCTCCCCGTTGCAGCTCTTCTCTCTCCCCGATCGCTTCTCTTTCTCTCTCTAAAAACAGCAACTCCAGCCACCATCTATGACCACCGTGCATCACCCCTTCATCACTAGAAACTCTCCCCTCCACACCAGACGCCCAGCCGTGGTCTTAAGTGAAGACAGCAGCAGCAGGAACAGACCGACACTTTAAGAGCTCCCTCCGGCCACCACAGGCCACCGTTGACTACACCATAACCACCAGGAAAACCACCTCGACCTCAGCTACTTGACCATACCAACAGGTGCGCTTTTCGCCACATTTGAATTTTTTACTATTCATCTCCTTCAACCTCCCGTCCCTGCATGCAGTGGGACGTAATCGTCCCATTGTTTATGTAGGGCCGGGCATAAGGGGATTGGGTCGGGGTTTTGTGCCCAGCCCGAACACGCAAGAAGATGGGCTGTCATTTCGGCCTAGAACCGAATAAGTTGGGGTTCCAGCCTACGATGGCTGGAAGCCCAGCCCATATCCTTTGGGCTTCCATTCCACGATGGCTAGAAGACCAGCCCACTAAGGCTGGCTGTTAGCCCATTGTGGCTGACAGCCCAGCCTAGAAAAAAATAAAAAATTAAAAAATACAAATTGACAAAAAAAGTATTTTTATTTTTTTTACTACTGTTATTATTACAAAAAAATATAAACTGTATTTGTTTTTTATGCATACGGCCAAATTCCATGATTTTTCCATACATATGTTTTGTAAAAATTATGTTGCATCTTTCTCATATTTTGAAACGAAAATTGGATATCGTAACCGGTTTATGATTATCCGTTGGAATTTGGCCAAAAATATCAAAAAATAATTATAAATATTTTTGTTTCATGTATTAGGGTGTAAATTTACATTGTAAAGTACACCCGCGGATAAAAAATAAATTTTACTACGGTGTAAATTTACATTGTAAAGTACACCTGTAGATAAAAAAAAGATTATTAATAAGGTGTAAAATTACATTGTAAAGTACAACCGTAGATAAAAAAAACTTGTAACTGCGGTGCAAAATTACATCGTAAAGTATACCCGCAGACACAAAAAAAAATGTATTTTTGAAAATGCAGTGTAAAAAATTTAACTTAGAAAAACAATCAAACAACAATGCAGCTTACCTTAGGTAGGGTGCACTGGGGGTGATGCGTCTTCCCCTTGCACAACAAGTCCCCTTACCCAAGACTCTCGCAGACCAATAGGTTCCCTAGTGACCGTAATACTAGGTGGCGACTCCTAATAATTATAGTCTTAAATTTTACGGCTATAAACAACCCCTTTTTACTGTGCGTCGTTGTCTCCCCCAAATCACAGGGGAGATGGCGGGGCGCGAAGCGCGTAAAAAATTATCGTCGCGACATCACACATGCAACATCCTATGTAAGAGTACTTGTGTCTAATATTAAATTACACAAGTTAATAAACTTCAAAAAATATATCATATTTTAAAGATATTTGTATTTTTATAAAATTATGTTATCATACATATGTTGTCAAATGGATATGTTTTCCTATTACAACCTCTTTCATTGCATATATCACATCTATAATGTGTATAATCATTTCTTACATCAATCTTTTTGTGCAAACAAGTAGAAATTCATTGACCACTCATAAATTTTCGTCCAAATAAGTTTGCTTGAACTCAAGGTCTATGTAATTACTATATTCTAACTTGTCTAGTAATGAACAAAATGACATGTCATATGGTGATTTATAGCTTTGAATCTTGTGATGATCATCAATAAATAGTGTAAAGTCCAAGTGATTCTCAACACAATATGCAAGAATATATGAAATAGATATTGAGATGTCTATCATTCATTTTGACTTTTCATTTGAATTTTTTTACAACACCTAGTTTAATAGGGGTATTGACTTGGAAAACTTGTTATTTGAAGTCGAATAATATTGCAATTGTGATCTATGCCTTCTTATTATCAATTCAACCTGAATTTATGAGGGCTAGATTATCACATGTTGAATAAAATCATTTACTTCATGTCTCCACTTACCTTTCTAATATGATTAAATAATTCTAAGAGAATAATTGTCATATTTCCATATTGTTGATTACCATTATAACATAATGCCTATTTTTCTTTTAATTCCCATTCAAGCCATTTTTGATAAGTTAAGTCCAAATTACATATTCTTCCATACTACAGGTCAAATTTTCATCTTAAAGGTTCATAACACATCCTCGTCAAAATATTTTTGTATATGGGTCTTTGAGTTTCAGGCACAATATCGATTGTATCCTATACGATCACGTTAAATTTATGTTACTCCATTTTTTATGTTCACATGTCTATATGTAAATAAAATGTTAAGCACAAATCGTTTTGGTATCCTCCATATAAAAAACACTTAGATTCAGGTGTTTGCACATATTGTAATTGAGCAAACATTGAGTTTTTATATTTGAATCTAGAGGCTCTAATTGATTGTTGAATTTTTTTTATTTGACCACTAAACTTGGTATTCAATTGAATGTATAATATGTCACCCTTTAACTTCATTAACTAAATCATTTTTATTATTGAATGTTTTTCCAACCTCCAAATCAAAACCTCTTAGAAAATATCTATAACTAAGAGCTTAATAAAGTTAAACAGCAAATGTAATGATAATGTTGAAAAAAAGTCAAATGTTGAAGAATCTTATTTGATAATGAAGAAAATATTAAATGATAATGTGATAACTCTATAGAGAAAAAAATATTGATGCTATATTACTAGGAAATAAAATGTTGAATAAAAAATTAAAAATAATAATTAAAAAAGTTAGAAAAACTTGACTCAAACACACCAAAGTTTACATGTAAAATCTATGATTCGGTCATGATATTGGGGTAATCCTGTCAAAATAAAATTGAATCAAATTATGAAAGTTTTTATCAAATAATTCAATGTTGAAGGTAGAACTATAAAGAATAATTTTTAAAAAAAGTATTGGAAAAAAAAACTTGATGTAATCGCTAATCCCATGAGTTTAGATCCATGTCTTAGTCCCTCGAGGTTTGTCATCTTCTAAATTGAAGCCATGGATATGTAGCCTTTCTCATATTTCCAACTTGAAATTATACAGTTGCAATAACTTCCAAGTTTGCCATGTTCATCATCCGTATGGCGCTGAAAAAAATATGGTGCTAATTTAACAAGTTATGAAGCCAAATAAGTTTTGGAAGAAAATAACCTCAACATTTTTATATTTTTGTGTGGCAGTTCTAGGGTCCGGAAAAGAATGCCTCAAGACTATTTTACTTCCAATATGCCTCAAACCAAATCCCTTACACTCAGATCCCAGTAAAGTGTCTGTCAATATTTCTAGCGTTCTTTTTAATATTTACTTCTCATAATTAAAAATTAATGAAATGCTCACTTTGTGTTAATTCGTAAAAAATATATATAGAACCAACCAATCACGTGGGATCACAGCGTATACTATAGGAACCCTAATCTAAATACCAGTTTTAGACCGAATTTGAAAGATTCTTGGCTATAAGTTTTTATCAACCTCTCGTTACCCTAATCAACAACTTTTAGTAGGTGATTCAATGGTAAGAGCTTAGAACTAAAAGATTTGGTCATTAATTTCAGAATCCGTAAAATTAGTTGAGATGCATGCAAGCGAACCCGAACAACCATATTAATAACAAAAATCTTGTACAAAAGTGGTCTCAAAGCAAATGGCAACCACTCAGCAGCCTTAGCTTTAGTTCAATGAATCCGGTCCCAGCTCCAAACCAAATGAAATCCACCACCAGAATCCCCAGCTCGAAATTTGCATGATAACCCTTCCAATGAGATCAGATATCAATCAGAAAATGCAACAATATGCGTACTTGTAGCCAGGGACGAATTGAAGGAGTGGACCTGATCCCACTGAAGTTTGAAAAGTTTTCAAAATCCCCATGAGCTTGTAAACAAATTGAAGTTACACGTTATGGCTCCCACTGTACTAAGTGTGGATTCGTCTTTTGAGTGCCTTGAGGTGAAACAACAAAGGCAGTGCCTCTGAAACTATACCAGAATTTTGCTGTCTTGTTCCGAAAAAAATAACCTTTCCAAGACTAAGCCTTTGGATTTCATCTTTAAAAAAGAAATCACTGAATTAATGAACGCGTTGTTGTTCTTCAGATTTCTTAGTACTTTCATGAATATGCCAATTTTTTTCTATTTTCAGAATCATGGTCATGTTATATGTGGAACTCACCAACCTAAAAATGAAAAACATAGTAGACGGACAAGTCATAGCCTGAGATCGACAGGAGTCCCACAATCCATAATCGACCCAAAACAAAAAATTTATTCGAGCAAAAATAGGTTTTTTTTTGTGCTTTTAAGATTTTATATAAAAAAAACATTTAATATTAGCTTTGCTCGCATATGGAATCATTTGACATTAATGAGATCATGTGGTGGCGAAAATCATCTCTGGTAGAAATTCACTCTTTTACGCTGGAATTCAGTGACTATCTCCCTCTCATCCATAAAAACATGACTGAAAAAAGATAAAAATAAAGTTTGGCAGCAAAATTATTTTTTTCAAAATTAAAGGGATAGATCAATCTAAAAGCTGAAAAAATAGAGGACTAAAATGAACTTTTCAAATAAATTTTAAATTCACCATATATTTTACTTGCCCTTTTCACCTAAGTTTTTCGCCTTTTAATTCAACAATCTCTTTTAAAAACCTATGCAATTAGATGCTAATTTAAACTAAAAAAAATTCAATTCTGCAGAATAAAAATTCAAATTAAAAAATTTACAGAGACAGGTGAGAGCATAAACAATAAAATAACTATCTCTTTTACTTGATACTATAATAATAATAATTATTATTATAATATAATTAACACTTAATAACTCCCTGCCACGATTGAGGACGTCATCCAATACGTTGTTCATACAAAAACAAACTAGCTAGGGATGAATCCCACCCATCTCAAGTCTTTTCTTTTGTTACATAACTAAAAATAAATAAAAGACGATTTATTCTTCTGTATATATAAGAAAATAAAAATGCATCCACAATTAAGAAATTATAAAATAAACTAAAATAGTTCGTGTTTCAATGTAGCATGTGAATGAAAACATTGTGGATTAAAATAATATGTTTTTGGGTTGGTTCGGTTCTCGGGTCGGATCGGTTCGGTCGGGTCACTAGTTTATTGATATTTTTATATTTTTTTTGCATAGTAAATAATTATTCTATCCCTCAAAAAAGACAAAAAAACAATTGTAGTCGGGGGTGCAATGGTAATTGCACAGTAAAATAACCTTTTTGCCCTCTAATATGACAAAAATCATGGTTTGCCTATGGGAGTGTTTCAGATATTTTTTTTATTTTTTGAAAATGCCTAAATAATAATCTACCCCACAATAAGACAAAATTGAAGATTTGGCGCGTGTGACAGACACGCCGACAATATTTGGCCTCATAACCGCTTAGGCGGTATCGTTCGGTGGCAGAAAATATCCATCCGGCATCTCATC
This sequence comes from Salix viminalis, assembly GCA_029228465.1. Classification (NCBI taxonomy): domain Eukaryota; kingdom Viridiplantae; phylum Streptophyta; class Magnoliopsida; order Malpighiales; family Salicaceae; genus Salix; species Salix viminalis. Next base: position 4,114,363 of record CM055432.1, read on the forward strand.
CCGATGCACTGTCGTGTAATCTTCTTCTTGGTGTGACGCGTCATGGCCCACAGTGGCCGGATTCGTGATGGTGGTTGGTTGAACTTTGTTTGATCTTTTTTTCTCTCCTACATGCTAAAGTACAAAGATAGGTCCTCAGTTTTATGGTCTTTTCATTTCAGTCCCTTATCTTTTTATTGTTTTTCATGAACCTGATTTTTGTTATATAAGATTTGATTTGTTTCAAATTGGGTCCTTCAATTGAAAATTTGATTTTATATTTAAGTTTCAATTCGGTACTCATTCTTTTAATTTCCGAATTGATTTTCAAATCTCTTAATATATTTGGTATAGAAGTTTGATTTTTTCAATTTTGTCCTTTAATTGAAATTGATAATATATTTGGTTTTCATTTCGCCCCCTATACTTTTAATTTTTTATTTTAATTCCTTATTGTTTTTTATATTTATGAAATAGTCGTTATTTTTGTCCATGTTTATATATGTGTTCTCTTAGCTTTGGTTTTTAATTTTTATTATTTTCTTATTTATTGAGGTGGTGTTTTTTTTGAGAAATTTAGTTGTTTTAGTTTGTATTTATGATAATTTGAAAATTGATATTTCTATTTTTTTTTCTATGTTCTTTCTTTTGGTTTTTTTATTATATTTTTTTTATTTTCATGTCAAATGATTTATTTTCAGCTAATATTTTTATTTTTGTTTTATCATTTATTTTATTTGTTTTTTTGTTAAAGTTTTTAGGCTTTTTGTAGTCTATGATTTAATTTTGTTTTTTCCATTATTAACGCAATAATAATAATAATAATTTTAATTTTTTTTTCTTGGTTACTCTTTTGTTAATGTTTTTAAGTTTTTTTTTTTCGGGATAATTTAATAAATTTTATTATTTTAAAAGTAATAGTAATGATAATTTTAGATGTTAAGACTTTGATGTTGTTGTTGTTATAATAAGGTATATTAATCTATTTTATTATATCAAACTTTGCATATATAAATATTATATTATATTTTTAAATTATCAAATTTTTTTTTTAATTATTTTAATTCTAACAATTATAAAATTATTTTCTTGACCGCAACATAGTGCATGGAATTTAACTAGTAGACACTGAAAAACATAGGGCCTCGAGTCCAGATATCCACCAGTCAATTTATCGGCCTGTTTATATACTCGCGCACACTCAAACCATTCCACTGCGAAACTCATCACTTCAATTTTTTTCAGGATGGAAAGTTGGTTCCTTATCCTTGTCTCCATCTCCATCTCTTTCTTCTTGAAAATTGTCTTCAACAATTTCTTGACCTCTAAGAAATTACCTCCAGGTCCCCTAACCTTTCCTTTCATCGGCAACTTACTATGGCTCCGCTTGTGTTAACTTCAAGGTATAACCAATCCTTCGATCCCTCCATGCCAAGTTTGGTCCAATGGTTACCCTCCGTATGGGCACTCGCACTGCTATCTTCGTTGCAGATCGCACCCTTGCTCATGAGGCTTTGATACAAAGCAGCGCAGTTTATGCGGACCGCCCACCAGCTGCTGCTACGAGAAGAATTATAAGTAGTAATCAACATAATATTAGCTGTTCCTTTTTCGGTCCAACTTGGCGGCTTCTGCGGCGGAACCTCACAGCAGAAATCCTCCACCCATCGCGTGTGAAATCTTACACTCATAAACTTTACTCGCTTTGGAGCTTCTGGAGGAGAAAAGAAAGCTCAAGGAAGAGGAAATGGTGAGTTTGTGCTCAGAGTTTCTTGACGCAGGGACAGATACTACTTCAACAGCACTGCAATGGATCATTGCGAATCTGGTTAAGTACCAGCAAATTCAAGAGAAGCTATTCGTGGAGATTAAAGGGGTTGTGCAAGATGGTGATGAGAGCATAAAACAAGAGGAATTGCAAAAGAAGCTATATCTTAAAGCATTAATTCTAGAAGGGCTAAGGAGGCACCCGCCAGGCCATTTCGTGTTGCCACATGCGGTGACTGAAGATGTAATCTTGGGTAAATATGTGGTACCAAAAAGATGCAACCATAAATTTTATGGTGGCTGAAATGGGGTGGGATCCAGAGGTGTGGGAAGATCCGATGGTGTTCAAGCCTGAAAGGTTTCTAGAGAGTGGAGGCGAAACATTTGATATAACAAGAAATAAATATTAAGGACCCATCTTATATAAAAATTTAAGCTTGTAAGTGAAGTCTTATAATAATAATAATAATTATTATTATTATTATTATTATTATTATTATTATTATAAGAGATAAGGTTGGTTTTGTTTAGATAGACGATAGCACTTCATGTAACTCTACTAGTTTATCAAGTCGGATGCTCCTATGCTTGTATAAATTTGATTCCATTATATCAAAATATATATTATATAGGATGCTAATTACCACCATAATTATATTTTGATGTTAATCTATGTTTGTAAATGTTTATTTCTTTTTCTTCAGGGTTGCAGAAGCTAGGAAATTAATGGATTCCTAGTTGATGTTTATCCATTTCGTGTTAGAATGGATGTTAGAATCAATAACCATTTTTTTCAAAAACCCTCTCCCTCGCTCATGCTGGCAAAGAAAACCTTGACCGTGATGATTTTTTCCTTTGATTTCCTCTTTTTTTTGACATTTATTTTCTTAGAATAAGGTTGTAATAGTCGTCTCTTGTTTGTTGGAACAAGCTAACATTCACTCTTCTCTATCAATGACGATGGTGCTAATCTCGATCGTCTGAGTTATACTTATCGTATTTCCGAAGTAAGGACTAACAGCTCATTTTGAAGGTTATTTGGTATGGCCGAGGAGGTTATACTATTTGGGGATCCTGGTAAGGATGATTGCTCTTCATCATTTTGGGTGTAGACTGGGGTAGGAATATTTGTAGTATAGACTGCTTGTTGTAGGTTTGTAGAAGGTATGTCTGATGGGGAGTGTCTGGATGGGTTTTTTCAGGTCACTAAGACAAGCCTTTTATAAATCAGAGAAAATCAAACAGATTTCCTGAAACAAATCTAATCACAATTACAAAACCTTGAATGTCCATCCTTAACCGTTCAAGATACACCTCAAGTATCCACATCCGAAACAAATGTGAATACTCTGCAAAATAACCTTGAACAATCCTCTTCTGAGAAAGATGCTTTCCTAAATTCCTAGCCTGAAATCAACATATTAACTTGGCAAACACCCAAAGTAACCCTAGCTCCAGATATCACCATATCCTCTGAGCCAAACATCCTCAACCAACACAAATATATATATATATATATATATATATATATATATATATATTGGAATCTACGAAAAAAAATTTCATAAAAAAATGGATTGTCTCACGTATTTATGCGACGCAAATTCCATCACAGTTATGGATATTCCATAGCCAATGAGGTCATATTCCAAAAGCTACAGGGGGTATACAAGACCTACTCTGCTGGGAAATTTGAGGTTTATTTCTCGTAACAAAAACAAGATTTTAATCAAGAAGAGCACCTTAAATACAATCAACGTCTACATCCAAAGTAATTTATCTCTCTGCAGTGGCTTGTGCAGCAAATTGAAAGGCGTTGTTCTATTCCTTACTGCCAAAGAAAACTGCTCATTGTGAATGTCACGCGCCTGTTACAATCTCCTAGTCGATTCATCTTGAATAAAAAACAGTCCATAAGTTGACTTTTGAGATCTTATAATTTTCTATCTTGAACAGCTTTATGATAGTCTCTTCCACTACAAGATATGCAAACAACTATAATAAGTCGCAAAGACCGAGTATAGTAATCTAGATTGGAACAAGTAAAATGGAATTAATCTGAACGATCAGCTTTGAAATCTTAAACTCTTATTTGAAAATTTCATGTTCATATTTATAAATGGTGGACGGTAGGTGAAGACAAGTGGAGTGCAGCCAAAGTTCAATAAAAATGGTGTTTATTCCCTTTCACCCTCTTGCTATCATCGTCTGCAGCTGTTAAAAGGAAACATCTCTCTTTATAGCAGGCGTGAAAATCTTCTACCATAAAGATTCAGCCAGTGGGAGACTGTCGATTGTCTAAGCCTCCAAAATTTAATTCTGATTTTACTATCATCTAAACAATAATTTTAGTAGTATGCTTGTAGAGATTAGGCGGAAGTTAATTTATTTTCTTACAAATACCAAATTCAAAAAAAAAGGGGATGGTTTGAATCAACAAGAAGTAAAAAAATAAAAATGTTAAATCTTAACAAAGGTAAATCAAGACATTGGCAACTCAGTTCAAAGGGGTGATTCTTTTATTCTTACAAATCAGTTGATTATAGAAGGTAAATTAATATCGTTTCAAATCAAGCAAATAAATTAGAATTCAATTAAAGCTAAGAGAAATCTAGAAGCATGCTAAACTAATCAAAATAAACTTCTAATTTATTCCTTACCATCAAGTGAATTAAGTATTGAGAAACAATCATTTTCGCTGAACGATAGCCTTAAGATCAAGATCTATACAATTAATTCCTAGCCAACATTCAAAAGCATGAACATCTAATCATCCTATTCATCCTAAATATAATTAAATTGATAGACAAGACAATAAAATTAATTTATTTGCTTCTTATTCTTGTTCCTCGCAACAATTATGGTTTGAAAGAAATACAGAAAAAACACAAACCATATCAAACCAATTCCAAAAGCATGAATCCGAAATCAATAGCTTAAAATTTGGACAAAGATAAATAAATACTTGAAGTGTAAGAATTACAATGGAAATGCTACTTCTCACAACCAATAATGAAGATGGATGTTATCCCTTTTGAAGCAAACACATGAATTAGTTGCTCATGCTTTCGTAGTTTCCTGCCAGATCTGAAAAAGAGTAGAGAAGGAGAGTCCCTTGCTTGTGTGTATCTCCCCTTTTTCTATGGAAGATTTTCTAGCTCTAATGTTGTTAATCAAGCTAAAAAGTAGAAGATAAATGTTGTAGAGAGAGATTAGGAAGCACAATTTGCCATACAGCTTGCACCAAGATTTTCGTGTTGCGGATGATTTTTCTTGTCTTTGTTCCCTTCATGAAAGTTGTATTCCTAAATGTGTAGATAAATGTGGGCTTTGAATCACTTATTTTCAACATTGTATTCTCCAAATATGCCCTGTTCAGTGTTAGTGCGCGAACAGAGTCAGGGTTAACGTTGTTGTTCTAATTGGATGCCCAAATCTGCATTGAATGTCTACCTATGATACTTTTCCAACAAGCTTGATAACTATAATTTCAATTCTAAAACTCATCTTTATGAATTAAAACCTAAAACATGCAACAAAGATGCGAAATATAAAGTGCAGAATATTTATAGCAAGTAATCCACAAAGTCTCTTAAACATGTTAAACCCATAAAATAACTTTTGTTATGTTGAAATAAGCTTAAAAGATATTAATAAGCATAATGTAAAAGGAATACAAATAGATGTATATTTTGCACTTGTCAAATTCCCCCACACCTAGCTTTTGCATGTCCTCGGGCAATATTCAAATCTACTTTTTCAAAAGAAAATGCAATGCCATCAACTAAGAACAATCAAACTCTTAAATTACCATAATGTTTCATGAACAAATAAATGCTTAGCAAACATTTTTTATTTGTAAATAAAATAACTGAATCCGTAGAGCTCATAGAAATAATCACTCCATTCTCACATGTTTGAAAGTTTAGTGTTTCCCTTAAATTTCTTCCAATGTAAGTGATCTACCATAAGCTTGCAAATCATCTCACTCTCCACCACCTACATTACATGCACTACATAAATCATAAGGTCTTTAGAAGGGTTGTATTGGGGCTTGGTTTAAGGTAGGGAATTGTTTTGGTAAAGTAGCTTAAAAGCCATTGAGACCAATGGAGCAAAATACCCCATATTTGAACACAAAACCTCAAATACTCTATCCATCCCTTTTCAAACTTAAAGATGTCAAACCTACTTTATTCTTCTTTACTAGATAATTTATTGCTCAAAGAAACATTTGCATTCAACTTTAGGGACATATGGTTGCTATCAAGCAAAAAACTTAGCTTTTGTCATGGATTCTTATGATTTCCATATTTTCTTCATACCTTTGCTCCAACCCATGATTTAATATATATCGATGTGTCATCAGGGATGAAGCAATCAATAGAACTAATCTCTTGCATAATATACTTAAAGTACTTTAGAGTAAAAATCTGTGACATTTCCCTACCATAGTACATCACCTTTCAAAACTCTCCCAACTTTCCAGGTAGTCTCATGCTCCTATAATTATGAATTATACTCCACTGGTCCCTATGACTTGGGTGAGATAAATAGTAAGGCTTGTAATGTGGGTTGTCAAGGAAAAAAGTTATCAGCTCAAAAGGGCTTGCAACGGGAATATTAATTCAAAGGTGGGTTGATAGGCTATATGTGGAATATAACAAAGAATGCCTTAATCATGTTTATGCATGCATGTATCAATTTGGTGTCGAAAAGAATCATGGAAAATTCTAGAGAGACAAAACAAATGGAAGAAAATCACAAATGAAAGGAAAATAGAGATCGATATGGATGTTTCGGTCATTAGGCTCAAAATCTCATAGGCTAGTGTCTATCACATTCAATTACTTTTACTCCAAAAAATATTGCTTGACTAAACAACCTTTAAGAACAAAGTTCATCATTCAATCATGTTATGATTTTTCGTGAGTTCAACTGAAAAGTCATTCATGACATTAACATTCAAAGCAAAAAAAAAATTGTCCGAGCAACAACTTCTTCTGTATATTTTTAAAATAAAAAAAAATGTTGGAGTTTTTTAGTTGACACAAATATAAAAACTAGCTAGGGATGAATCCCACCATCTCAAGTCATTTCTTTTGTTACATAACAAAAAATAAAAAAAATAAAAGACGAGTTATTCTTCTGTGTATTATAAATATTGCTAAAAGAGATCAGGAAAATACTGTGGACTGTGAGTAGAAACATTGTGGATTGTAATAGTGTATTTTTGGGTTGGTTTGGTTTTCGAGTCGGTCGGTTCGGTTGGTTTGCCGGTTCAATTATTTTTTTTTATCATTATTTGCACAGTAAATTAACAATTTTAGTCCTCAAAAAGACAAAAACCGGGTTTAACACTGAGGGGCTTCACGGGAATTACACACTTTTTGAAAATGGCTAAATACTATTCTACCCCCATAAAAGAAAAAAAATGTTTCTGATAGGGGAGGGGTACCTCGGGTATTTCCTATTTTTTAAAATGGTTAAATACTAATGTACCCCCTAATAAGACAAAAGTGAAAGAATTGTAGGTAGGGGTATTCCGATAATTGACCACCATTTTTTTATTATTATCTTCAGAAATTGGCGCGCGCATGGGCCACACGCAGCAGACGAAGTTCAACATCACGTCCTCTTCGAGCAGCGCGTGTGACTTCCTCCATCACCCAAAAATACGCTTCCGGGGTCTCCTCCGCTGAGACGCCGTGTGGGCTTCCTCAGGGTGTGGCGCTTTTTGGTCAATTGCGGTGGCCGGGTGAACTTTGTTTTTCCGTTTTCTCTATCCTGCATGAAAAAGTGCAGGAGAGGCCCCCCAATTTTTGCTTTATTCACTTTGGTCCCTGTTCTTTAATTTTCCGTGTGGTCCTGATTTCTTTTAAATAGGTTTTGCTGTATTTCAATTGGGTCCTTCGATTGAAATGAATTATATCTTTAGATTTCAATTCGGTCCTCCATCTTTTAATTTTTGGATTAGGTTTAAATACCTTAATATATTAGGTACAGAATTGTTTATTTTTTCAATTTCATCCTTTGATTTAAATTGATAATATATTTGATTTTCATTTCGGCCCTTAATACTTTTAATTTTTTATTTTAATCCCTTTATTTTTTTATTTTCAAATTGAATGAATTGTTTTCCCTTGATAATTTCTATTTTTATTTTATCATTTGATTTTATTTTTTTGATTAATCTTTTGTTAAAGTTTTTAGGATTTTTTCAGTCTTTTATTTATTTTTGTTTTTCTCATTATTAACACAATAGGAGTACTACTACTACTACTACTAATAATAATAATAATAAATTTAGTTTTTTTTCTTCCTCACTCTTTTGTTAATGTTTTTGAGTTTTTTTCTCTTGGGATAATTTGATAATTTTTATTGTTTTGGTAGTAATAGTACTGATAATTTTAGATATTAAGACTTCAATGTTGCTGTTGTTATAATTGGGTATGTTGATCTCTTTTGTTATATTAACATTTGCATATATAGATATTATATTTTATTTTCAAACTAGCAAATCCTATTAATTTCTTTAATCCCAACAATTATAAAAATTATTTGTTCAACCCGCAATGTAGTGTGGATAATTTTCTTAATTTTCAAGTCAGATGATTTTTTTTCATCTAATAATTTTTGTTTTGTTTTATCATTTATTTTATTTTTTTATTTGATCTTTTGTTAAAAAAATTAGGATTTTTTTAGTGTTTGATATATTTTTGTTTTTTCATTATTAACGCAATAATAATAATAATAATAATAATAATAATAATAATAATAATAATAATAATAATAATAATAATAATAATAATAATAATTTAATTATTTTTCTTGCTTACTCTTTTGTTAATTTTTTGTAGTTTTTTTTCTTGAGATAATTTGATAATTTTTATTGTTTTGACAGTAATAACAATTATAATTTTTATTTTTATTTTATCTTTTTGTTTGATCTTTTGTTAAAGTTTTTAGGATTTTTTTAGTCTTTCATTTATTTTGTTTCTTTCATTATAATAATAATAATAACACTTTAATTTTTTTTCTTGCTTACTCTTTCGTTAATGTTTTTTAGTTTTTTTTTCTCGGGAAAATTTGATAATTTTTTTTTTTTTGACAGTGATAGCAATGATAATTTTTTTTTATCTTTTGTTAAAGTTTTTAGGATTTTTTTAGTGTTTCAATGAGGTTTCTTTCTTTCATTATTAACACCATAATAATCATAACAATAATAATAAATTATTTTGGTAGTGATAATTTTAGATGTTAAGACTTCGATGTTACTGTTGTTATAAGAAGGTGTGTTGATCTGTTTAATTATATCAAACTTTACATGTATAAATATTCTATTTTTATCTCAACAGTTATAAAAATTGTTTGTTCGACCCACAACGTAGTGGAAACTGACAACATCATAAAGGTTGATGTAAATGTTGGAAAAAAATATGTTTCTTTGATGTTAAAGTTTTGATGTTGTTGTTGCGGTAATGTGTATTGATATGTTGTATCATATCAAACTTTGCATATATAAATATTATATTTTATTTTTAAATTAGTAAAATTTATAAATTGCATCAAATTCAATAATTATAAAAATTATATTGTGCCCGCATCGAAGTGCGGGCAATCAAACTAGTAAGAAACTAAAATTGCATCCACAATTCAGAAATAGACACTAGAAAAAGAAATAGCATATAACCACCGCCAGTAAATTTGTTGGCGCACGCAAACCATTCCAGTACTGCAAAACTCATCACTTCAATTTTTTCAGGATGGAAAGTTGGTTCCTTATCCTTGTCTCCATCTCCATCTCTTTCTTCTTGAAAATTGTCTTCAACAATTTCTTGACCTCTAAGAAATTACCTCCAGGTCCCCTAACCTTTCCTTTCATCGGCAACCTGCTATGGCTCCGCATGTCTGCCTTCAAGGTGGAGCCAATCCTTCGATCCCTCCATGCCAAGTTTGGCCCAATGGTTACCCTCCGTATGGGCACTCACACTTCTATCTTCGTTGCAGATCGCACCCTTGCTCATGAGGCTTTGATACAAAACAGCGCAGTTTATGCGGACCGCCCACCACCTGGTGCTACGAGAAGACTTATAAATAGTAATCTTCATATTATTAGTTCTTCCTCTTACGGTCCAACTTGGCGGCTTCTGCGGCGGAACCTCGCAGCAGAAATCCTCCACCCGTCGCATGTGAAATCGTACACTCATGCACGCAACTGGGTTCTGCAGATCCTCCAGAGCCGCTTCGAGTCTCAAGCGAAAGCCGGTCGTCCTATTTGTGCAATGGAACATTTTCAATATGCCATGTTTTGTCTATTAGTCCTGATGTGTTTTGGTGACAAGCTTGATGAATATCAGATAAAAAGAATCAAGGAGGTTCAGCGACAAATGATTGTGAATTTCGGTAAGTTCAACATACTCAATTTCTGGCCAAGAGTGACAAAGATTTTGCTGCGAAACCGTTGGAAGGAGTTATTTTTCCTTCGAAAATGCCAAGATGATGTTTTGATTCCATTGATAAGAGCAAGAAAGAAGGTCAAGGAAGAGAGGGTAAACAAAACTAAAAAGGACAAGAAAGACTACGAAGATGAGTATGTTTTGTCCTATGTTGACACTTTACTGGATTTGGAGCTTCCAGAAGAGAAAAGAAAGCTCAGGGAAGAGGAAATGGTGAGTTTGTGCTCAGAGTTTCTTGACGCAGGGACAGATACTACTTCAACAGCACTGCAATGGATCATGGCAAATCTGGTGAAGTACCCGCAAATTCAAGAGAAGCTTTTCGTGGAGATTAAAGGGGTTGTGCAAGATGGTGAAGAGAACATAAAAGAAGAGGAATTGCAAAAGATGCCGTATCTAAAAGCAGTAATTCTAGAAGGGCTAAGGAGGCACCCGCCAGCCCATTTCGTGTTGCCCCATGCTGTGACTGAAGATGTAATCTTGGGTAAATATGTGGTACCAAAAGATGCAACCATAAATTTTATGGTGGCTGAAATGGGGTGGGATCCAGAGGTGTGGGAAGATCCGATGGCGTTCAAACCTGAAAGGTTTCTAGAGAGTGGAGGCGAAACATTTGATATAACAGGAAGTAGAGAGATTAAGATGATGCCATTCGGGGCTGGAAGGAGAATATGTCCTGGTTATGGTTTTGCATTGCTTCATTTGGAGTATTTTGTAGCTAATTTGATTTGGAAATTTGAGTGGAAAGCTGTGGATGGAGATGATGTTGATTTGTCCGAGAAAGAAGAATTCACTGTAGTGATGAAGAATCCATTACAGGCTCAAGTATGCCCACGCTTGAAATAAATGATCGGGTTAATTATTATTATTATGATTATTATTATTATTATTATTATTATAAAAGATAAGGTTGGTTTTGTTTAGATAGACGATAGCACTTTCATGTAACTCTACTAGTTTATCAAGTCGGATTCTCCTATGTTTGTATAAATTTGATTCCAATATATCAAAATATATATCATATAGGATGCTAATTGCCACCATAATTATATTTTGATGTTATTCTTTGTTTGTAAATGTTTATTCCTTTTTCTTTGGGGTTGCAGAAGCTAGAAAATTAATGGATCCCTAGTTGATGGCGTACTTAAACCATTATACTGGCTGTTTAATTGTTAGAGTTTATGGATTGTTGATAGATAGATTTTGAAGGGTGGTCCAGGGGTTTTAGTTCGTAGCTTTACAGTAACAAACATAACTTTTGAATTAGTTATTAAATCAATTTAATTTTATAAAGAGATTCTTGTTCTTAGGGAATGAATCTTCATAGCATTTGAGGTTGGTAAGGCCTTCAATTTTATTATTTGAGATTGATCATTTTGAGTTTTGATTATAATAAATAAATAAAGAGAGAAGGAGGATGCCTAGTGCACATTATTGTAGCTCTACATTCGTATGATATGTACCCTTAAATTGTATTTGGCCTTCCAAATCTTCAAAATTACCACTTAAATTGTTTTTTCTTTTGATTTAGTCCTTATTCTTTTGCTTTATAATTTATTTCAAATGCCTTTTTGTAATGTTTTGATTTTTATTCCCATTATTCTCACTACTATTATTTTTTTATCATTTCATATATTTACTTTTTTCAATTTCAACCTTTAAATTTTGATTTTTTGGAGACTGGTTTTCATATTTTGTTTATATATATTGAGATTTGAGTCTAATAACCCGGGTTACAAGTTTAAGAGGTTAATATGAGTTGACATCTTTTTTTTTTTTTAATTTCATCATTCAACCTTAATTTTGCTTGTGTGTAAGAAATTAGCATTGTGGTTTCTTAAAAAACCTTTATGTCAAGTTATCCTGGTCTCATGACCTGGTCCATCGATTTTATAGGTTAATTAAAGTTGTCTCGCTCATTATGACCTAGGTTACATGTTTATCATGTTACCATAGGTTGACTTACACTAGGCTTTTTATCAAAAAATTTATCCAATTTTGTGTTTTCAAAGCATTTTTTCCAAATGATTATGATTTCTTTATTTTTTTTACTTTTATTTATCATATAATTAAAATAAAACTAAATTATTAGACCCTTTCAAAGCTATAACCTAAATCGTTGGTTTTTTATTTCTTTAAAAGTGTTTGTGACACCTAAACTTGATATTTAGGAGGGGAATATGGATACACAACATAACACGGGTCCATATCTAGTATAACTATTAGAAGATAATTATTGAGTAGTAAATGTACAAATTAGGGTTTCGTTATGAACCTTTCTTTCTAAATTATATTATTTGATTTCTATTCATTAAGACCAACTACATTAATTGGTATAGAAACACTAAGATTTGTGGTGGTTTATTGTTGACTGCTATTGAAAAACACAATGTTTTTCTAACCTTGAAACAAAAAATAATCAAAGAGAAATCTGGAATAGATTCAAGCTTCATTTCACTTTTTCTTTCCTCTATCTTTTAAACACCAAATTTTCTTTTCTGAGTCTTTAAACCCTTTTAAATCACTCATTTTATCTTTTTGATTACTCTTTAACCCTTTTATTTTCTTAAACTGGTAATATTTTTAAAGATATTTATCATGAAATTAGAAGAAGAATAAGTCAAAACCCCTATCTCCCTCTCTTACACCATGTTGTCGACCTTAAGGAGAGAAAATGGGTTTTATACTCTTTATTTTGCCTATTTAAAAATTAGACCCTAATGATTTTGACGCCCATTATTTTTATCCCTATACTTTTAACAAATTGTAATTCAAACCCAACTTTCTTATTGTTCAATCCACTCTTTAATATCAACTTAAATAATTATCATTGGATTTTTTTTCCATTTTAAAAAGAAAAAAGTACACTACATTATTTATTTCTATTATGTATAATATTTTTATTTTAGATCATGACTTTATAATAACTAAAACATAACATCTATTTTAAATAAGACTAAAGTTGATTTTGTAATTGGCTAGTAGAATCAAAACTTAACTTACAATGCATGTTTTTTTTTCTTATCTCAATAGTTTAAAAGGTGTTTCGTGTAATGAATGTCTACTTTCAATTGCGACTAGAATTGTATTAAGATCTCTTTTGTAGCTTTAATTATGACTAAAATGGTAGATAAAGGTCAAAACTATAATCTTTGAATCTTTTTATAATGTTTGAATGTCTACAAGACCTTGTTTAATATGAATTAAAATTAATTTATTCTTATACTTCATTATTTAAAGTAAATGATAAAAGCTGAATAAACCAGGCAATCAAATTTATTCATAAAAACCTAAAAAAGTTAAACGAAGAAATGTTAGGCATTTCTTGTTTTTTTTTTCTTTAAAAAATCAAACCAATTTGAATCCAAATTGGTAAATATGAATTATTTTCTAGTTAGGTCTGGTTTTTCTTTCCTTCTTTTTCTCTCCCCCTTCTTGTTAAACTTGATTTACTGGAATTGTAATTGAATGTGTTATTAAGCATCGATGGTGGCTTTATATAGCCATACATAAGATATGAAATAACAAACTTACAGCAAAATCAGCACAAGCAAATAACATGAACTGTGGCCAAAGACCAGTTCAAAGCCCTGATATTCAGGGATTATTAACAGAAAGCATAACAACTGAATACTAAGTCTTCTCACATTAATGGACTAAGTCTTCTTACGTGACATTCCCTCCCTTAAACTGATGATCCATCTTCAGTTTATACCTGGGTTTGGGCGAACACCCATCAACATGCGCAATTTCTCAAAGACTGCCCGTGTTAAGGGTTTTGTCATTATGTCGGCCAATTGTTCTTGAGAATAACAGTGCAGCAATGACACAACCCCATCTCATGTTAGATCACGAAGAAAGTGAAAGCGAACATCAATATGTTTGCTTCTACCGTGCATGACGGATTTTTTGAGAGCTTGATGGCAGAACTATTATCACAATACATCACTATTGCTCCCTTGGATTCCTGTTTGAGTTTTTCCAACATTCGTCGTAACCACACTGCTTGGCAAGCACAGGATGCGGCAGCAATGAATTCAGCTTCGGTAGTGGAGAGAGTGACTACCGGTTGTTTCTTTGAAGACCATGATATAGCTCCAGAACTTAACAAGAACAGAAAACCTGAAGTGCTTTTTCTATCCTCTAAGTCTCCAGCATAGTCACTGTTAGTGTAACCAAAAAGCTCTTTATTGCCTTCTAGCTTATAGAATATTCCATACGTGAGTGTACCTTTGATATACCGAAGTACTCTTTTTACTGCTTGCAGATGAATTTCGGTAGGATGAGCTAGGTGTCTGCTGAGCATATTAACTACGAACATAATGTCTTGTCTGGTAGATGTGAGATATATCAAGCTTCCTATTATCTGCATGTATAGAGTATTATTAACTGCCTTGCTAGTGGAATCATTGATCAACTTGACTCCTGGAACAATTGGATTAAACACACCATTACAATCGGCTATGTTGAATCGTTGCAGCACCTCTTGGGCATACTTTCTTTGACATATAAAAATTCCATCAGCTCGTTGGAATACCTCTAAACCCAGAAAGTATCTCATTCGACCAAGATCCGTCATATCAAATTCTTTCATCATGGATTGTTTAAACGAGTTAAACATCATTTCATCGTTGCCGGTAAAAATGAGATCATTTACATAAAGACACAATTAAGAAAGTACCTTCGGCAGTTTTCTTCAAGAAGAGAGTATGTTCATAAGGACATTTCTCAAACCCTTCCTTTAAGAAATAAGATTCAATCCGGTTGTACCATGCTCGCGGGGCTTGCTTCAACTCGTATAGAGCTCTTCTTAAGCGACACACTTTCCTTTCTACTCCTTTTATCACATAACCTGGAGGTGTTCAATGTACACCTCCTCGGTTAACTCACCATGAAGGAATGCAGATTTCACGTCGAGTTGAAACAATGACCACCCTTTTTGTGCTGCTAGCACAAGAATTAGCCGTATAGTGTCCATGCGCGCCACCGGTGCAAAAACCTCCATATAATCAACCCCATATTGTTGTGTGTATCCTTTGGCAACAAAGCGAGCTTTGTACTTGTCAACTTTTCCATGTTCATTAAGCTTAGTCTTGTATACCCATTTAACTCCAACTGTTTTTGCACCGTGGGGAAGATCAGTGAGGTCCCATGTATTATTCTTCTTAATTGCTGCAATTTCAGAATCCATGGCATCTCTCCATTTAGCACTTTGAGCTGCAGTCTCATATAACAAAGGATCTTCATCAACAAATAAGGCAAAGTTACCTTCATTGTCATTAGAGTAAACCTCTCCACTATCATAGTCACGCATCCAAATTGGTGGTTGACGAGGACGATTTCCACCACCATGTGAAACAGAGTCTGCAGGTGTTGATATTTCAGTTACTTGATGCTCCAGCTCTTCTTGATGGTTGTCATCATGGTTGGGCTCCAAATCTCCTTGATGGCTTTCATCATGGCTGTCTGCAGCATCATGAAAATCATCGTGATTTTCAGGATTCTCAAAAAATCCGTTGTCTTCTTCATGACCTGGTTCACTCGAGTTGTTGACCAGTGCCTCATCCTGGTTATCATCCCATTCAAGAGAAGCTTGAATTGCTTCAGTATATGTATCATCCCATGGCCACCCTTCTTCTTCACTGAAAATAACATCACAGCTGACAATCACCTTTTGAGAGAGTGGGTCATACAAATGGTAAGCTTTAGACTCTTCACTGATTCCCAGTAGAATACATTTCACACTTTTGTTGTCCAGTTTGGTGCATTTGCTGTCTGGAATATGAGCATACGCAAGACATCCAAACACACGGAAATGAGTGACGGAAGGTTTTGTACCACTCCATGATTCTTCTGGTGTTTTATTTCGAATCGCCAGTGTGGGACTCCTATTGAGTATGTGTGCTACCCAATTTACAGCTTCAGGCCAAAAAGTCATTGGAACTTTTCTGCTGGTGAGCAAACTTCGAACCATATTCATGATGGTTCGATTTTTCCTTTCAGCTACTCCGTTTTGCTGAGGAGTATAACTTGTTGTGAGTTGACGATGTATCCCATTTACTGTGCAAAACTCCATAAACTCAGTAGATGTAAACTGCCCCCCCTCGATCAGTCCGCAAGCCTTTGATACTGGTCCCAGTTTCCTTTTCAACTTTGACTTTAAAATGCTGAAACATTTTAAAGGCATCAGATTTTTCAGCCAAGAAGAAGACCCACAGCTTTCGGCTAAAGTCATCAATGAATGTTAATACATATCTCTTATGACTGTTAGAGATAGGGTTAATTGGCCCACATATATTTGAATGAATGAGCTGAAGTGGGTGTGTTGCTCTCCATGTACTAGCTTGCGGGAAGGAGCTCCTCTGTTGTTTTCCCAAAATGCAATCTTCACATAACGAGTTTGAATATTGCAACTGGGGTAAGCCATGCACCATTTGCTTCTGCTGCAACGTTTTAAGTCCTTCATAGCTCAAATGGGCATAACGGCAGTGCCATAGATGATTTAAATCAAGTGTTGGTGTGAGAAAACACTGAGGATTTGGGTTTTGAATCTTGGCTAGTAGAATGAACATTCTGTTCAGAGACATTTTTGTCTCAATAATGAGACCCCTCTCTGGATGATACACCTTGCATGTATTATTCTGAAATAGAATTCCCAAACCTTTTTCCTGTAATTGGCCAATGCTCAGGAGATTATTTTTCAGCTCAGGGATGTAGAATACCTCAGTAATAATTTGTGAACTTTGATTTATCTGAAGATGAATTTGGCCTTTTCCCACCACACCAATGCTGGAATTGTCCCCCAGCTTTACAGATTTACGAAAGCTTTCATCTAATTCTGAGAAGAAATCCTTGTAACCACACATGTGATTGCTGCAACCTGAATCTAGAAACCATGTTGTCTCATCTGGTGCTTTCTCGACATAAGCCATAAGGAGCATCTCCATCGTGTGTTTATCAATCATCTCCATCAGATAAGCATTGTCTGCTGCAATCTCTGGTTCTTCGGTCTTCCCTTTGATCATGTCAGCTACAGTCTGGCAGGTCAAATCAAGTAAGCCTTTAGCAGCTGCAATCTTTGGTTCTTCGTCTTCCACTTGATCATGTTAGCCACAGTCTGGCAGGTCAAATCAAGTAAGCCCTTAATGTCACGGAAGAGAGTAATTTGGTCACGTGAGATGTGCAGATAGTTAGCAGCCAGAGTGTTTTCGAAGAGAGTAATTTGGTCAGCCTTGACAGACTCGGCATCCCAACTCTTCAAAGACTCATCCTTTTCAGTAACACTTGCCACGTTGAGCAGCGGGATCTCGTTATCGGCGCAGTCATCTTCAATCATGTGTTTGATGGTCTGTGACTCAACGACGACCGCTTCATCGATGAAGAATGTCTCTTCATCGAAGGATTTGAGGATGATTTTCTTTGGTTCTTCACAATAGCTGCACATATTTTCCAGGCTTTCTTTAATAGACTCAGGAGGCATGAACAATATCTCCATCACTTGATCATCATCTCCATTGCAGAATATCTCTCATGCTGCTGCAATTTTTGGTTCTTCATAGTACCTGACTTGATCATCATCTCTACTGCAAGGAATCTCCATCATATGTTCACTGCATAACTCCTGGTCTTCACTGCATAACTCCTTGTCAAGAGCCATGAAAAATTTCTCCACCTTGTGATCGTCATCTTCACTGCATATCATCTCTGTCATGTCATCTTCTAGAATTGTTGGTCCTTCACTGCATAACTTCTGGTCTTCACTGTATAAATCTTTGTCCAGTGCCATGAAAAATATCTCCATCATGTCATCTTCGAAAATTGTTGATCCTTCACTGCTGTATAATTCCTGGTCTTCACTGCATAACTCCTTGTCAAGAGCCATGAAACATGTCTCCATCATTATATGATTGTCATCTTCACAGCATAGCGTCTCCATCATGGGATCATCTTCTAGACTTGCTTGCACTGCACTCCATAATTCCTTGTCCTGTCTCTCAGTCTCCTCAATTTCAGTATATGCCATGAGCTGAAGTGGTTCATCATTCGTGACTTCAGTTAAATTGACTTGTGATTCATTTCTTCTTCCTTTCTTTAGACATTCATACTGGAAATGTCCAAGATCATGACAATAATAACACTCAACAAGAGATTTGTCAATACCTTGTCTCTCACGCCCTCGTCCCCTGCCTCGGAAAGAACCTCTACCACGACCTGGTTTTCCAAAGTTGTTGGGTGTGACCTGTAAAGCTTGTTCTTCAACAGAATGGCGTTGCATACGTTGTGCATGGACCAATAGGCTACTCTGCAGTTCGTCAATAGACATGGTGTCTAAATCTTTAGACTCTTCAATGGCACACACCACGTAATTGAACTTTGAGGTCATTGAACGCAGAATTTTTTCAATGACTGTGACATAAGACATTTTTTCACCATGAAAACGCATTTTGTTTGTGATTGTGAGAGTCCGAGCAAAGTACTCAGACACAGTCTCTCCTTCCTTTATGTGAAGAGTTTCAAAGTCTTTGTGGAGAGCCTGCGATTGTGCTCTTTTGACCCTAGCATTACCTTGAAACTTTTTCTTCATGGAATCCCAGATTCCCTTTGAGGTCTCTTTGTCCAAGATCGTCTCAAGAATTGAACGATCAATAGCCTGAAAAAGAAATTTTTTTGCTCGTAAATCTTTCAGCTTCTGATCTGCCATCTCCTTCTTTTGTTCATCTGTGGGATCAACATTTTCTGTTGCAGCAGAAACTCCATTCTCAACTACATACCAGTACTCTCTTTGGAGCGGAGAAAATTCTCCATCAACATGCTCCAGTGATCATAGTGCCCAACAAATCGAGGGATTGCGGGTTGAACAAAACTCCCTTCACTAGTCATTTTAGTTGCGGCTAAAGAGAAAAAAACTTTGGGCACAAGTTTACAGAACCTGGCTCTGATACCAAATGTTAAACTTGATTTACTGGAATTGTAATTGAATGTTTTATTAAGCATCGATGGTGGCTTTATATAGCCATACATAAGATATGAAATAACAAACTTACAGCAAAATCAGCAAAAGCAAATAACATGAACTGTGGCCAAAGACCAGTTCAAAGCCCTGATATTCAGGGATTATTAACATAAAGCATAACAACTGAATACTAAGTCTTCTCACGTGAATGGACTAAGTCTTCTTACGTGACACTTCTTTGTTTTATTTTCTCTTAATCTTTATTCTCTCTCTTCTTATCTTTTTAATTCTTGATCATATGGCATATGTACAATTCATTTTTATGTTTTTATCTTTCTTATCTTTTTGTGTTCTTGTATTTTTTCTTGAATGGAAGTCTAAACTTGTATATTTATTTTGGTTCCTTTTTCGTTGCTTTATTATCATTCCACTCACTATTTTTTTTAGTTTTTCAAAGCAAATTCAAAAAATATGGGAAAAAAAGAAGAGTATGAAAATATCAATCCTTTAAAAAAAATATTTAAAGCATAACAAATTGAAAGGCCCCAAGCTTTTCAAATTATTTTCGTAATATACTTTTAACCTCATAACATTTCAAGCATGTTCCTCCTAACAAATTAGTTCATCCTTCGCCACTGCTTGCATGAACCTAAAATTAAAATTATGCTTTTGATGTGATGATTCTGAATGATAATTATTATAGAGCATGATGATTTTTTCTTATTAACATCGATATATGAGTCATCTTGCGTGTACCTTAACTAATTTCACGAGACTTGAAATAATGATCATGTAAACTTCTAGTAACTATCATATTAGTAAGCATAGAAAAAACAAACTCCTTAATCATAAAATCATATCACTAGAACACCTACTGTGTATAGTTAGAGCACAACAATTCTTAGTTAGCTTTGTTATGTGTCAATCGATAGCATCTTAACTTCTGTAAATCTGAAAAGCACGGAAGATACAGATATGAATGTCCTACTACACATCCCCTCTTCAATTGAAACCACATGAATCTTTATAAATTGTGTGATATATGTGTGTGTGTGTATATGAATCTACGAGAAAAAAAATTCATAAAAAATGGATTGTCTCACGTATTTATGCGACGCAAATTCCATCAGAGTTATGGAAATTCCATAGCCAATGAGGTCATATTCCAAAAGCTACAAGGAATATACAAGACCTACTCTGCTGGGAACTTTGAGATTTATTTCTCGTAACAAAACAAGATTTTAATCAAGAGAAGCACCTTAAATTCATCAACGTCAACATCCAAATTAATGTATCTCTCTGCAGTGGCTTGTGCAGCATGCAAATTGAAAAGCGTTGTTCTATTCTTTACTGCCAAAGGAAGCTGCTCATCGTGAACGTCACGCGCCTGTTACAATCTCCTAGTCGATTCATGTTGAATAAAAAACAGTCCATAAGTTGACTTTTGAGATCTTATAATTTTCTATCTTGAACAGCTTTATGATAGTCTTTTCTTTGTATATTTCTTTTTCCTCTACAAGATATGCAAACAACATAATAAGTCGCAAAGACCGAGTATACTAATCTAGATTGGAACAAGTAAAATGGAATTAATCTGAACGATCAGCTTTGAAATCTGAAACTCTTATTTGAAAATTTCATGTTCACATTTAAAAATGGGTGGATGGTAGGTGAAGACATGTGGACTGCAGCCAAAGTTCAGTAAAATTGGTGTTTATTCCCTTTCACCCTCTTGCTATCATCGTCTGCAGTTGTTAAAAGGAAACATCTTTCTTTATGGCAGGCGTGGAGATCTTCTACCATAAAGATTCAGCCAGTGGGAGACTGACGATTGTCTAAACCTCTACAATTTAATTCTGATTTTACTATCATCGAAACCATAATTTTAATAGGATTGTGGTAGAGATTACGTCTAACCCAAGGGAAGTTAATTTATTTTCTCACAAATACTAAATTCAAAAAGAAGGGGGTGGTATGAATCAACAAGTAAAAATATAAAAGTGATAAATCTTAATGAAGGTTAATCAAGTTGTTGGCAACTTGGTTCAAAGGGGTGTTTCTTCTATTCTTACAAATCGATTGATCATAGAAGGTAAATTAATATCGTTTTAAATCAAGCAAATAAATTAGACTCTCATTAACGCTAAGAGAAATCTAGAAGCATGTTAAACTAATCAAAATAAACTTCTAATACCGTCGAGTGAATTAAGTTTTGAGAAACAATCCTTTTTCACTCAATGGTAGCCTTAAGATCAAGATCTATACAATTTATTCCTAGCCAACGTTCAAAAGCTTGAACATCTAATCATCCTAAATAAATTAATGTGATAGACAAGACAATTAAACTAATTTATCTGCTTCTTATTCTTGTTCCTCGCAACCAAGCTTCCTTCTGTCTCTCTTTCTTTCCCAACACAGTCAGTGGTCTCTCTCTCTCTACAGTCACCAGCGCTGCCTTCTCTCTCCATAGTCACCAGCAGCTCTTGGAGAGCAGCACCAGCATCCCTCTCATCATTGGCAGATTTTCCTCCACGCCAGAAGCTTTGTCGTGACTTCTAGCAACCACGACAAGCCCTGGCATAAGCAACACCAGCAACTGCAAACTTCCAATGCTCCTACCGTTCACCATAGAGCACCATTTCTAACGTCATCGTCACAAGAAGAATGACCTCGACCTCCTCTACACATTGGTATCGGTCGTTAACCCTCTCATCACAACCGATCATGTTATTGTTCACGTGTTACGTGAACAGTAACTACGTGAATAATTCGAAATGAAAGATGTAGTGCACCGTTTTGTGTTTTTTTAACTGTTGGGCTGGGCTGAACCTGCTCTTGGCCCAGCCCAAGTCCAATAGAGTTAGCCCTTTTGGTCCAACTTGGCAGAGCCGGCTCATTTAGTTTGGGACAGACTCAGTCCGATTTAAAAAAAAAATCTATTTGATGAAAGGGAAAGGTGCGTAATTTCGTTTCACTCCACTACCTCGTTGCTTTTCGATTGATTATAGATCATAAATTTGCAACTGGATTTTGCCTTGGAATTATATCTCTACAACATGTAAATAGAGATCCTGAAACAACACTATTTATGGATTGCAGATAGTGTTCCTGATGATATTTTGCCAGATGTTAATTTATCGATCAAATAGCAAGAAATCGCAGAGACCTTGACGTATGGATTTAGTTCGTGATAGGAATTGTAGTGTGATGGAATTGTAAGTAGTTTCATGAGAGAATAAAAATAAGAGTCTAATTTACTTGAATTATTAATTATATTTTATTATTATGATAATTAAATCTACAATATTTAAAATAATATATATGTGTGTCGCTTTAAAGTAATTTCTCAAGTTGACAGCAATATGAAAAGCATGGTAACCAAACACTCGAAACTGCTTTTTATTAAACCTCAAATTCAACTACAGTTTTAACCAAACACTTCAATTTCAATTATGAAAAGCAGCTAAAAATGCTTTTTATCTAACTGTTTTTTTTTCAACCTCAACCACAATAGCAACCGCAATGCCAAACACACCCTGAGAGGAAACAACGTTCTTTAATGGAAATTAACTCTCCATTTTGTTGTGATCTGTAAAGCCCTGGACCATGCTCAGAGCCCGTATGAAGTGCTTGATCAGGGCCAGATATAAAAAAAAATATTTTTAATGATGATTTCATTTTTTCGAGAGAGTAATAATATTTTTCTTAATATAGATAAATATAAATGCAAGAATAAATTAAATAAATAGCTGAAAAATTAATGTATATCAACATTTCATTTTTAATAAATAGTTACTTCAATAATATTATGTAAGCTAACACCCAATAAATATGCTCAATATTGTTATTGAAAACATTAAACATTTTATGATGTGGTACCTATTTACACTACCTAATATTCCCTTCTCTATTATTTGTTCTCTCATATCTCATTGTATTGTTACTACTATTACTGCTAAAATAATAAAAAATATTAAATTATCCTGAGAAATAAAAAAAAAACTTAAAAACTTTAACAAAAAAGCAAGCAAGAAAAATAAATCTAAAATTATTATTATTGTGTAAATAATGGAAAAACAAATTACCTCAAAGAATAAAAAAAATAATAATAACTTTAACAAAAGAGTAGACAAAAAAATAAAATAAATGACAAAAAAAATATTATTAGCTATAAAAATCATTTGACTTAAATAATAAATAAAATAAAATAAATACAAAAAAAAGAACAAAGGGGTAAACAAATAAGAAATATTAATTTTCAAATGATTGCCAACACAAGTTAAAATTTAAGGACTAAATTAAAATAAAAAATACAACCCCAACAAAAGAGAAAAAAAATAAAAACTAAAAACTAAAACTGAGAGCATATACATATAAACATGGACAAAAATAGGGACTATTAGAGAAATAAAAGAAAAAAATAAGGAAATTAAAATCAAATCAAAAATTAAAAGATAAGGGTCTAAATGAAAACAAAATATATGATCAATTTCAATTGAAGGACTAAATTGAAAAAAAAATCCCAACTTCTATACCCAAAAATATTAAAGGATTTAAAATCAAACTCAAAATTAAAAGACCAAGGACCGAAATGAAAAAAAAATATATAAATAATTTCAATTGAAGGACAAAATTGAAACAAATCAAAACTTATATAACAGAAATCAGGACCATACAAAATAATCAAAAGATCAAGGACTGAAATGAAAACTCCATAAACCAAGGGGCACTTGCGTGCAATTTAGGCAACAAAAGAGAGAAAAGGGGAAAAAATCAATCGACCATTGTCATATTTTTGGCCACCATTAGACGCCATGAGCACTGCCATGAGGAAGAGGACATGTAGGCACATCAAGTGAGATGCTAGATGAATATTTTTCACCACCGCACAACCCCGCATGCATAGCCTGACAGGAATATAAGGGAGAAATCGTCGACACGTCTTGTCGACGTGCCAATAATATTCTACATGAAAAAATAAAATAAAAATGTAAAATTATAGCCAACTCTTGGATTTATCTTTTTGGAGGGCATATCCATATTTATACTATTTCAAAATGTGAAATGTCAGAAACAACCCCTGCATGCAACTCTTGGTTTTTGTCTATTAAAGGGTAATATGGCTATTTTAATGTCTCTTGAAGTGTAAAAATTCAAAAATACCCTCGGCAGACAACTGTTTGTCATTTGCTGACAAGGGTAAAATTGTATTTTTACTGTGCAAAATTACATAGAAAAGACAAAAACACCCTCAAACATTCAGGTAATGTCAACCCATCCAATAGAAGAATCGAAAATACTTATGAATCCAAGGCTAAAATTTGAAGCACACTAAGGGATAAAATGGTAATTCTACTATTATAATCCACAGTAATTTATGTTTACAACTATAGTAAAACAAATTGATCTGTTTTAGTTTATTAGTTAATGAAGCAAATAAGTGTTGGAAGAATATAACCTCAACATTTTATATTTTTGTGTAGCAGTTCTAGGGTCCGGAAAAGAATGCCTCAAGACTATTCTTCTTCCAATATTTCTAATTTTTCAAACCAAACCCCTTACACTAAGATCCCGGTAAAGTGTCTGGTCAATATTTCTAGCATACGTTTTAATATTTACTTCTCATAATAAAAAATTAATGAAATGCTCACTTTGTTTTAATTATATATAGAACCAACCAATCACGTGGGATCACAGCGTACACTATAGGAACCCGAATCTGAATACCAGTTTTAGACCGAATTTGAATGATTCTTGGTTACAGGATTTTATCAAACTCTTGTCACTTGCAGTGCTCGCACCAACATTACCCTTATCAACAACTTGTACAGAATCAACTATATAGTAAGTGGTAAGAGCTTGAATCTAAGGGGTTTGTTTCCCTTATGATCTCAGGTTTGAGATTTGTGGTTACTAATATGATAACCACTTGAGGTTTACATAACTGTTAACTTCAGAGTTCGTGGGATTAGTTGAATTGCACGCAAGCTAACCCGACACCATGTTAATTAAAAAAAAAAACTTGTACAGAAGTGGTCTCAAAGCAAATGGCAACCCGGCTCGAAACTTGCATGATAACCCTTCCAATGAGATCAGATATCAATCAGAAGACTACTCTACCTTTTCTTCTGGATCAGGGAATTAAGACTTGGAAAATGCAACAGTATGCGTACTTGTAGCCAGGGACGAACTGAAGGAGTGGACCTGATCCCACTTAAGTTTGAAAAGTCTTCACAATCCCCATGAGCTTGTAAACAAATTGAAGTTACACGTTATGGCTCCCACTGTACTAAGTGTGGATTCGTCTTTTGAGTGCCTTGAGGTGAAACAACAAAGGCAGTGCCTCTGAAACTAAACCAGAATTTTGCTGTCTTGTTCCGAAAAAATAATCTTTTCAAGACTAAGTCTTTGGATTTCATCTATTGCAGTTTAAAAAAGAAATCACTGAATAAATGAACGCGCTGTTGTGATTCAGATTTCTTAGTACTTTCATGAATATGCCAATTTTTTTCTATTGTCAGAATCATGGTCAAATTATACGTGGAACTCACCAACCTAAAAATGAAAAACATAGTAGGCGGACAAGTCATAGCCTGAGATCGATAGGAGTCAAGACTAATCTACATGGGGATGAATAATCTCGATCTGTAACAAGGTCTTGTTTTTTTTCCTGCCGGAATCTACATGGGGCATTTAATTTGGAAAAAATCCTTGTCTCTATCGTACAAATTCATTTTATCATAATATACATAAATCATCGGTACTGTTCCTTTCCTACATGAAGAAACAGGATGAAAAATAAAAAATGTGTACCCCCTCCTTAGTATTTGCAGTCTTAGAATAGACCACCATATCATGAACAATGACCAACCTCCTATTCGATCAGCCTAGTTTCTGGTTTGCTCGCTGCAATTTAACCATCAAGAGAAGTTTTTGGAGTGAAACATTATTCTATTTTATGTTGTTTTATCTGATTCTCATAATCTGAACATTGATGAACAGCGCTAGAAGGCATCTGAGGGCAGTTTGATATGGTCTCTCCCTGTGGCTGCTGCAGCATTGATGTAAAGCTTGGACCTGCAATATTTTCTTGCTGACAACAGAAGTTTATATGTTCTTGTTATTAAATAGTCACTAGAATCTATGGTGCTTAAATATCAAGTAGTACTTCAATGATGCCCAGAGAGAGGGAGAAACCTTTACTGCAGAGAATGAGGTTGGAGGCATGAATGCAGAGAGGAGCTCAGTTGACGACATTGATGAGAAAGCCTGGTACCAAGATGGGAAGACCTCACTGTTTGAGTTGTTCATATTGCTTTCTTCCATGTTGTTGCAATGATTTGCATTTAAATTGTTAGTCGCATGAGACAATGCATCAAAAAGTGCCATGGAAGATTGGTTGCTGAAAAACAAAATGCCCAGAAAAAGAAAATGTTCCATTAAGAGCAGAAATGAAACCATACAAATTTCCCATCTTCCTTAAGGTTTTCAGGCTTTATTTACCTTACAGGAACACAAGACGATTGATCAGATCCTACGCGAACAGAGCTGGGGTTGTTTCCATTTTCAGGCAACCAACTTGCGATATCATTTTCAAAGTCTGGCATCCCCCCGTTTGTATCTAAGAACATCTTCAAATTTAAAGATGAAATGGAACAAGTTTCATTTCCTCAATCAGTCCTAAAATAAATTAGTCAACTGATTCAAGTTTGATGCCAATTACAAATCAAAGCACAGTTGATTACCTGCATACTCGATGGGTCATAAGTAGATACGGCCGGATTACTACTACTCAAGATGCATTTCTGCAGCAATGATTTGAATTAAAATGGATATTACAGCTAGTTGCTAGTGCATGGCAGCTTGGAAAAAAACAAACCAACCTTTCTCTCTTCAAGACGTGCCATGGTATCCAAAAGAGTCTTCTCACATGATTCAAGTTCCATCATTGATGTGATTTTTAGAGGATCAGGCTCGTATAACCTTTCAATCAGTCATCCGACAAAAAGTAAATAATTAAAGCATACTAAATATGATGACAACAAAAGTGAAAAGGTTTTGTTGTTTCAATTTTCTAACCTTAACTGCTCCTCGGCCATATAAAGTTGATGTTGCAGATTACGAACTTCTAGCTGGATTTCCTTCATTTGCACAAGAAAAAGCATATCCCTAAGTGTGCTCTACGTGTGGAATTAACAGGAAAAAAAACCAAATCCATGGAAAAATTAAGTGGGAAAAAACACAATAGAAGTTGTTCTATTTACCTCTTTATTTAAATTCACAGCATAATCAGGACTGCAAGACAAAAAATTTAATTAGAGATAATTGGAACACAATGAATTGATTAAAAATAAATTGAGAGGGAATCCTACTTTGCAACTTGAAGAGCCATATCATTCTCAGTCTTGAGCTTCTTCAGGATATTGAGCAAATACTGCAATTAGTTATGGGGATAAGCAAAAGTCTAGGCTGATGCCCTAATATTCAACCGAGAAATAAATTAAGACACACACACACACATGTATATGAATCATGTATATTTTACCTCTCGGTTTTGAACGCCGCAGCTGCAAAATACATAGAAAAAAACTGTTCATAGAATGTTGCAATACAAAAAAGAAGGATATAAAAGAAGAAAAACATATCTGGTAACAACATACCAAATCTCTCGATCATGTTCTGACATATTTATGTATCGTGCAATCACATCTTCGAGTCTATATATATACAAAAGAAGAGGAAAAACATACAAAACATCAAATTTTACGTGTCCACAGAAGAAAAAATGTCCAAATCAAGAAAACAAATCGGGATGAAAAACATGTATCATAAAGGGCAACGATGATCACCTCCTCTTGCCAGAAAAATGACTGAGACGACCAGATGGAGAGAACATGATGAGAGCAATATCAATGTCGCAAAGAATTGCAAGCTCATAAGCTTTCTTAATGAGTCCATTTCTACGTTTGGAGAAGGTAACCTGCCGGTTTGTGTTGTTCTCTATTCTCTTTATCTGGAGTTTGACACGGCCCATTTTATAATTTAGGAAAAACAAACGAGTCCCTGATCAGCTACGTATAGAGAAGGCAAAGAATATAAAAATAGAAATCTGATGATAATGTCTGTTCTCTTTTCTTCTTCAAAAATGAGAATCCTGCCGAGTTAGGGAGAGATTTGCTGTTAATGCATGGGCCTTGTTTGCTGGTTAAGGCTGACTTTGACCATTTATGGGAGTTCCCGAAAAATAAGTATTGAATGATTGGATTGATTTGGAAGAAGGGGTCGTGGTTTATTCACCTTGAAGAGTGGAATGGTTTGTTTTCGGAATCAAAACTAAGATTTATTATTTTCTTGGAGCAGCTTCTCTGAATGCTTCTCCAAGCATAAAGATAGACAAATTGCCTTTTAATTTATACATTTTACCGTGTTATATATATTTTTTCCATATTATTTTTATTCGCAAATTTTAAGAAGGATTATATATATATACGCACGAGCAAGTTTAACTTTGAAAGATCTTCTTTTAAAAAATATAGGGAAACCAGCTCCATAACAAGAAATAATCCAAGATTTTGAAATAAACGTATTAATAGTTGAATGCATTGAAGACAAAAAAATTATTTTAAATTATTTCAAAATGACATTGAAAATGATTGAAATAACATGAATGCAGTAGAAAATATATTTTTTTTGGATTTCTTATTGATTTTGTTTTTGCTAATTTTGGATTATTTGGAAAAATATTTTGAATATGATAGTAGTACCCTTTTTACAATATTTATAGTATAAAGTTTTGTAAAAAAAAAAACTTAGAAAATAAGTTTGAAAAGAAAAGGCGTGAAAGCTTTCCCAAGAGAAAAATCATTAGGATTTTTTTATATTAACAAAACAAGAGGTGATTGTTCTTGTAGATGTTTCAAAACTCAATTATTTTAAAAATGAAAGATTTTTTTCTTTGCTTTCAAAAATGTTGTTGTTGTTCGGGTGACTTGTATGTTTTGTAAAAAAAATATCTAGGATTTTTCATGAATGGTTTATGATTTGTGACCTGCTTAAGGTTTATGATTAGATAACTTATTCTTGGTCTATGATCGGGTGACTTGCCAACGATCCATGTTTGAGTGGAAAATATCTAGGATTTCTCATTAATGATCTATGTTAAAATTAATTATGATTATGATTGAGTGACATGCACTTGATCTATATTCAGGTGACATGCTCATGGTCTATGATCAAGTGGACTACTTATGGTCTGTGATCAGGTGACCTTTCTTGGTTTTTGTGTTCAAGTTACCTACTCATGATCTATAATCGGGTAACTTGCTCGTGGTATGAAAAACATCTAGGATCTTTCATAAATAGTTTTTGTTCAAATGATTTGCCTATAGTCTATGATCAAGTGACCTATTCATTGTGAGAAATGTTTAGAATTTACTATAAGTGAAATGATTGATTTTTTATTAATGATGTCACACTTGTATGAATTTCCTATTGATTGTTCATGTTGAAATTATTGTCATCAAATAAAGCCTCATTGAGATTAGAACCTTACCAGGGTCCTTATTTGTTGGAGTCTTGCTGGAATATTTTTTGCTAAAATCTTGTTGGGTTTTTTTTATCAAATGGAGTCTTGCTGCACTTAGGATCTTATTAGGGCTTTATTTTATAGAGTTTTGTTGGACTACTTTTTTTATAAAACCTTATTGGATTTCTTATTAGTTAAAGCCTTGATAGGCTCAAAATCTTATTGGGTCCTCATTTTCTAGAGGCTTGATGGACTCTTTTTTTTGTTAAAATCTTGTTGGGTTTTTAATCAGTTAAAGTCTTGATGGTCTTATAATTTTATTGGATCCTTGTTGGACTTTTGTGGTTGCTTTCCATGTATACTCCTTGTGAAATCCCTAAATTTACTTTAAAAATGTTTATGGTGTAGTAGAAAGAATTTACATTATCAATATACCTAAAACAAAACGGAGAAAGGAATAGTGAGCACTGTTCACCGTGACTCATGTGCACTATTCATTTGTAATTTGACTCGGTGCTTCACAGGTGTATGTCCTCCTTTTTTTTCGGTTTGGGAACAGTTGTATTAACGAAATTAGCCCCGAAAAAGACAAAAAACGCCACCGGTTTCAGGGGCTCCGAGGTAATTGGTCATTCCGGCCCGGTCCGGCCGGGCGGTTCTTTTTTTTTAATATTTCTTTAAACAGTGCATTGTCCTTTTTAGCCCATCGAAAACGACAAAATAATGCACAGGGTGGGAGGGGTGAAACGGTAATTAGCCAATTTTTTATTGTTTTTCACCCCGGGTTACTGTTGGCGCGTCCCAACACGCGCCGTCCATTTCCGCGCGCACGCGTGTTTCAGGCGGCACGTTCGACGTCATACGGAGTCCAAAAATGATCAACTGTCGTCTAAAACGATGTTTCGCCATGCTCTCTTCCACATGGGGCGCCGCGTGTATGCATGTGGTTCCCAGGTACGTGTCAATAGGCGTTTAAATTTCCCCCCCTCATTTCTCTCTCCTCCTGCGTAAGCTGATGTCATCGAAACAGTGTTTTTGGCAAAGTTCATTTCAATCCCTGAATGTTATAATTTGTTTTTCTGGCCCTTATTGCAATTATATAAGTTTTGATTTGTTTTAATTTCATCCTTGAATTGAAATTAATTATGTGTTGAAGTTTCAGTTCGGTCCTCATGCTTTTAATTTTGCGGGTTGGGCTGGAATTCTAAATATTTTTGGTATCAAAGTTTTGATTAATTTCAATTTCATCCTTCCATGCAAATTTATTATAAATCCTTAATATTTTAGGTATCAAAAGTTTGATTTCTTTCAATTCTATCCTTCTATACAAGTTAATTATGGATTTCAGTGTCATTTCAGTCCCAGTTCTTTTAGTTTCCGGTTTTGTTTTGAATTATTTGATTTCAATGTTTGGGTCTACTTCAATTTTGTCTTTTAAATTTAAGATATTATTGAAAATATATCAAATTAATTATATATTTGTATATTTATATCAAATTAAAGTATGTGAAACCAATTATATGTTCTAATATTTATTGGATGTTATCGCCTAAAAATATATAGAGAGAGAACAAAATAGCCTAAGATTATCCTTTAAATTAAATATATTATTGAAATTATGTCAAATTAATTATATATTCGTATATTTATGTCAAATTAAAATATGTAAAACTAATTATATGTTTGGATATTTCTTGAATATTATCGCCTAAAAATATATTGAGAAAGAGGAAAAATGACCTAAGATTTTTTGAAGGACGGAAATTCATATCATGTTTTCTTAAATATATTTAATATAATAATATGATTATTAAATCTTATATTAAAAAAAATATTGGCTTCAAAATTTAATTTTGTGCTCTTTTATTCAAGTTTATTTCTTTACAAGAATTTCCAATGTTTTCATTTTTAATATTTTTGATCTAATATTACTGGAAAAAAAAAACATCTCAAAAAAAAAATGTTGACAAATTTACCTGCATTATCTACAAGTCACTTCCCGTTTCCATTAGACTGTTCTTTTTAGACGGCAAATAAATAATTATAGCGCACAAAAAAATTAAGTTTAAGTTTTAAAAACAAATTACAATATTTTTATTTCTAATATGTCACTTTGGATTTTTTGAAAGACAAAAATTCATATCAGTATTCTTAAATATAATTATACTAACTAAATATTAAAATAATAAAATACAATACATAAAAAAACAATCAATTTTCTACATAGACATAAATACACAATTTTCAATGTTTGGGTCTACTTCAATTTTGTCTTTTAAATTTAAGATATTATTGAAAATATATCAAATTAATTATATATTTTTATATTTATGTCAAATTAAAGTATGTAAAACTAATATAATGTTCAAATATTTATTGAATATTATCGCCTAAAAATATATAGAGGGAGAGGAAAAATGACCTAGGATTTTCTTAGGGACAGAAATTCATGTCAGTATTCTTAAATACATTTAATATAATAATACGATGAATAAATCTTATAAAATAAAAAAAAAATATTGGCTTCAAAATTAAATTTTATGCTCTTTTGTTTAAGTTTGTTTCTTTAAATAAATTTGCAGTGTTTTGACTTTTTAATTATATATTTGTGTATTTATGTCAAATTAAAATATGTGAAACCAATTATATGCTCTAATATTTATTGGATGTTATCGCCTAAGAATATATAGAGAGAGAACAAAATAGCCTAAGATTATCCTTTGAATTAAATATATTATTGAAATTATGTCAAATTAATTATATATTTGTATATTTATGTCAAATTAAAATATGTAAAACTAATTATATGTTTGGATATTTATTGAATATTATCGCCTAAAAATATATTGAGAAAGAGGAAAAATGACCTAAGATTTTTTGAAGGACAGAAATTCATATCATGATTTCTTAAATATATTTAATATAATAATATGATTAATAAATCTTATATAAAAAAAGATTGGCTTCAAAATTTAATTTTGTGCTCTTTTATTCAAGTTTATTTCTTTACAATAATTTCCAATGTTTTTCATTTTTAATATTTTTGATCTAATATTACTTGGGAAAAAAAAACATCTCAAAAAAAAATGTTGACAAATTTACCTGCATTATCTACAAGTCACTTCCCGTTTCCATTAGACTGTTCTTTTTATACGCAAATAAATAATTATAGCGAACAAAAAAATTAAATTTATGTTTTAAAAACAAATTACAATATTTTTATTTCTAATATGTCAGATATTTATTGAATATTATCGCCTAAAAATATATTGAGAGAGAGGAAAAATGACTTTGGATTTTTTGAAAGACAAAGATTCGTATCAGTATTCTTAAATATAATTATACTAACTAGATATTAAAATAATAAAATACAATATATAAAAAAACAATCAATTTTTTCTACATAGATAAAAAAACCCGCCGCATCGCGCGAGTAAACCGCTCGTTATAAGACTATAAAGAAGAAAAATATGCTTTTTAAAAACTACAAAGTTCATAGACATTACTAGGGATCTTTCTTTAGAAATAAAGTGTTATTATTGTTTGGGTGACCTACCTGGTTATAAAAAAATCATAGATTTATCAAAAATGATCTTATTATGATGGATAACCCATTCCATCATGAAAAACTCAAAGATTTATCAGAAATAGTTTCATTATAATAGATGACCATCTCTTAAAATTTGTTTTAGTTTAATAAGTGATTTACTCGACAATAAAAAATTTAAAGATCTCTTGAAAATTCTTATTATAATGGATAATCTACCTGACTTTGAGAAATGTAAAGATCTTTTATTATAATTGGTGAACGGTGAGAAATTTAGATATCTCTATAAATTAAATGTTTTTAAGTGTTTTGAATTCTAGTTGTTCAAAAGGAATGTGTCTTATCTTTTAGGCTTAAAATGATTGACGTGTGATCATAAATTACTCATACCTTTGAAGCTGGACTATAGGACGTATCAAATCAGCAGTATTCGTATTTTGAGGTTTGTAATTTTTGAGATGAGTCTCTTTTGTTGCTTAAATCTGTAACCTTTTTTTGTGTGATTAATTTGTTTAATTATTTCTTTATCGTGTAGCCTGAATCTTGTGTATTGAAATTGCCCTTTTTCTGCTCGTGTCTTCATGAACAGGTTACATTATCTGCATTCTATGTTTGTTACTTATTATTCTTTTGATTTATCCCTTCTCAATCTAATCAAAAAGTGTGGGCGGATCACCATTTTCCATAATGTCCCCCCCATGAAAGGATAGATTAGAGTTTTCAATGGCACTGCTTAACAAAATATTTGATACTTCTCTGTCCTGGCATTTTCTGTGAATCCTTCTGTTGTACATTGTAATGATTAAGGATATTGAAGAGCTAAATTGACTGTTCCATTATGAGATCAATAATTATAAAAAATCTACAGCAAGACCAATTGAAACTTGTTTGTAACTTGTTGTCTTTCCTTCATGAAGCAGTTCTACCATTCTTCATCACAGAAACAATAAAGAGCATATGACATTGTAATTGATGCTGCGTGTGATTTCCCCAAATATATCTGCACTGTTCAAGTTTCTTTTACATGGCTAATTTATCTGCTCAGGTCATTAGGGGATTGGATCAGGGAATTCTAGGTTGTCAAGGAGGTATTCATTCTTCTTTTGTTTTGTGTTGTGTATTCATTCTTGTTTGCCTGAAGGATTTTCCAAGCTGCTGATTTTTTGCAGGTGGAAAACATGAGCGTCATATTCCTCCCCTGTAAGCATATGGACCAGAACCTGCAGGATGCTCTTCTCAGGTGATTTTTCCATACGGTGCATTCCATATCATTGAACATTTAAACTACTCGAAGCTATTTGATGCAGACTACAGGTTTTACTTCAGACAGTAAGCAGCAGAAAAACTGTAATTTGATTCTTTTTGTTTCTCCATCCTCACAGGCATGGCTCATGTATGGAAATTTACTTTATGACAGTGCGTAGTAGAGCATATTCTTCCCAGCACCACCTTGGCATATCATGATCTCTCCGATCTTGAAAAAGCCTTCTTTTTGGGGTTTTGTAAAAACATAAAAAGGAGGATTATTCCCTGTTCGAGTGCCACAAAGTACTCAAATGTTGGGGACAATGGTTTGTGCACATAAAGTGACCAATTTTTAGAAATCAATGGTGCTCATTACGCTTCCATTTTTCCTTAAGAAGTTAAAGCTCTCTTTCTTAGAAACCTGTTGAGGATGAGGTCAACTATGCTTCTGGACAATGCATGCTTTAGTTGCAGGGGAAGATAACAGGACTGAATTCACTTGCCAGGGTCAGATGTTGGATAGATACTATGATTGTAATTGTGCAGTAACCCTGCCTGTAAAGGTCATTAAAATATAAAACACCTCCCATTAGAAGTATCGTCCATCAGACTCTTCCTCTGTAATTCTTACGATATTTTTATATATTTTTTCACCACTTATATCAGTACTTTTTAGACAAAATGATTCTGCATATCAAGCTGCATGAGATACGCTTACTGCATCGCCATTAAGATCACCAGGAAGTGAATAGCTCGACTGAATATCAGTCTCTTCTCCTGTTGTAATGATACGCTTTCTTTCCATTGAATTTACCAGAAGGAGCAGTTAGATAATTGAAGAACAAACTTGTGTATAAGCTATTGACAGTACTTTATATTCCCCTTTCCTGGAATCATTAGCAGTGGTTTCTTCTTACTCACTCAACTGATCTTGCTTGGAGGTGGGAATTATTCTACTACTCAAAAGTTGGTTTTCTATCCTGAGAAAGCAACAAACAGCATAAATTCAATAAGTTATCTTGGATGTTATCGTTTGATTTTGAATTGACTAAGGTTGTCATTCAAGTTTTTGTGTGCTACAGGTTTTTCTCTCATCGCCTCACAATCTGCTGCATCACGTTAGCCCCATCTGAAAAACCACATCAATCCACCAGCATGCATGATTTTATATGTGTTTCGACTTGGTCTGCCTTCAAAATTCCTACGGAGAAACAATGGAGGAGTGGACTAAACATAAAATATATGTATGGCATGGGTGGGAAGTTGCTTCTCTTTGCTTTTTAGAAGCTGCGTGGGAAACTGTATTGCACATGAATCTCTATTTATAGGAGTGCTGATTTATGTCTTTACGCTTCCTGTGGAACAGAGAAAGGTTGAAAGTAGAAAAGAGGGATTCTTTTTCACAGGTTTGGTTGAGTGGTTGTGCTTTTTCTGGGAATTTCTTTTCCTTGCTTTCAACTGGAACCAAATGGATTCGAAAATCTTGTGTTTTTTAATATCAGCGCCATTGTCTTTTCTCCCCAACCTTGGGGTTCGGGTTCAGCCAAATGGTGGCCTGGCATATACACTGTTTGGAAGTATAATTGATGTAGTTTTCTAAAGTGTTTTTTATTTATAAATACATTAAAATTAGGTACTTCAACTTGAGCTGTGGTCACCTAAGATCTCCAAACATCCTTATTATATCATCTGTATTGTAACTTTCTCAAATTCATTGTCATGATCCTCACCCGGCCAGCATGCTGACTACAGCTGATAACATGATTTCAGTCCCAAAATGGAAAGAAACATAAAAAAACAGAACATCGTGAACAAGAAAGTAAAATGAAGTGAGCTATTACTGCTCTTAGGCTTACCCATCAAATACCTAACCCATGCTAAAGTCTAGGCCCATCAAAACAACTCACTGCAAAACTAGAAAACATTGTTTTGGGATCATTCAGAAGGTCCAAAAAGGGTGGGTGTTCATCTGCTCGATCTTATTACTGCGTGATAAGAAAATCCCCCAAGAACACGTGGAAATTGAGATGAACTCTACATGGGGATCTTGCAGTTCTGGTGTTTAAACTCCTAAGGATAAGCTGGTCGATGAAACATTTGGTATTACATTACATGACAGAGCAAGCATTAGGGTTGTCGTCGCTGAACATGGAGGTGTAAGGGATCCTCGTATCTAGTCACGGTGCTTATAGCGGCGGTGCTCTCTACTTTCCTGACATAACCAGGAGGAGCTCTCTTGTCATAAGCCTGAGTGGCGAAAGGCTGAGCCACTAAATTGTAAGGAACATACGGCCAAATCTCTGCCCTTTTCCCTGTTGACTTTGCCCTCTTCAGGACCTTATTTGAATCAACATATCCTGAAACAGTAACCCTTTGCTGTTTTCCTGTTTATCTCCACCTTTTTAACTCCTGCATAAATGGGCAAAACAGCAGTTGATATAGTCTGAAAATGTAGTTTCTTTTCAGCAGCAGAAAACAATTACGAACGCAGCGGATCAGGAGAAACTGAGAGAGGTGGAAAGGCAGGCACATACCAGTCATTGAAGAGAGGGCATTCTTGACCTTGAGCTCACATCCATCACAGTCCATCCTGACCTTGAGCTCCACCGTCTGTAACTGCTTCTTTTTGTGCTTGTGGCCACCGCTTCCCACCAGGTCAGATAAGAACTCCAAAGTGCCACTCACTCCCATCTTTTCAAGATATATATGGTCTATTAATGGTTGGAAAAAAGAGCTTCTCGTGAAGTAAGAAGTTCAGACGTCCAGAAGCAAGTTTTTGAGAGCTTGACAAAACGCAGCAAAACCCCAGAAAGCTGAATTCTATAGGGAACAATGGTGATCAGGAAGAGAGATGGAAATTAGAAAAGAAAAGGGAGGTGGTTTCTCTAAGGAATTTGATGCGAGAGATGCACAAGAAGTTACAAGGAACTTCCCCGCAACAATGGATTCTTTCCTTGCCGTCTAACCAGCAAAGAAAAGGAGGTTTTGAGGCTGTTCTCCTTCTTTAATTACTTGCCTTGAGATCTTTCTCTTACTCAGGTCTACTTCTTATATAGGCCTTTTCATGGATCTGATTTCAAACAGAGGAAAAAAGGTCGTGGCCCCTCGTTCAACAATAGTAAACAAATCCTCGTTCAATAATAGTAAACAAATAATTTAACAAGACATGATCATATTTTTTGCTATTCTGCTCAATGACATGATACCCTTCAAGAGACCTTTGTTCTGTGGTTGCAAGAGAGAAAATGAGGGATTTTTGCACCTGTATATATTAACTAAAATACTGTATATATTAACTAAAATATAAACGGCTTTCGAGGTTTTCTTGTAGGATTTTTTAGTGTATATATAGACATAGATTATCGTAGAATTGTGATAGTAAAATTATCATTTTAACCCTAGAACTGAAATTTTAACCCTCTGGGAATCAGGGTTATTTTAGACATTTTCATGAGAAATGTATGGTATTTTTTTGAATTCTTTTGCACAATACCCTTGGATACTGATAAAATGACACTGAAACAATGGGGGTATTTTCGATTTTTCCCAAATTCCTGCATAGTAAAACTACTAAAATAGCCCTAAAAAACAATAAAAATACTTTTACAAGACATGATCATAAGTTTTTGTTGTTCTGCTCAATGACATGATACCCTTCAAGAGACCTTTGTTCTTTGGTTGCAATAAAGAAAATGAGGAAATTTTATATATATTTATCTTTCTATATAAAGTGTTTGTCATTGCATTTCAAAAATATTTTAAAAAAAATTAAATTTTTATTTTATTTTTTACTTTAAATTAAATTGTATTAGTAGTTTTTAGATCATTTTCATGTGTTGTTGTCAAAAATAATTTAAAAAAAATTATTTTAATGTATTTTTAAATGAAAAATATTTTAAAAAACAACTTTCCTACTTTGTATATTACTATTATCTACTACTCTTTCATTTTATCTATATTTGGCATTACGTTACAATAATGTTTTCGAAGATTTTTTATTTTTATTTTTGTGTTTTTAACTATTTTAATGTATTAATATAAAAAATAAGTTAAAAATATTATTTTAATACATTTAAAAAAACAATACTTTTAAAAGTTATAATATTAGAATCAGTGTACAAAAATTTTATTTCCCACTAAATAATAAAAGATGAGATGTAAGCATGCATCTTTAAAATTGTTGAAAGAGAAAAGTTAGTTTCGGTTTATATGTAAAACTAAACCAATATATAACTTACGTAATGAATTAAAATAAATAAATAAATAAATAAAAGCATTGTTTAAGTGATTGCCATCATGTCCACAAATTCAATATGGAGGTACTGACATTTATCAATAGGGATGGAAGTGAAGGGATCGAGATTTCATAGGGACTTAAATGCAAGAACTCATAAAAGTAGGAAAGATGGGGTAAGGAGCAGGGTGGGCTCGAAAGCTATGTTGTGAAAAAGTAAAAAATAAAAATAAAAAAATAATCCGACCCCCTGCTTGCCGAGAGTATTATTTACAAAAACTAATTCTTTTTAAATGGAGTATCTAAAAAAAATAACATATACATCTAATCAAAATGAAAGTGAATGCAGCTGGCACGTAGAATGGGGACAGCATCACACGTTTGAAAAGAAGACCAGAGTGTTCGTGTGGTCGACACGTGGACGGTGATGATGTAAAGGGAGAAGCTGGTTCCCCTTAAAGTAATGTGGGGGCCTTGCTGTTCTCTTCGTTTGTTGCCTCTTTAGTGAGTTTTTTTTTCTTTGTTTTGATTGGTCAGAAGCCGCGTCAAAACAAGCTTTTTTAAAAAAAAATAACAATTAAATTAAATTTAAAAAAATGGACGTTGATAATTTGACATGCTTATGATCGATGAAAAAATGCCCCTAAAGAAAAGGAGAAGAGAAGATACCATGCAAAGGTACAAAAATCAAATGGAAATAGTTTTAATGATTATGGTTAAAAAATAGTTTTGAAAAAAATATTTTTAATTATAGTATTAAAAAAAAAGTAAAATAAAATATTTTAGCTTCTGTAAAATCAGAGTTTAAAATGAAATTATTTATGAAATTCAAGACATAAGATAGAAACTATAACAATACCAAATAAATTTATGATCTTGAAATGTATTTATTATCTCTTGTCTTTATTTATTTTAATACTATGCAAAAACAAAATACATCTTGATTTAAGAAAAAAATATTGTTAATTTAAATAAAAATTATATAAAAGAGACAAAAATTGTAAGTAAAAAGTAATAGGATTTTGGAGCTAGAATGCTTTAGCTTTGCAGTTGAATTTACAATGATGCATCAAATTCTAGGAGCTTAAATGGTAGGTTTTTATAATTTGTATTTTTTAATTTATTTGAAAATATATTAAACTAATATATTTAAAAAAACAATATCTTCATTATAGCATATCAAAATAATCCAAAAAAAAATTAAAAAATAAAACAATTTTTTAAAAAAACAAGATTTGAGCAGCAAAAACAACAAACAAGTTCTTAAAAGCGCACGTATTATTATTATTCACGGTCAATCAAAAGTTGCAGAACCACCGACCCTCTCCGGTGGCTGCGCCTACGGCTGGAAAAACATGCCTAACTAACTTGTATTTAATTTCATGTTTCAAAAATATTTTTGAAAAAATTAAAAAAAATATTTTTAATTTTTATTTTAGATTATTTTTTATTTTCTTAGATTATTTTATGTTGATATCAAAAATAAATTTTAAAAATTAAAATGATCTCATTTTAATATATTTCTGAATAATTTTTTTTTAAAAAAAGTATGCCAAGGTAAAAGGCCGTCATTTATAGCATCTCAACGGTATCAAATTTGAAATATGATACGAAGCTTCTTGTCATGCTCCGGTGCTTTAGCTTTGAAGTTGTGGGGGGTAAAAAAGCTAGAGAGAGAGAGAGTTCCATTAAGCATGTACATAAAGAAGGTCGTGGGCATGTCTGAAATTGTAAGAGAGATCGGAAGGATAGTTCCTGCGCATATGTGCTGTCTCCCAACAGCCGAAATTATACATTTGTTGTGATCGATCAGTTCTGAAGTCTACACACAGGCAAAATTATACATTTTCTTGACTAGAATTATAATCAAACCGCTTTGTTTACCAAATCCCACCTCTTTTTCTACACAATTTAGTGTTTTCCATCCCAAAAAAAGCCTGAGACGTGAGAAATAGAACAAAATTGTGATATTCTGAAGTAAAAAAAAAGGAAAAGGCTTGAACGATTGTGTAGGGCAAGTGGTGTGTTGGTGCTTTGCTCCACACGTACTCCCCCTCATAATCAGTGTCAGCTTTTGCCCATGATAGGGCTTTGACAACCAAGCCAAGCCTCCAGGCTTTTGAACTTTTCCCCGTCAATGATTGAGGATCGTGCTTGCTTTGCGCGTTGCCTTCTTCGAAAATTCTGTTGAATGGAAAACATTTTGAAACTTGATTTGGTTCCAATCAACAGATTTTCAAGGACAGTATGGTGCATGTCCCCGTTTTGTGTAGGCGGACATGATTGATCAGTCTTCAGATAAAAAAACTTGTTGATTAGATCTCTGAGATAGGTTAGATGCTTTTTCAATTATATCTTATTATCTCTTAATAAATAAAGTCAAAACTCTTCAAAATAAAAAAGGCGTATCTGCTAAAAGCACGAGGCAGTCTGTAGAAAACACAGTTCATTCCGTGGCTAAGGAATCGTGCTTACAAATCCCCTTTGGCATTGACAGAGGTGAAAGCCAGTTTTTCATTTACCACACAAATTTAGCCTCCCCAGGTTTCTGCAATTTTCTAGTAAATATGATTTATTTAAAAAAAATGGAGTAAATACATGAACACTGATGCAGATGAACTGCTTGTCAACAAGGAATGGGAGCACAAAATGAAACAAAATCAAGATATATATATAAAACAGAGGAAACAGAAAGTCCTAAAAAGTCCAAATGGCCATAAGAAGAGGACTCTTATCTCGTAGAGGACAACCGGTATTTACTCATGTAGCTGAAACAACCGGATGCAGTAGCAGCAAATTTAACAATAATATTAAAAAATAAAATTGAGAAAAAAAGTTATTGAAGAGTGGGGGAAAAAAAAAACACGAAACATGTTTTGCTAGTAAGGCTACAATAATTTAACTGCGCCTTTTTAGTGTTTTGTTAATTAATTAATAATTAATGTAAATGCCATTTCTAACCAAGCAATACATATGAAAAGATGCATGACACAGAAAAAAGTAAATTTGCATTTGGCTACTTAAGTTTATGTTTTCTCTCAATTTCACCGCTAACATTTTAGTTTATTTCCATCAATTTCTACAAGTTTGATTTATATTTATTGCAAAGCTCATCTTCGTCAAGTAAAGCAGAAAATAAAATTCAACAACTAATTGAAGGGTAGAGTTAGAATATTCGGAATTGATTGAGTGATAATAGAATGCTTGTAATATTAACCTTCGTCCATCTTTTTAAAATTTGGGTTTTAATCCTATAAAAACAAATATTGGCTAAAAAAATTAAAAAAAAAAATGTTTAAATCATAAAACATGAACACGAGTCAGAGAAACTGCAGTTTCTGAAAGAAGACAGCAGAACAGGAGAAAGCTTATGATTTTCCTCTCGGGTTGACAAGCACAGTAGTATGGGGTAACAAAATTACAACAATTAATGGTTCATCCCAGAAAATAAAGGTAAACTTTGGATTACAAAAGAATACATCTGAACAAATTGCTATCTTACGGCTTATGGCAAACAGCTACAAAAATCAAATTCTTCTTCTGGCAAACTATTTACAGCTGAAAAGAGGAGGGTGATAAATAACCAAATTGGGGAGGAAAAGAAAGAATTCTGTGTTGATGGACAAATTTTCTCCCTGAAATCTCAATCTGGACCGAATGATTGTCACGCCATTAACATTTGCTACTTACTTGTTTGACCACTGGAATTCAATTTCCAAATTCCTTGAGGGTCCACTTTTGCTTTGTGGCAACAGAGTGTATTCCCCGGCTACTGCTCCTAGCATTACGACCCGATCAATCTGGATTGTTACTTTTCCGAAAGAACTCTGTCGTTTGATCAAAAGAGACAGGTTAGATGACATTATGAAGGGGGTGTGAATAACATCTATATAACTTTTTTGGATTTTTTTCTCACAGAAACAAGATCATTTACCTTCCCCATTTTACTCTTATTTTTGCAAGAGATGTGAAGCTTTTGGCCTTTTGGAGGACTCTCGAAGGACCATGAAAAGCTCTCTTCAAACTCCGGATTCGGACCAGTTGATACGACCTGAAAAGTTCACAAATATTTTTCATTTTGAGAAGTTGAAATTGCAATTTCTAGAAGAAATAAAAAAAGTAGGGTGAGAATTTTACATGAAAAATAGTGAGCTGGGCAGCAAAAGATGGCCAGAATCAGTGGTGAGCATACAGTTTGTCAGTCAGTTTTTGCTTTATTCGGTTCAGCTTTTGAAAAAACAGAACCAAACCGAATATATGAAAAACAAATTGAACTGGAATTCTCAGTTCATTTTTTTTGTTTTACAATTCATTTTTGAATAGAGTTTTCTAATTTGAGATTTATTTATTTATTTCAAGGTTTGGAAGAAAGAAAGAAAAAATCAGTTTGTTCGGAATTCAAACTGACCCAAAATGAAAAATGAATTAACAAACCAAACAAACTAAATAATGAGGAGCCAACTTGGATTTTTCAGATTGAGCTGAATAAGGAAAACCCCTAGTCCGAATAATTGAATCGGATCACCCAAATATGTAAACGACCTTTTATTTTATTTTTTCATTGAAAATAACTGAAAATTGGAGAAATAAACATCGCAAGACAATAAACAAGATATTTGATTCATCTTACCTTTGTTTGCCTTGGTGGTGTACTTCCAAGTGTAATCTTGCAAAAAACACTAGGGTTCCCCACCGACTGCTTCATATTGTTTCCACGCTTGATAATAACCACCAGTGTCCCTGGCAAACACTGCAGCAGAAATTCAGCCTTCTCCTGAAACCGAGGTGGGCCAGACTGAATCAAGTATTGCAACAAAGGGATTGCATCTGCAGCAGCAATAGATTGAGCTCTTGAAACTTCAGCTGGGCATGCTGACCAAGCTTGCCTAAGAAGAAAAAGAGAATCCAAGGCAGCTTCTTGAGTTGCTTCCGATCCTGTCTTGAGAGATGTAACCAGATGGGGTATGCTGAGTGTTGCAGGCTCGGTGGCTCTCAACCTTGGGAAGTTGCTAAAAAGGGCATTTAGAGCTTTGAGATACTCCTCATTCACAGTCCCGGTGGCCCAAAGATCCTTCTCAATAGCAGCTGCAAGACCAAACAGAACGTTGTTTAGGTAAAAGTAAAAATAAAAATAAAATAACATCTCTGCAGGAAAATTCAACCCAGTAGCAATTTATAGGGAAAGTAAGATACACCCATTCCTAAAGCCAAAAGGTAAACCAATTTCCAAATACTGATGAACCTAGACTCTGGCCAGGATTGCTCCACCAATCAACTGCTTATCACATCTTTCAAGAAAAGAACAATAAATGGCCATGTTGCTTGAATAAAGAAATGGTTACTACATAAGGAAATATTTTCACTTATGTACAGAAGTTAATGTTCATCTCCTCTGGTTCAACATGGCTTTAAGTAACAATCAGAGTGTTACTATTATTTTGCTGAATAAATAATAAATTAGTCTCTCTAGTTTGGAAAAATCAATTACATGGTCTCAGTTTTGCGAAATGAATTACATGGTCTATAGTTTTGCAAAATGAATTAGGCTCTAGTTTCAAAAACTAATTTATTAGCTCCTTGACCAATGTTCACCACATAATTTAATATTGCTTTTTTCAAAAAAAAATCATCAATCTTTCCCTATTATCTGCTCCCTTTTTTTTCCTTTTTTACTAAAAAAAATTGGAAAAGAACATGAAATGGACAAAAAACGATTAAGTTACAAATAGATATAAAATGTAATAATTGATTACTTTTTGAAACTAGAGCACTAATTTATAATTTATGCTTATTTTGTTAAATGGAATAGAG
Organism: Salix viminalis; assembly: GCA_029228465.1. Lineage (NCBI taxonomy): Eukaryota > Viridiplantae > Streptophyta > Magnoliopsida > Malpighiales > Salicaceae > Salix > Salix viminalis. The sequence continues at coordinate 4,158,883 of CM055432.1, forward strand.
AATTGTAGGCAGTTACAAAATAATCTGATTCAACATTACATGTGATCTATCAAATGTTAATGTAAGAGTTCGAGAAGTTAACCACATTTAGGTGTCTGCTACTCACATTTAGGTGTCTGCTCTGTTTCACCATCAGTTATAATATGCGCTAGATAGTAAATTCGTTAGACCCAATTAGATACTATACCCCTTCTACTTAAATTCTGCATCTACTTTTACTTTACTGAGAAGAATTATTCGATTTCTGTTCACCTAAATTATGCTCCAAACTTGGCATGAAGGAAGTCATATAAGAGCTTTCTCAGAGATTATGTTAATTAGACGTTAGACCCAAAATCAATAGATATGTTCTCATATCTGCCAAAACTATACAAACTGTGCACAGGGAGAAGAGAAACTGACCAGTTATGGCTCTGACTGTTTCACTGGAAGCATACTCTTGAATGGTGTGGTTGGAGAAGAGAAGTTTGACAAACATTGCAGCCTGGACAGATGTATCTGGATCACTTGAACCGATTACATCCAATACAACTTGTACACCACCAGCCTCTGCAACAGCTCTTTTATTGGATCGGCTATACATGACCAGGTTTTGCAAAGCACATATTGCTACTACTTTCATTTCTTCTGTAGGTTGCTCTTCAAGCACATTGACTAGAGCACGGCAAGCTGACACAGCATCAGCACTTCGAGCCAGGCCCTCATTCTGGAATAGATCACCAAGTGCCAAAGTTGCCAATAATCTTGCCTGTTGTGCTTGAGTTTGGGGATCCAAGAGGTATTGTGATAATGGCAAGATTGCAGATTTAGTGACTTTTGATTCTCTGATTTTCACATTGTTAAGTAGTACTTCCAGCAACCTTGCAGCTGTTTCCTCACACTGATGGCTTCTGAGAAGTTCCAAAAGAGCCTCTATGGCACCGCTTTCAGCCATTGCTTCAGCACTAGTTCCATCATCACTTTCCAACACCAAAAGAGCATTCAATGCACCAACCACCGTGCTTTCTAAGCCAGAACGGAGCAACCTTACCAAGACAGCTACAGGAACTTCCAAATAATATTCAGAACTAAACTGTAAAATGCTAGCCAAAACAGAAGCAGCAGATTCCCACAAGGCATGGGGAAGAGAAGGATCAGCTTGCAATATAACTTTGGACAACTCACTCACACCACCCTCTTTTGCAATTTCATTTGGCCATATTAGTGCAATGCTAACAAGAGCCTTTACAGCTCTCTGCTGCAAGATATGTATGCCAGAACCAAGAACCCGTATAAGGGGACCAATTACTTGCTGTGTCACTGGATCCTTCTGAAGATGTTCTTCCATGAGCAGATGAGAGAGGAGCTCAGCAGCCAGCTGTTGCACTGCCGGAGCTGGAGAATCAAGTAAGGGGATAAGTGGCTCAATAGTTTGGTGAGAGGTGAGGGTATAATCTGCACGGCACTGTGGATGTTCCAGAATATTAACTAGAACCTGTAAAGCACTATGTTGTCCATCAGGCCCAAATTCTGGTCTCGTCAGCAGCAGGAAAAGGGGCTCAACCACTTTTGCAGCAGAAGGCCCCTTGGCAATGCTAGTATTGTTGGTCAATATTCTGAGCAATTCAGCAAATGCTGCACAGAGAAAATCCGGTGCTTCATGGAGGATATCAAGTATGCTTTCAATTACTCCAGCTTTTACCATTTCCATTTTACAAGCAGGCCTGTCTTTTCCCAACTTCACAAGTGCTCTGGAGATAGCCTCATGAAGCATGTAGCTCCTACCATAGAGAAGGCCAACAAGAGGAATAACTGCTCCATGTGCAGCAACTAGTTCTGCCAGTTGCTCATCATCAACAAGTTTATCCAAAGCACAGACGACTGAATGCTGAGCAGGACTGAACTCGGTTACAAGGAGAGAGACCAAAGGCTCAACACAGCGAGCTGCAGCCATTGTAGACCTGATTCTTGTATTTCCAAACAAAACGCCGCATAACTCCGCAGCATCCCCTTTCAGCTCCATTGAACAATTTGACGAGAGGATCCTGCAAAGTACATCCACTGCATTCATTTCAACATCAGCAACTGCAAGGGCTCTTGATGGGTTTTCACTCAATAACCTAACCAACGCAGCTATTGCAGCATGCTGCTCTTTCTCTAGACCAGTATTAAGAATTTCCACCAAGGGTTGGACAGCTTGTCGGGCAGTGTCTGCATTCCTTATATGATCAGCAGAAAACAAACTTTCCAAAGCTTTAGCAGCACTATACCTTGCAGCTCTTCCACCCAGGCGCAAGACAGCAACAAGTTGACTGACAGCACCAAAAGCAGCTTCATGTCTCCGAATTTCAGCACTATTAAATAGGATCCCTAACAGATCAGTTGCAGCTTCCTCAGTTGCATCTTGTGGACCAAGTGAAAGATACTTAGTCAGGGCCTCCAAAACCCCTGATTCAACCATAACAGTCTTATTTGGTGGACAGTCTTTTGCAAGCTGATTTAGAAGTCCTAATGCTAGAAAAGGTGCCCCAGGGCGATCTGGAATTGGTTTGAGTAGATCGACAAGAGCAGGTATTGCTTTGCGAGATGTAGCGCCAACTCTAATGTCTTCAACTCTGAACAACCTCTCTAGGGCAACTTGGTCTGGATAACGCATCAAAGCAAACACCTCAGACAATTCCAGAAGATCAGATATATCACCATCAGCACAACCAAGTAAGGAGATGAGACCACCAGCTGCCCCAGAATTTGCAACAGACAGAAGAGTTCCCCTACTACCATTACACACTAGGCTGGCTATTGCCTGAGCAGCAAAATATTTGTTTGCAGGCTCCTCTGACTTCAACAAATTTGCAAGTACTGGTATAGATTTCATGGTTGCATGCGCACGTATGATGTCTCTATCTTGAAACAGAATAGCAAGCAGTAGAGCACAGATCCATATGCTGCTGTCTTCACCAAAATCACTCTGCCCAGGTGAACATAGAGAAGCAACAAAGGTTAACAACAATTAAAATGCAGAATAGATTTCTCTGCTGCATAACATGTGATATATGATAAATGTTTTTTGCTTTCTTTTATGTAAATCTCATAATTCTTCTACCTCCAAAGTCCAGACTAGGGATGCAAATGAGCAAAGTCTCTTGAAGCTTAGCTTGTTATTGACTCATTCAAGCTCATTTGTTAAAATTAACAAGTCAAGCTCGAGTTTATTTTGAAACTCATGTTAATACAGTCAAATTTGATTTAGATGAAGCTTAGCTTGTTCAAGATCATGATATAGCTCACCCAAGGCACCCCATCTAGATTCATTAAAAGTTCATAAATAAGCATGTATATAATAAGCAAATCTTAATTCAGCTAAATAATTATCGTATATAAAATAAGAATTATTATATCATCAAATATAATCAAACTTATTTCTGACATGAGACACGAGTTTGAGTTTCTTTTAAAAAAAAGATAATGTGTTCACTTCTTTATTGAACGATTTGTCATAATGAATCCAAGGTCAAGGTAAGCTTGTTTACTTGCTTATTTATCAATCTACTATGTCAAACTCAAACCAACCTCATGAGAGAAGCTTGAGCTTCAAGTCTTAGGCTCGCCACAAGCACAAGCCAAGCCTGAACTTTGCTAAAATTAGATAAATTCTAAATATATGAAAGCTTGGCTAGTAGGCTCATTTGCAGCATTATACCTCAAACTCAAACCAACCTCATGAGAGAAGCTTGAGCTTCAAGTCTTAGGCTCGCCACAAGCACAAGCCAAGCCTGAACTTTGCTAAAATTAGATAAATTCTAAATATATGAAAGCTTGGCTAGTAGGCTCATTTGCAGCGTTATACCAAGAGAAATCAAGATTTTCATTGATATTGAGAGCTTATGGCACTAGACACAGGAAAACCTTCAGTTTAAGGGGGGGGGCAAAAGGTTTTACCTGACTGTAGTGCAAAAAACAACTTGAGATTCTGTCAGTGAGGACTTCAACTGCTCCAGCCTCCATTATAACAATTTTACTTTTCTCATCATGGCAGGCAAGAACCGAAAGTAGCCAAACAGCCAGGTTATAACCATAAATTACTGCTGTTCCTTTATGACATTCACCATCCTCACCTTCTTTAGCATATCTGTGGATGCTAATGACCTCCTTGTCATCATCAACCAGGTCTTCTGAAGGAGAAGCATCTGCAGAACAAAGCATTGTGACAAGTGATTGAATAAGATGACTACATGAATTTGATTGGTTAAGATCTTCCACCACTCTTTGGTGACTAACTTTTGCAGCACAAATAAGAAGTGCAGCTCCTCCAATTTTGACCTTTGGGTTTGTGGAATTGATCACCCTTCTAGCCACTGAAGGTACACATCCAGAGGCACAAGCAACTGCCTCTCCTAAAACAAAAGGCTGATCTCGGCAAAGTCTCGATAATATTTCAACAGCCTTATCTTGCAACAAGGGTGCTGCATCTGCAATCGACAACACTATTGGGGTTATGCGTTTTGGAAATTCAGCTAAAACTGCCCACGCTGGTTTGATGTGTCCGCTGGTCCCTTCTGACCTTGACAGAATAGCAAGTGCAGCTAGGGCCTCTGATGAGGGAACAGATCCGCCACTTGCAGATTCTAGCAAAGAAACTAATGCAAGTACTGTTCCTGCACGATTGACACAATCAGTTATGGAATTATCAATTCTACGAGAATGAAGGAGACGAGCAATTGCTGCAGCTGCTTGGGTCTTCCCAGAAATTGTGCCTTCACGCAAAACCCTAGTTGCCGGCAAAATAATTGCATCTGGAGTCGCTTTTTCTGAAACTTCACCATCCAAAATAAGATTTGCAAGAGCACATGTTGCCTGTTCAGCTACTTCCAAAGTCGATGAGTTAGCAAGTGCAATTAAAGGAGACAACACATCACGACCAACAGCAGCCACCTCCCGGTTTTCTTTAATTGAAAGAAATACTGAAGCAAGACAACGAGATGACTCTGCTAAGATGTTTTCTGATTCAACATTTAGCAACTTCATCACTGACCAAAGTGTTTTAACAGCAATGCTGCTTTCACGTAAATCCTTTCTGGTTTCAAAAATTCCAGCCAAAGCAGATGCAGACTTGGCCTGAGTCTCTTCTTTAGTAGAACTCAATATCTTAATCATTGTCTCAATCGCATCATTTGCAGCACTGCCCTCCCGTAGTACATCACTCAGGGGAACCACAGAAAGCATACTTCTTAGAGCATCCAGGACATGCACTTTTGATTCAGGTAGATCACTGGTTAACAATGCAGTGAGCTGACTAATAGTTGCTGTATCGGATTTATGGATCAAATGATTTAAAGTCCTTGCTGCAATTTCTTTCCCATTGGGACTCCCATTCTTCAGTAGCCATAATAATGCAGGAACGGCATCAGCACTTTCAACACATGCACGTATGTCTTCACTGTGATTGCATAAGTTCCTAAGGATTGTAGCAGAATCTTCCTTGGCTTTCGCAGATCCTGTCTCTAGAATTTGGACGAGGGGAGGTATACCACCAGCAGCAGTGATGGCCCACTTACTTTCATCATTTTCATTAGATAGAAGGCAAAGCAATGCCACTGCACATTCCTGCTGCTGTTCTGATGAAAGCCCAAGAAGAGATATCAATAGCTGGACCCCTTCACGACCTTGAAGTGCACGCCATAGACTGCCTTCATTATTGCAAAGTGTGAGAAGAGCTCTCACAAGCTCATCCTGAACTTCATTTATAGCCATTGTAATTAAACCAACAAGCAACCGCTTTGCTTCAGAATTCACAAGTTTATCTGAGAGTATGGCATTCCCATATAAACTAGCTAATGCTTCTATGGTACGTTCTTGAACAAGAAAGGGTAAATGTGGCTTGAACTGATTAACTAGAGTTTGTTCAATAGCCACAGGATCTGATGCCCTAGTGGATTCAGCTTTACTATCATATATCATCAGAGCCGAGGCCAAAGCTCCTAGAGTGTCAGCAGACTGGGCAGGTGAAGAGCATGATTCAAGGCTTTGACCGAGGCTTGAGATGACAAATGACAAGCCACCAGAAATATTTGCAAGAGCACACATTGCATTTTCCTGTAATGCTTGGGCATACTCCCCCTGCATGAATTCTTTTGAAGGAGCTATTGTAGCGTTTATCAGAGCAGGAATGCCATCAGATTTAGCTATCTCCTGTCTTGCATCTTTGCACTGTGCAGAAAGAGACTTAAGGGCACCTGCAGCTTCTGCTCTGACAGAAGCTTCATTGCCAGGTCCTAACAGCTTGAGCAGCTGTTTAGTAGCCTCTGCAGCCAATACCTTGTAACAAATAGATGAATCTTGCATCATCATACATGCAAGAAGAAAGCAAACATTTGCTTGTGTGTCTGACTGTCCAGTTGTGAGCAACTTCACTAGTATATCCACTCCTCCGGCTTGTATTGTTGCAGACCAAAATCCCTCAGTGCTGCTGGAGAGGTTTTTTAAAGCTCCAGTTAACAAGTTATCAACTAAGTTGCCTGTCTTGAGCCCGTTTCGAAGCAACTCCCAGAGTGCAGGCACAACTCCTTCAGTTGAAAAAATCTTTGAGCCAACATGATCCTTAGCACCACCCTGGGAAACAGCATATATCGTCTTTGCTGCTGCAATTTGCCCATCTGCGGAGCTGGACTTGAGGAGACCAAGCAATGGTGGGATGCATCCTCCAAGTAAGACTTTTACCCTTAGTTCATTCTCCTTACAGAGAGAACCTAGGACAGTAGCAGCCTGTATCTTCACTCCCAGTGATCCTGACCGGAGAAGAGAAACAAGCACTGGAACTGCTTGAGAGTGAGATCCCACAGCACTGAACACATTTTCACGTGTCTCAACAAGGTCTCTCAACTGTCTTAATGCATACTCTTTCTCCTGTACAGATGAGGAACTTTGGCGTAGCAGCTCAATGCATTGTGCAACGGTTGCTAGTGTGCCATCTGGATCCTCCATACTGCTAGTACGGTCTCTGAAAATAATTTAGGAAAGAAAAGTGAGCGACAATTTTCATTGCTATTAGGCTTTCTGAGAAACATCCTCCTTGTTGACCTCATTTTAAGGGAAACAGAAATCACATGCTGAAACTTACAAGATAAAAGCAAGTCATTAATATTTCCAGAAGAGAGAACCAGAACAAGAAAAAGGAGGCTATCTGAGTTGAAAGTGCTAGAAAAGTCAAACATGTAGGGAAATAGAAATCTGGAATAAGATTACATGAAATAAAACATGATGAACAATAATTTAAGAGCAGATATAGCATCAGTATAGAGAAGTCATTCTTGTAGAAGACTGGGTTTGCTCGTAATAGCACAAAGCTCTATTCCGGTTCATTACATCCATTAATTGCAAAAGAAGAACTTCCCTTTACTTCTGAATTAAAAAAGAGCATCTGGAAACCAGAATTAAGCATTACTCATCTTAAAAAAAAATATGCCCGCATTATATATGCCATTTTTCCAATTTAAAGGAAGCATGTCCAAAATCAATATAGGAAAAGTGAAAACAGGTCTAGAATTGTATAATTCACCTATGTGGAAATCAATTCAGAACTTAAATGCTAGAAGGTTATTGTTTATTAAAACTCAAAGCAAAGCATGTGCAACAAGCAGGTCCTCAGTTCCTTTTAAGACATTTTGGGAAAATAAACCCTCAAATCTCTGATCTACACAAAAGTATTAGCATCAGTACAAAAACTATTCACCAAAGGATAGCATATGTCCATGGTAGATATTAAAAGCATTAGAAAAAGAAACTGCCCTTCATAGAACAATAGTGGTAATCACAGGAAGGATATCAACCACGTCAGCTGTATGAATAAATTCTGAACTCACCTTACACCCATCTTCATAACTGAATAGGGAGTTGGTGGCTCTGAATCTTGAATTTTTAGATCGCCATTTTTTTCCTACAATTGTGAAACGAGTGTTATTTACTATTTAATCAAAACACGCATATAAACTAAAAACATAGCCAATATATTTTGAGATTCGAAACCAGAGGCGGGATGGGGGCTCTCATCAAAGAAATATTAACAGTTCATATCTTGAGAGGAACAAATGTACTTGCAAGTAATAGTACTTCAAAAAAATACTGGCATTTCTAAACCGAAAACACCGTAGCATACATTAAACCTCACTTAACAGATTCAAACACAAAATCTTACCTATCATGTGGAGTATGAATGAGATCCAGAGGCTCGCACACTAAATTCGATAAAATTTACATAAAGTATATCATGGTTTTAATATAATGATTCAATAGATTACCAGATCAGCAGTGGCAAGGCTGCTGCCATTGGTAGCAGATAACCTCCAAGCAAGTGTAGCCGCCATCTTTTTCTTTACCTTCTTTCCTTTTAACACTTAATGAAATTAGCGAAAGAATGAATCTCTCTCCAGATCTTGCTTATTTACACAATCAATGCATCAAGGTCCCCTGCAAAATATCAATCAATCAGATCAGTCAGTAAGCCAGTCAGCGTAATAAATGTTGCTCCTAATTACACAAAATCAAACTGATTTTTAATTTTAATTAAACTTGACTGAGTTAAGTTGCTTCATTAACTTCGATTCAATTCTAACAGTAGATCAATTTAACTCCGCTTTCAACTGAAAACGCCGTTGTAAATGACACAAAATCATGAATTTGACTGATTTCTTTCTATCAAGCAACCAAACAGAAAGATCTTTCAATGAAAATAAAATGGAAGCAAGGATAGATCAAGAAGCAGCAGCACCTCTAGTTTCTAAGGAAAAGGAGGAGGAGCACCTAAAGATATCGTAGAAGAGAAGGGTAGATAATAGAAAGGCATTTGCATTGCATTGCATTGCATTTTAATTGCCAGAGAGAGAAAGTAATGTATTTTCTGTTAGATTTTTTATGAGAAAAAATAAATTATTTTTAGTTTTTTTACACACAGAGAGAGAGAGAGTGAGGTTTCCAGTTGTTGGCTTGTGTGTGTGTGTGAGTGTGAGAGAGAGAGAGAGAGAGACCACCGACAGCTTCAAGCTTTCCCTGGATTGTTTTATACTATTTGCTTTGCAGCTTGGCTCAGCTTATGTTTCGGATTTTCAGCTCGGCTAGCGTTCAGTGGTCTGTCTGGTGGAAGAAGGTGCTAGGAAATAATTAGTCAATCTGTACGGAGGTGGTTTGGGTTATTTATAACCGTTCTCATTTTCTATTTTTTGTTTTTATTTTATGAAAATATAAGCATTGAATTCTTTTTATTTTTTAATTTAAAGCCTGTGAAGTCATATTTAGAAAACATATTATTAGTCGAATTTAAAAGCTCTAATATTGAAAAATTCTTGTTTAAAATATATATTAGTTTTTAAATTTTATTGTCACAACAATTATCAGTTTTAATTAAATAAAGCAAAATTTTATTGTGATAGTCAAGGTTGTCAAAATCGAGATTTTGACACGAATCGGAAAGGGCTTCAAAAAATCGGATCGTAAAATCGTAAAATCGTACCCGAATTTTTCCGTACAAAAATCGTAAAATCACAGCTAAAATCGTGTAGGTAGAAAAATCGTAAAATCGTAAGTAAAATATTTCCGAATATAATATAACATAATTATGGTCATAAAACTTCATTAGTTAAGGTTCATGCATGATTCAAAATAATTGAAAAATACATTACAAAACAATTATGTCCATAGAATTTCATTAGGTAAAAATTAACAAATTAAAAATAAATATTTTGTTGATGTGAAATATAAATTAATTAATGTTATTTATTATCTTAAATTAATAGGATTTTTTTAAAAATATTTTTATGCTAACTATTTTTTATGCTAATTATTATTATTATTATTATTATTATTATTATTATTATTATTATTATTATTATTATTATTACCCCTCCCCCTTATAAACCTACTTTTTTTTAATTATTATTAATAATTTATATACCCCCCCCCCCCACCCAGAAACCTACCTTCTTCTTTTCTTTTTTCTTTTTTTTTATTATTATTATAATAACTAAGTATAAAAGCCCCTCCCCCAGTAACATAACCCTAAATCCCAATTTCCTTCTCCCACGCCGCCGCCCACCCTCTCCATTTTTTTTTCTTCCTCCTCATCCTCTTCTCCTTTACTCTCTTCCTTCTCATCCTCTTCTTCATTTTTTTTCTTGGTTCCGTTTGAAATTTTGAATTAGCTTTGAACTGGGGCATAATGAAAAACTCGGATCATAAAATCGGACCGATCCGGTCCGATTTTACGAGTCAACCCAATTTTGACCGGGTTTAACCGAGTTTGACTGATTTCGATTTTTCTTTCCGGTCCAACTAGGGTTTCTTGAGCCAACTTCGCAAACTTCGATGCGAGTTCTTGAGTTGGCTCAGCAGTTTGATTACCATGGTGATACATATTCCATTAAAATCTTGTTGACTTTTTTAAAATTGAAAAAAAAATAAAGAGTAAAAGAAAATGACAAGAAAAGCAACCTTAGTCGAGCCGAGCCGAGCCAAGACTGGAAAACAGTCAAAATCAGACCACCTCTCCTCTCTCTCTCTCTCTCTCTCTTAGTTGGCATAAATTATATTCAGTTTTTTTTATTGGGCGGAAAGGCAACGAATCATTTTAGACCATAGTTGTTAATTGTTAATTTAGTTTCGGCAAAAAAAATTGTATCCGTTAAGAAAAAAAAAATATTATTTTTATCTCAATTTAAATTTCGATTTGTTTTGTATTTTTAGCCAAATATCATTCAAAATGTATTGGTTTTATTTCGATCATTCCATTTCAGCCAAATAATATTCTTTTTAAATAATGAATAATTTTATAATATCAATTATATCTCTTAATCGACCGTTTAGATTAAACTAAAATTTTACAAGTTTTCTAGATATATTTATATATATTATGTTAAAATTTCAGAGTAATCAGAGAATATAATAACCTTCGAGCATGTTGAAATGCTCTGAAATTGAAATATTTTATTTCAATTAAAAAAATAAAAGACAAACTAAAACAAAATTGACAACTTTGTTGTTAACAGAAAGACACACCTAATGAGGATGATTTTGTAATTTGACAATTCCTGCTAGCCAACAGAAAACCATTAGTTATTTTTAGTCCTTATGAAATGATTTTAGTGCCCTCTGCAAACCTCAGAACTTTTGCTAACCAACTTGATTTTTCTTTTCTTTTTTATTTATATTTTTAGATTGCTTGTAGGGAAATTTGAATATGACTATTCAATTCACCATTATCGATCATGGATTTGGACTCAATAGCAACCACAGAAAGACTTTGATTTCACTTGTTTCAACGTCGTATTTTTAAATTATTTTAATATTTTAATAATATTTTTTAAATAATATATTTCCAAACAAAAATAACATAAAAAATAACTTATTCGATGTTTGATACTGTGTTTCAAAAGTGTTTTTAAGAAAATATATTTTTATTTGTTACTTTAGATTAAATATTTTTAGTATTTTTAGATTATTTTTATATGTTAATATCAAAAATTATTTTAAAAAAATTATTTTAATATATTTATAAATAAAAAATAATTTCAAAAACAACTACATCAGACATTATGAAACAGTTAATACTACCAGAAATGCAATCTGTTGCTTTGTAGACCCTCACTGGGAACTAGGGTCGCGTCTTTCTTTCTCTTTTTTTATTTGACAAAAAACAATAATAATTTCATTAGAATGGAAGTTGATTTCTCACCGGTTCTGACAGGGACTATCAACTCTAAGAAAAGTAAAAAAGATTGGAATGATTACATGATTTGAAAATATTTGTTATTTAAAAATATAATAAAAAGATATTTTTTATTTTTTAAAATTATTTTTTATATTGGCTCATGGAAATAATTTAAAAACACTAAAAAAATTTAATTTAAATTAAAAAATATAAATAAAAAAATTTAATTTTTTTTCAAAAACACTGTTGAAAAACAATATCAAACACCTCTAAGTTATTTGTGATTAATTCCTAAGTTATTTGTGATTAATTAGAGGCTTCTGTTAGTTTTCTTCATGTGCAATTTTCATCAAATCTAAAGAACCAAACATTCAAGCTGTCCCACTATTTAAAAAAAGAAATGATAGGGGTAGTGAAGAACAGAGACAGATCTACTTCCATGTTCCAATTTTATTATCTATTTGAGAGTTGATTTTCAAAATAATTTTTATTTAAAAATATATTAAAATAATATTTTTTTTATTTTTAAAAAAATTATTTTTATATTATTATATTAAAATGATTTTAAAACACTAAAAAAGTTGAATTATTTGCATGCTGTTAGCCTACCTTACAGGATATTGAATCAGGCAATACAAGCTGTCCTTTAAAAAAAAATTGTCCTCGTCAGTCAAGTCACCACCTTAGAAATCGTGTTTTATATTCGAATCTTCTAAGCATGAAAAACACAACATTTTTCTTTGGATGGGATCATCTTATTTGCACGAACAAAAGTTTCTAACACGGTTCACAAGAGTTCGAAGGGAGGCCAGCCTTGTGATGCCGACAGGTCGCCGACGAATATTGTTAATCTTGTGCCAGAGGTCTCCAATGCCAGCCAGCATAACACTTCTTCCATTTAAGTAAGTGTTTTTTTTTAAAAAAAAAATATATATATATATATATATATTAAATTGATGTTTTTTTAATAATTGTAAGGTGTTTATATTAAGAAATTCAAAAAACAGATATTATTTTAATATGTTAATTCAAAAAATAATTCAAAAAACGTTGCATTACTAAACACAAGCAAGCAAACACGAGGACATATCAGGTAAGGTGAAATCTGATGGAAGAAACGATAGAGAAAACTGCAATAATAGAAGATTTCTGACATCACATTTTAGTTTCTCTGGAAACACGTGTCAGAATCTTTCAAGCACATGGACAAGGAGGAGAAACATACATTAAAAAGCATGTCGTGATTATAAAAAAAAAGTCCCCACCATCAAACAATTAAAAAACAATGTTGCTGTATTTTATACGTAGGAATGAAAAGGAGTAAAATACACTTTTGTTTCAAAGAATCAGCTTAAACTATAATCAAGCTCAACAGCCACTGCCCACGAGTATATCCAGCTCCTTGTCAGCTGGTCCTTTAATAGGGATTCTAATCATAGTTGTCAATTTCATTTTGTATTGTTTGGAATAGCTGATGCATTTTCGTTTTAATTCAAAAGGCAGAATAAAACTAGAGCAAATTTTATCTCATTCAAAATTCCATCATGTTCTGAAAATCCCACCCAAATTCAGGTCGGAATGTTCTGCATGTTCGTTTCTACTTGTTCCGTTTCCAGTCAAATAGTGTTTTTTTAAATAATAAATAGTTTTACAATATTAATCATATCTCTTAATTTGATTGTTAGATTGAGATGAAATTTTACGATGAGTCTCTTGACATATTAATATATATTATGTTAAAATTTCAGAGCAATCAGAGAATGTAACAATAAATTGTAATATTATACATGTTCATAATTTGTTCAAAAAAAATAATTTTATTATTTTTTTTTAGATTAAATTTTTCTCAATTTCATTATTCAACAATGAGTTTATTATGAATTGAATTTTATAATTTGATTTGATTTGATTTATTTTATATAAGGTTATCATGATCTTATAAGTTATAACGGGGGTCACAAATTTAAAAGGTTAACCTAGGTTGACCCAAGTTGATTCAATATATCGTTGTTTTGATATTTCTTTAAGATGTCAATTTGATTTTTTTGTTAAACTATATTTTTATCAATTTTTCATGTTATCTTTGAACTTATCAAGTCAATCGAGTTATATCAATTCAACTCTCATTTTTTTACTTATGTTTGAAATTTAAATTGCACAATTTTAAATAATTTTATTTTTGGATTTGAACTAAAAAAATTTGAATTAATATATTTAATTATATATATATATATAGACATAAATAGTACAACCCCGAAACAAAACGCTGAAATGCTTCAAAATCAAAACATTTTGTTCTAATTGAAAAAACGAAGCACCAACCAAAATGAAATTGACAACTTGGTTTTAATCCCTTACAAATTGTCTATTGCATCTACATTATAGTAAACACGTTGTATTAGAAAACCTGCAATGCTCAAGCGAGAAAGAAACAAATTTTTAATCATATGTGGTATGGATCTACACGTTTTTGGGTCTCGCTCACAACCCTTGTAAGGCTCTTCTAAAATCAAGTTGCTGAATAGGACAACCATTCTCTCCTCTCTTTTGTGCATGAAGATCAGGAAGGACAAAAACATCATTGAGTAAGGTCGATGCATGTAGCATACGGCTGAAGTACAGTTAAAGCTTGCTCTATGATAGTCATGTTCCTTGCTCGCCTCACCCAATCACTAGCTATCTTCTTCTATTTGGTTGCCTTGGACACCTTCTTGGAGGGCATCTACTGCTTTAGCAAGCTTTCCCTCAACAAGGCAACCCTCAACTCTACTAATGATAGATTCAATATCGTCACCGCAAGGATCAACTTCTTTGAACTATACAAAAGACAAATCAATATAGTTTCATTCCAAGCTAGTTGGATTAAGACAAATAGTTCATGAACATTAGTAGTAAGTGACAAATACATAAAGTTTCTCAAATATATCTCATATTTCCTTACCCTCAACTAGGATGCAACATGTGCCAAAGCATGAGCCAAGATGCCGCCACCACTAGGTGGGATCAAAATATAATGTCTTAGATTCCCCCTCATGACATTGAATTATAAGAAAATAAAGATCAATAAATGATCTTGGAAAAAATAAATAAACAGAAACACTTCAGATTTTGTTAGTTTCCAACTTCGGTGACATTAAGGCTTACTATAGAATAAAAGCAAAGACATTCAAGCATTATCATTATACCAGTGAAAGTTAGAATTTATATTGGACTACATATTAACACTTCATTAAAATGAATTTATTATAAGCAGAACGACATGCAATTTGCCAAAGATAATACTCATAACCCAAGTTCAATAAGAGATCATGAAATGACATCGTTCAATATTCACAACTGAATTACACCATTTACTAGCAGATGCTAACAGATGGACCAATAAGTGACTTGCCTTCTAGTTCAACTCCAATAGAGTATTAAGACCATGGTGCTTTGTTTCTTCAAGAAGAGTTGATAGAACTAGAAGTAAAAGTGAGTCTTTATCAATGCCATCAAGATAGGTGTTCAAAGCATCTAGCTCTTGTTGAATTGGTAGTCCTCTATAAAGTGCATCTTCTAATGCAAGCGCTCCCTATAACATGTGCATGTAGTATATCAATTTTCTAACAAGGTAAAAATTGATATCAGAAACGCGTAAGTATAGCACAAGCACCCACGCACAAGTGAGTGACCATTAGTATCCTGGAGAAAGAAAGAAAAAAAAATGAAGAGAAGAACAAGAAATCCTTACAAGAGCAAGCTTATGAATAGAGTGAATCTAACGAGCCTCTTCGGATCATGCACAAGGCATTTATTTGTAAAAACAAGAAGAAATATCCCCAACCAATTGCATAATGGAAACATTCATGGTGCTAAAATGTCAATAAATGAAAGATGTTAACACATGCTAACAGCTGTGAAAAACTAGTGAACAAGTTTACACACATGTACTTATGGAAACTTGTAGCCATAATGGTACAGGCTTAAGATTCACAATTAACTTTTCTAAACAACTAAAGAAGTGTAGAGACTTCTTGTGGGCAGAAAACTATTCTTTTGGTGAGCTACTATTTATATTACATAGAGGCAATACAATTCATCTTTGTAGATATGGGTTTCACAAGTGTTATGCACAATTATCCTGAAACTCTCATGGAAAAGGATTACCAAGTTGTAGAATTGTGCCAACAACACTAGTGTTAATAACTTGTACACTATTTTAGTTAAGGGGAAGTAGGGGTAGCTTGCGCTATTTGCCAACTATTTGTGCTAGGGGAATGGTGATGACCACTGCTGAGATAAGGAAGTCAGATCTCATGAAGGTCATGTTTACTGTCATTGAGGTAAATCATGTGTCCTCAAGGAGAAATGAAAGACTTGACAATAACCAATTAAGTTGGAAAGTGTTGGAATATCAGTAATCTTGCACTATCTTGTAACTATGTTCACTAATTGTTTGATAGAATGGCTCTTTGGCTTTTATAGCCATTACATCAACGACCAATACCCATATCTTCACATGTTGAAGATTATGGAGAACAGAAAGCAAACAAATTGAAATACCAACTTTAACAAATCTGTAACAGACTTTGCTATCAAACTAATCTCTTTAAATTCAGGAGTTTGTTATTAAAACCAACTCTAAACCACCTCCTAAGATGCTAACATATCCTTCCCTAAATTGCATTTGCTACAACAAGTTAATTTATGCTCTTTGTGCTCTACATTCCCAGCAAATTATGCATCTTAAGAAAGGATTCTAATTTCAAGGGCTTTTTCATAATATATGTTATTTACTCATTTATCCCACTAGTAAACTAACTTCATAGCACCTTCCTTTATCAGCTCTTTTAAGAAATGAAACTTAACATTTATATGTTTGGTTCTTCCATGGAGAATTGGATTACTTGATAGTTTTATAGTGGAGCTATATTATCATAAATTTTTTTAACACATTTGCAAGAAGAGAACCAATATTGTTGAGCACTCTTTTCATCCACATATTATGACAAGCACATGCAGCAGCTGCTACATATTTTGCTTTAGCGGTAGAGAGTGTTACCATTGGTTACTTTCTTGAACTCCATGTAACAACACCACTTAGAAGAAATACATATCTAGAGATGTTTCTTCTATCCTCTATATCACCGACATAGTTATTGTCGGTATATACTTCAAGTTCACCTTTAGAATCCCCTGTATCTCTTCTATAAAACACCCTTAGGTTTGTAGTTCCCTTCATATACCTTAGAACCCTTTTTGTTGCTGCCATGTAGGACGATTTTGAACCTGTCATAAACTTGCTTAATAGGTAAATATCAAATGCAATGTTTAGCCTAGTAACTGAGAAACACATCAGACTGCCAATTATTTGCTTGAACATGGTTGAACTCTCACTGGTTTCTTCACCATTTTTTATTAACTTTGTGTCTAGCACAATGTGTTCTTCACTGGATTGTAGCCTCCAATTCCAAATCTTGCTAGAATTTCCCCAACATACTTCATTTGACATAAATGTATTCCTTCACAACTCTGATGAACTTCAACTCCTAAAAAATATTTTATTTTTCCCAAGTCACTCATGTCAAATTTCTAACTACATTAATTGCTTGAATTTCTCATATAATTCTACATCATTTCTTGTATAGATTAAATCATCCATATAAAAGCTAATGAGTAAACATTTACCTTCATTCCTTATGTTTAAGGAATAATGTGTGTTTGTAACTGCATTTCTCAAAACCTTCTTTCAAGAAAAAAAAACTTTTAATTCTACTATACCAGACTCTTGGAGCCTGTTTCAAGCCATAGAGAGTCATTTTAAGTCTCAAGACTTTATGCTTTTATTCTTTCTAAACATACCCTTCTAGTTGTCCACATATGTTGCCTCTTCTAATTCTTCATTGAGAAATGCACTCTTAACATCTAACTGGAAGACAATTTGTTCTCAACTAAAGCCAAGATTAGTCTTATGGTGTCCCAACGAGCCATAGGTGCAAAGACTTTGCTATAGTCAATTTCCATATATTTTTGAGCATAGCCTTTAACTTTCAAATGTGCTTTGCATTTATCTACATCTTCTTTTTCATTTAACTTTGTTTTATAAATCCATTTTACATCAATTCTCTTGATCCCATTCAGTGGATTTACAAGTTCCCATGTCTTATTTCTTTCAATAGCTTTTATATCCAAATCCACTACCTCCCTCTATTTCTTTTATTTTACTACTTCATCAAAACATATTGGATCATCATTCACCATAAAACATGTTGATTCCTTAGCACAAAAAACTTCAAAAGAAATAGCTTCATGTACATAATCATCCATCCATCGAGGTGTCCTCTTAATTTTTCCCTTGGTTTCTCAACAACATCATTCCCTGGTGAGGCAAGATTAATCTACCTTTGTGTGTCACACACATTCTCTCCTAAAACATTACCCTCATTTCCACTATCTAGTGTCTCATTACCCTTTCCAGATTCTCATGTTTTATCTCTTTCTTCTATAGAATTAGCCTCATTATCCTTTCCAGATTCTCCTATTTTATCTCTTTCTTCAGCAAAATCATCATAATCACTGATTTCTCAATCATAATCAGTATCTACCCAAGTAAAAACATCATTCCTTTCATTATCAAATCTTATCTTCCACTCCGGTTTACATTCTCATTAAACACTACATCCCTACTAACAATCACCCTTTTAGTCTTAGGATCATAAAGTTGATAGGCTTTAAACTCTTCACTAACACCTATAAAAAGACATTCATGACTTTAATCTAGTTTTGTCCTCTCTTTGTCAGGAATATGCATATGTACAGCACAACCAAAAACTCTAAAGCAATCAACATTTGGTTTGATTTCACTCCAACATTCTTCAGAAGTCATTTGTTTTACAACCATAGTTTGACTTCTATTTAACACATGCAATCCTCAACATACTACTACTGGCCAAAACAGTTTTGGCATTCTCTTCTCTAAAAGTAGGCATCAAACCATGTTTAATATGATTTGATTTTTACACTATGCCACTCCATTCTGTTGAAGAGTGTAGGCGGTAGTAAGTTGCCTCTTGATACCATTTTCAATACAGAATTCATTGAATTATTTGGAGGTGAATTCACCTCCCCTATCTGTCCTCAAACAACATATATCACACTTTGATTCCTTTTCTATAAGACATTTGAAAACTTTAAACATGGAAAAGGCTTCACTCTTTTTTGTTAAGAAATAAATCCACGTCTTTCTACGGAAATCATCTATAAAGCATAGTAAGTTCCTTTTGAAGTTGTTTGATGTTGGAGTAATTGGACCATATAAGTCTACATGTATTCGTTGAAGTTTTTTTTAGCTCTCCATTGACTTTTCTTGGGGATATTTGCTCGATGTTGCTTGCCAAGATGACACACTATATATATTTTGTTTGTGACTTTTAGTGAAGGAAGTCCCTTGACAAGTTGTTTGCTTCCCAAAGTTTTTAGGCTTTTGTTGTCGCATGCCCATAACACTAATGTCACAGGTCTGATAAGTCTTCCTCACTTGTTTTCAAACATATTAATGTTTGAGTAATCACAGTGACTTCCAAGACAAACATCCTATTTGTTGCCATAACTGTTTGCATGATGAGTCCTCTTGAAGGAAGATAAATTTTGCAGATCTTATCCTTCATAACAATGGCAAATCCTCTTTCTTATAGTTGCCCAATGCTCAATAAGTTGTTCTTGAGTTCAGGAATAAAGAATGCATCTCTTATCCTTTGAGTAAAGCCTTTAATTTCAAGCTTAACATTCCTTTTCCCCGTCACCATTATTTTATCACTATTGCCTAGCTTGACTGAGTGCCTAAATTATTCATCCATCTCTATGAACTAATCTTTGTATCCTATCAAGTGGTTAGAACACCTTGAGTCTAAAAACCATACATCTTCTTAGTTTGTTATCTTGTCTTGAACGTAAGCCATTAGTAGAAGTTCTTATTCTCCATCCAATTCAACATAATTTGCACCCTTTTCTCAATAAGGACGTTCATTTTGAAAATGTGACGCCCCCAGCTCCCTTGCCAGTTACCTAACTGGCGTGACCAGGTTCGCCACACTATTGGGACTAATGTCCCCTATTTCCTCCATCATACACAACAAAATACATAGATAACTACATTGTTGGAAACATACGGAATAATTTACAACATCCTTATAACCATTTTATAATTTACAAAATACTCAAAATGCCTAGATATTTAATTTACAAATTTGGCTCGTACCCCTTTTTTTTTCCACAAACATAAGATATTCCTATTTTTTATTAGCGACACATGAGCCTCTTTTAGCGAGACCGGTAGCATCCTCAAAGCTGCTTAACCTTACCCTTGCACGAAATAAAAAAAAATACAATAACGAGAATGAGCCAAAGCTTCGATGAAAGTAGGGGTGATGCACATGATATGCAATGCTATTGTGTTTCCCACATTTTCATCTCTTTTTTAATCCGGGTACCCTAGGTATATGCAAGTCCGTCGCGAACTATCACTTTCGGTGATCATGTTATCACCCTCTTGCTCTATTACTTTCTCTCGATGATCTCAATATCACCTCTTTGCTGCATAGCGGCATTATCCCTCGTTGTAGCACTACGGTTAGCGGAATTATCCCTAAAGCTTAGCGGTGTTAGTAAATAGAGCTCGCACTATGGATTTCTTGCTATTACCCATTCCACTCAATTCGGTTATCAAACCGTGTCAATTCAAGACTCAATGATTTCTCTCAAATTAATTTCCCCCAATGCACGTGATGCACGTGATGACATGTTTAATCACATTCAAACAAACTCGGGTACCAATTCTTATTTCTCAACCATACTCACGGTCCAACTCGCATTCGGGATTCACCCATCGTTCCCATACCAATCATGGTTCTCATAGCGGGAACACAACCTCCGCTCATTAATATTGCTCATTAATTCCATTACTATTAAGATCTAATGATTTCCATTATTAAAAGAATAAATTTATTTATTTATTTATTATTATTTATTTATTTATTTATTTTGTCCAAGCTCATTTCTTTTAATCTTAGCCCATCTATTTTTAAAACCAAGCTTTTTATTGTAGTCCAAGTCCATTTAATTTGTTCTAGGCCCATTAGCTTGATCCAAGTTTATTAACTTTATCTTAGTTCAAACTCATTTATTTTAATCCAAGCCCACAAGCCCATATGTCTTAGGTTAAGTCCATGGGTTTATTTCATGCCCACATTCATCTAAATCTAAGCCCACTTAATTTTACATATTTATATATATATATATATTTTTTTTTCAACAATAGTATGCCTACATATCCCATACCCATTTGGCCATAATTCCTTACATATATATCTAAAAATTACAAAATTTTAAGGAGAGATAGTAGACATATAGATAAACAACTTTCCTTCTTTGTATTTTTCCTAAAAGTCACTCTAAGATCTCGAAATAACTCATACAAAATTTCGGATGGAAAATATTTTTCCAGCAGGTATCTATTTGAGCAACCCACACTATATCAGTCATAACTCCATGTATAATTTTCTAAAAATCACGGCATTTCACAGGGATATAGTATACATATATATCCACAACTTTCATTCTTTGCATTTTTCCTAAAACTCACTCCAAGGTCCCTAAATAATTCATGCACCATTTCGGACAGAAAATATTTTTCCAACAGGTATCTATTTGAACAACCCACGCTATATCAGTCATAACTCCATGTCTATTTTTCTAAAAATCACGAAATTTCACAGGGTTGTAGTAGACATATATATACACAACTTTCATTCTTTGCCATTTTCCTAAAACTCACTCCAAGATCCCGAAATAATTCACCCCAAATTCGGGATTTTCCATCCCTAAAAGAAATTCAGAATTTTCACACCAAGCACACTTTTCATCATGCATGCTTAACCATCCATCATCAACATCAAGAGTCAAAATCATTACAAAACTATCATAATCACATTTGAAATTAATTAAACAACTCATAAAAATGGAAAGCATAAACAAACAAAAATAAAATGAAACCTACTTACTTTAGATTAAGTTTCTCTAAAATCTTTTTAGCTTTTTCCTTTCTTTTCCCTTCTTCTTCTTCCCTTTTTCCTTTCTCTTTCACTCTTTTTTTTTCTTTTTGGTAAAATTTCGGGATGCATAACCAAATGTCTCCTTCTCCCACATATTTGCTTTACTTAAATATCTTTTACATTTCATGCTTATGCCATGTGTCAATGAGTTATGGTGAAATGCAAAGTTAAATTAGGCTTAAATTGTGATGGATTTCAAGGCAATTCATTTAGGTATATTTATTATTATTATTATTATTATTATTATTATTATTATTATTATTATTATTATTTTTGGCTATCATCATTTTACATACTATAATTTATACTTATTACATATACAAAGGATTTACTAATTAAATCATCTAAAATTATTTTTTTCCCTAAATATTTACATACATTAATTAATCCCAACAATCGCAGTACATAAAGCGTCAATTACGTTACATACCATATATTCTAGCACATATTTTTACTTGGTTACAGATCATCACGTACGTACCCTATATACTATATACTTACGTACGATTATAATTATCCCGATCAGTACACTTATACGGTCACAAATTTTACGCTAGTTACATTTCTCCCCTCCTTAAAAGAAATTTCGTCCTCGAAATTGACCTATTCGAATAATATCGGGTATTTTTCTCTCATCTCATCCTCCAGCTCCCAAGTCATTTCTTCGCGACCGTGATTCTCCCACATAACCTTAACTAGCCTAATTTCCTTGTGCTTTAACTGTTTGACTTGACTATCCAAAATGCGGGTGGTCTTTCTTCATATGTCAAGTCGGGGAGTAAGGTTTGGTATGTACTGTCTCCATAATTTGGCTAGGCTCTCCAATGCACTTCCTTAGCATAGATACATGAAACACATTATGCACACCCAGCTAAGGATGATGGTAGCAACAAGCGATATGCCTTATCTCCTACTCGATCCGATTATCTCGAATGGCCCAATGTATCGGGGGACTCGGCTTTCCTTTCTTTCGAATCGCAGCACACCTTTCATCGGTGAAACCCTTAGGAACACATAGTCACCGATTTCAAATTCTAGATCCCTTCGTCTCACAGTCGGGCGTAGCTTTTACATGCGCTTTGAGCCGTTTTTAATCGTTGGCGGATTTTATCCACTTTGCTTGATTTGTTTGTTGCACCAACTCCGGTCCCGACAACTTTCTTTCTCCTACTTCATCCCAATGAGCGGGAGATCTACATCGGCGATCCATACAAAGCTTCATCACGGAGCCATTCAGATTGAAGCTTGGTAGCTATTGTTATCATGCGAATTCAGCTAAGCGTACATATTTCTCCCATTTTCGGGACCAATCTAGAACACATGCTCGCAACATGTCTTCTAAAATCTGAATTACTCGTTCGGATTGCCCGGTCGGTTCTGCGGATGATAAGGCATGTCTTTGAAGTTTAGCTCGTGCCCAAGGCTTTATGCAAACTCTTCCAAAATCTGAAAGTGAACCTTGGATCTCGATCGGATACAATTGAGATTGGAATCCCATGTAATCTTACAATTTCATCAATGTACAAGCTGGGCAAGGCTGGTTCGGATTATAGGTGGTCTTAGCGGAAGAAAATGGGGCTGACTTGGTTAACCTATCCACAATCACCCAAATAGCATCGGACCCCTTCTCAGACCTTGGCAATCCCATGGCAAAATCCATAGTTACATGCTCCCATTTCCATTCAGGAATTGCTAGTGGTTTTAACGTTCAGAAGGTCTTTGGTGCTCTGCTTTCACTTGTTGACAAATCGACATCTTGCTACATGATTTGCCACGTCTTTCTTCATTCGGGCCACCAATAACATTTTTCGTAAATCCCGATACATTTTTTGTGCTTCACGGGTGTATCGAGTATGGAGTTGCATGTGCTTCCCTTAATATCTCTTCCTTCAAGTCCTTTCTGAGGGAACACACAACCTTCCCTTAAATTGGATTACGCCTTTTTTCATCCATCGTAAAATTAGACTCTTTCCCGACCTCTATACTTTGTTTTATTTACGTCGACTTTACATCCTTACATTTGCTCCATCTTGATTCTCTCACTGCAAAAGTCGGGTTTGAACTATCGAGGTGATATAATATTCTTGTGGCCCACGAGAATCACTTCGAGTTCGACCTTTGAAGGTCCCTAAGCTATCGGTTTGTTGAATTAATCGCATCGGTGCCATCGATTTTCTACTTAAAGCATCGGCAACAACGTTGGCTTTTCGAGTGGTAGTTGATTATCTGGTCATAGTCCTTTACTAGCTCTAACCACCTTCTTTGCCTCATATTGAGCTCCTTTTTGTGTGAAGATATATACGTAAGCTTTTGTGATCAGTATATATCTCACACTTTTCTCCGATATAAGTGATGTCTCCATATTTTTTTAAAGGCAAATACTACTGCAGCTAATTCCGGATCATGTGTTGGATAATTCCGTTCAGTATTCTTTTCAGTTTGCCAGCGATGCATAGGCTATTACTCTTCCATTACGCATCAACACTGCTCCTAGCCCATTTTTAGAAGCATCGCTATATACCACGAAGTTTCCACTTTCAGCCGGAATGGTTAGCACTGGGGCGGTGACTAGTCTTTGCTTTAATTCTTGAAAACTTTTCTCACAAGCATCCGTCCACTGAAACTTGGCATTCTTTTTCATCAAGTTAGTAAGAGGCCTGGCTATCTTGGAGAAGCCCTCCACAAATCTTCGGTAGTAACCAGCTAGCCCTAAGAAACTTCGTACCTCTGTCACGTTCTTTAGGGTAGGCCAGTTTTGGATAGCCTCTACTTTTCTCGGATCTACTGCTATACCCTCTTTTGTCACCACATGACCAAGAAAAGCAACTTGCTTTAGCCAAAATTCGCATTTCTTGAATTTGGCGTACAATTTCTGCTCCCTTAATAGCTGTAAGGTAGCTCTTAAATGTTCCTTTATGCTCCTCATGACTTGAGAATAAACCCGGAATATCATCGATGAATACAATGATAAATTTATCCAAGAATCCTTTAAAGACTTCGATTCATCAAGTCCATAAAAGCGGTTTGGAGCATTAGTCAATCAAAGCGGCATTACTAGGAATTACGTAGTGGCAGGTATCTCGATCCGAAAGTTGTCTTCTTCACATCCTCCGATCTTACTCTCGGTGGTGATATCCCGATTGCGGATCTATCTTGGAGAACACCATTGCACCTTGCAATTGGTCGAATAAGTCATCAATTCGGAACAGCGGATACCTATTTTTTAATTGTCACCCGATTCAACTCTCGATAGTCAATGCATAACCGCAAACTATTATCCTTCTTCTTCACAAAGCGATCTTTGGAGCTCCCCATGGTGAGGAACTAGGGCGTATGAATCCCTTATCCGATGAAATCTTGTAGTTGCACCTTTAACTCCTTCAACTCCACTGGGGCCATCCTGTAGGGAGTCTTAGAAATTGGAGTCGTGCAGGCTCTAATTCAATCTCAAATTCCACCTCTCTCTCCGGTGGCAATGTAGTCAAACTTTTACGGGAACACATCTAAATACTCTGTACAACCTCTATATCTTCAAAAGCTCGACTCTTGCTCTACGACTATCCGGCACATGTGCTAGGGTACCCCAGTACACCCTTTTCCTAGCATCTTTCGAGCTTTTACAGGTGAGATGATGCGGTATTGGTTGAAACTTCATATCGACCTTAAATTCTAGCTGCTCACCTCCAAGTAGATTAAAAACTACTCTCTTACCCGACAATCGATATGGGCACCCGTGCCCTGATAACCAATCCATTCCTAGAATCAAGTCAAAATCTTGAAGGTCCGGTACTATCAAATCGCCTCCAAACTCCTATCCTCAATCGTATTGGACATTGTCTTTACTAGGCTTGTCGACTCCATATACTCTCGGAGGGGACTACTATAAGATATCCTCTCGCCAATGTTTTGGGTTTAATACCTAGGGTTTTCTACCAATGTTTTTTGATATGAATGAATGAGTAGCACGAGAATCAATCAAAACATAAGTAACCAAAGCCAAGGAGTGAGACATTACCACAAATCACTTGTCGAGTCCTTCAGGTTGACCTCCTCTTGAGTCATCAGTATACACGGGCAGGTACTCTTCCGGTCCTCGTTTCTGTGCTTAGGGGACGGTTTGAGGCTATGTGCCCTTGCTTGTGACGGATATAGCAAGTCCTCAAATCCGGGGGACACTCCCGAGTGTGAAACCTCCCACATTTATTGCAGAGGTTGGTTACCCAACATTGGTCTTGGTTGACTACACGGTAGTAACCTTGGGGTATATGGTGTTGAGTGCGGCGGCTTCGTGCACTTCTGGACCACCGCTTCGGTTGAAGTTTCTTGGCAAGGCTCGTCTTAATGGCCCAGAGGAAGAAGTTCAGATTTAAATGTTTGCCTTTTTTGTTGTATCTCCCTTGAAATCTCTTTCTGATCCTCGTCGCGCTAGCGATTGCTTTGTCTACCATTTCAGGAAAAGTATTAGCGGCGGACATCACGTACCATACTCAGGGACTCTCGGGTTCAGTCCTGTTAAAAACCGATTCTTTTTCAAGTTTTCATCCTCGGCAATAAATGGAACAAATCGACACCCTTGTTCAAATCTTCGTACATATTCTCCTACCGACATTCCATTTTGCTTCAATTCTAGAAAGTCCTGAATCTTCCTAGCCTTTACATCAGCGGTGAAATACTTGTTGTAAAACATTTCCTTAAAGCTTCACCCGGGTTAAAGTGGGTACATCAAGCTATTACTCGTGCACTTTCCCACCAGTCGCGGGCATCGTGGTTAGCATGAAGATAGCACCACGACACTCTTTTCGTTATCATCGAAGTGTAGATACTCAAATATTGCCTCAAGGATTTAATCCACTCTTCCGCTTTCATCGGGTTATCACCTCCAGAGAATTCTTGAGGATTCATTTTGCGGAATCTCTCCACGGCGTCATTCCTATGCTGAGGTGGCGGAGGTGGAGGTTGTTGGTGCATAGCCAGAAGTTGTTCCATCGTTACGTATGAGTTTGTTGTTGTTGTTGCATTGCACTGTTGTTGTTGCTTTGCGGTATGTCCAACATCACGATTCAACGCATCTTGTTGGTTTACGTTGTTATCATTGGAGGTTCCTTCTCCTCCTTCTCATGCCGGGTTCCTTCTTGGCGGCATGTTTTAGCTTTATACATGTCATGTTATATCTAGGTTAGTTATGATATCGATAACCTTTCATATCATATGCAATATATAACAAGAGTCATTCAGATATATATATTACGAAAAGTTATATATTTTTCATATATATTAAACATTTCATACAAAATCGGCTTTTATAAGCACATCAACTCCTAAGGGTTTTTAGGTACCATAATTATAACCAAAAAGGGTATTCCTATTCATATCAAAAGAGTGCGGAGGCTACTACATCGTACTATTTCTTAGTAGTCGCGGCTCATAGATCGAGAATATGTATCGGACGGCGTCGTGGAAAGGCCCTCTACCCTCCACCAATCAATAGCATCAACCGATGCAATACGTCCGATCTCACTAGCAATCTCCACAGGGTAGACCCCAATTATACATCATCCTATTGAGGGTCCAGTCTAATCTGGGTTGGTAAGAAGGCTCGGATTATATTCAGATAACAATTTTGGTTGATTTGACCCTCCCATACCTCATCCAACAAGCTGGCGATCCACGGGTAGGAGAGTCTGCGTAAAGTCATCCGCATATAATCATGGTTCGCGATGCTTGGGTAAAAGCGGCATCGGCAAATACTATCTGCTGAATCAAATCATGTACTCTAGTCACGTGAGTAACTATGTCCTGATCCGGTGTCATAGTAAGGTTATTTAGTTCCACCCAATAAGCGACTAGAGTGACCCTCGCCTCACGGGTCCTAGCAACACTGGGAGTGCAGCGTCGTATACACGGCATCTACAAGCGAATATTTATAATGCGTCATTATTTTTACGGTGTATAATTGTATAACAACACAAAACATATACAACAATCATATCACGGTTATTGAACCAAAGCAGGGAAATAAATCAGAAATTTATTTATTTATTTACCGTCGAAGAGTGTCTTGGTTCTCGGGCTCATGTGACACTTAGGACTCTACCCAACTTACTAAACCTAAGCTCGATACCACTAAATGTGGCCCCGGCTCCCTTGCCAGTTACCTAACTGGCGTGACCAGGTTCGCCACACTGTTGGGACTAATGTCCCCTATTTCCTCCATCATACACAACAAAATACATAGATAACTACATTGTTGGAAACATACGGAATAATTTACAACATCCTTATAACCATTTTATAATTTACAAAATACTCAAAATGCCTAGATATTTAATTTACAAATTTGGCTCGTACCCCTTTTTTTTTCCACAAACAAAAGATATTCCTATTTTTATCAGTGACACATGAGCCTCTTTTAGCGAGAACCCGGTAGCATCCTCAAAGCGGCTTAACCTTACCCTTGCACGAAATAAAAAAAAATACAATATGAGAATGAGCCAAAGCTCGATGAAAGTAGGGTGATGCACATGATATGCAATGCTATTGTGTTTCCCACATTTTCATCTCTTTTTTAATCCCGGGTACCCTAGGTATATGCAAGTCCGTCGCGAACTATCACTTTCGGTGATCATGTTATCACCTCTCTGCTCTATTACTTTCTCTCGGTGATCTCAATATCACCTCTTGCTGCATAGCGGCATTATCCCTCGTTGTAGCACCACGGTTAGCGGAATTATCCCTAAAGCTTAGCGGTGTTAGTAAATAGAGCTCGCACTATGGATTTCTTGCTATTACCCATTCCACTCAATTCGGTTATCAAACCGTGTCAATTCAAGACTCAATGATTTCTCTCAAATTAATTTCCCCAATGCACGTGATGCGCGTGATGACATGTTTAATCACATTCAAACAAACTTCGGGTACCAATTCTTATTTCTCAACCATACTCACGGTCCAACTCACATTTCGGGATTCACCCATCGTTCACATACCAATCATGGTTCTCATAGCGGGAACACAACCTCCGGCTCATTAATATTGCTCATTAATTCCATTACTATTAAGATCTAATTATTTCCATTATTAAAAGAATAAATTTATTTATTTATTTATTATTTATTTATTTATTTATTTTGTCCAAGCTCATTTCTTTTTAATCTTAGCCCATCTATTTTTTTAAAACCAAGCTTTTTTATTGTAGTCCAAGTCCATTTAATTTGTTCTAGGCCCATTAGCTTGATCCAAGTTTATTAACTTTATCTTAGTTCAAACTCATTTATTTTAATCCAAGCCCACAAGCCCATATGTCTTAGGTTAAGTCCATGGGTTTATTTCATGCCCACATTCATCTAAATCTAAGCCCACTTAATTTTACATATTTATATATATATATATATTTTTTTTTTTTCAACAATAGTATGCCTACATATCCCATACCCATTTGGCCATAATTCCTTACATATATATCTAAAAAATTACAAAATTTTAAGGAGAGATAGTAGACATATAGATAAACAACTTTCCTTCTTTGTATTTTTTTCCTAAAAAGTCACTCTAAGATCTCGAAATAACTCATACAAAATTTCGGATGGAAAATATTTTTCCAGCAGGTATCTATTTGAGCAACCCACACTATATCAGTCATAACTCCATGTATAATTTTTCTAAAAATCACGGCATTTCACAGGGATATAGTATACATATATATCCACAACTTTCATTCTTTGCATTTTTCCTAAAACTCACTCCAAGGTCCCTAAATAATTCATGCACCATTTCGGACAGAAAATATTTTTCCAACAGGTATCTATTTGAACAACCCACGCTATATCAGTCATAACTCCATGTCTATTTTTCTAAAAATCACGAAATTTCACAGGGTTGTAGTAGACATATATATACACAACTTTCATTCTTTGCCATTTTCCTAAAACTCACTCCAAGATCCCGAAATAATTCACCCCAAATTCGGGATTTTCCATCCCTAAAAGAAATTCAGAATTTTCACACCAAGCACACTTTTCATCATGCATGCTTAACCATCCATCATCAACATCAAGAGTCAAAATCATTACAAAACTATCATAATCACATTTGAAATTAATTAAACAACTCATAAAAATGGAAAGCATAAACAAACAAAAATAAAATGAAACCTACTTACTTTAGATTAAGTTTCTCTAAAATCTTTTTAGCTTTTTCCTTTCTTTTCCCTTCTTCTTCTTCCCTTTTTCCTTTCTCTTTCACTCTTTTTTTTTTCTTTTTGGTAAAATTTCGGGATGCATAACCAAATGTCTCCTTCTCCCACATATTTGCTTTACTTAAATATCTTTTACATTTCATGCTTATGCCATGTGTCAATGAGTTATGGTGAAATGCAAAGTTTATACTTATTACATATACAAAGGATTTACTAATTAAATCATCTAAAATTATTTTTTCCCTAAATATTTACATACATTAATTAATCCCAACAATCACGTACATAAACGCCAATTACGTACATACCATATATTCTGGCACATATTTTAGCAAAAATAAAATGGAAACCTACTTACTTTTAGATTAAGTTTCTCTAAAATCTTTTAGCTTTTTCCTTTCTTTTCCCTTCTTCTTCTTCCTTTTTTCCTTTCTCTTTCCTCTTTTGGTAAAATTTCGGGATGCATAAACAGTGTCTCCTTCTCACATATTTGCTTTGCTTAAATATCTTTGCACATTTCATGCTGGTGCCATGTGTCGTTGAGTTATGGTGAAATGCAAAAGTGTACTTATTACATATACAAAGGATTTACTAATTAAATCATCTAAAATTATTTTTCCCTAAATATTTACATACATTAATTAATCCCAACAATCCCCGCGTACATAGCACGCAAAATTACGTACATACCATATATTCTAACTATATGCTTGGTTACTGGATCATCCGCGTGCGGTGCCTATATACTATATGCGCGCGATTATAATAATGTATCCGATCGATTTACACTTATACGGTCACAAATTTTACGCTAGTTCTGGAAAATGT
>CM055432.1:4190166-4302666 GCA_029228465.1 Salix viminalis
CCTAGTTTGTGACATTTATAACACTCCACAGTAGCTTTGTTGAAGCTTTGCCTTCCTCTACCATGTCCACCTATCTAAGTCCCTCATCCCCTTCCTCTTCCTAATTTTTCTTCATGAGTAACATTGAGAACCTGCTCTTCTTCTCCTTGACACTTCATCTTTTGCTCGTGCACCAGATGACTGATCTGAAGTTCATCTATGGTCATTGTAGTCATGTTGTTTAATTCTTTAAACATACTACACAGTTGAACTTAGGAATCATTGATCGAAGAATTTTTTAGTGATCATTGTTTCATTTAGGTTTTCTCCATGAGCCTTCATTCTGTTGGCTATGGAAAAAACCCTAGCAAAGTAGGTGTTCATAAATTCTCCTTCTTTCATACGAAGAATCTCAAAATCACAGCATAATGATTGTAATTGTGCCCTATTAACCCTTGTTGACCCTTGAAATTTATGTTTCATATAGTCCCAAATTGCCTTCGAGGTGGTTCTGTCAAGAATGGTTTCAAGTACATCTTGTTCAATTGCTTGATATATGAGATTCTTTGCCTTTAAATCTTTAAATTTGTTATCTTCATTTGCCTTTCTTTGAACATCTATGAATGGATAGATGTTTGTCACCACTGAGGAGAAAGACTATGTTTCTCCTACAACCTCCACCACTATGCCATGATCTACAACATTCCAATTCTCCTTGGTACAAAGCAAATTCTCCATCAGTTCATCTTAAAAAGATATGTAGTTTCTATTTTCCCTCATGTACTCACAACTATGCCTTGAAAGGCTCTGATACCAATTGCATCAATGAAACAATAGTTATATCCTCACATGTTGACGATTCTGGAAAAATGAAAACAAATAAACAAACTAAAATACCAACTTTAACAAATCTTTAACAAACTTTGCTAACAAACTAATCTCCTGAAATTTAGGAGTTTGTTATTGAAACCACCTCTAAACAAACTCTTAAGATGCTAACATAAAGTAGTGTGCTCATATAGGGACCCGGGATTGCTAGTGCAATCCATGCTATAACTTGAGAGGTTTAGCTCATCTGTTCCTTTGATTTCCAAAAAACAAGTTTTTATCCTTAATAAATACATATTTTGGTAGGTTTCTAGCGTGACTGAGTTTTATTTGTAGTTTTACATGTACTTATAAAATGCATGGAATCTCTTCATGAACATGAATGATATAATTTTAGTCTCAATGGCAAAAAGATGAACACATACATATAAAGAACAAAACATGAAAACCTAATTTGCAACCCGTGGTTACTAGAGAAAATAACTAGTGTGAATATCATCACAGGTATAATCCTCATGATAAATGCTTTTATCTATACCTCCAAATTAAGATTTAAATGGATTTGAAGTTTTACGTGCATCACCATCCTTGTATCGAGTATTTGACGCATCAAACAATTTCTAGGAAATATCTTACATTGAGATTTGCTTCAGTCATCTTTTCAATCTATGTTGCCTTCTCCCGTGCACTTGTAGCCAACAATTCTACTTTTGTGAACTCAAACAACTTTTTCAGCTTCATTTATGATTCATTTTCCTGCATTAAAAAAGTTTGCAACTTGAGTCGAGCGTTACCAAATCCATGCATGTGGTACAAAATCTTATGGAGAAAAACATGCATACCTTATGTTCAAGCTCCACCCTAAGTTTTTCCTCCATCCTTTCTTGAAATGTCTTGATTGCAGTTGCAGCTTCGGCTCTCTCTTTTTATTTCCTGAAATTATTGAAGTTATTATCTAGTAACAGGTGACACTATATTGGAGGAAGGGGGCTGTAGAATTTGCCTATACAAATAACTCATTTCCAATCATAACCATGCTCTATTAACTCTCTTGCTATAATGCTACAAATTGTAATATGTACAACCTTATCCAATATTACTACCTCTTCTACATGCATAAGTTCCCTAACCATTAAATCCCATAGTTCTTTTCATACTTCTCCTAAAAGAGGGTGAAGGATAAGTGCAAGTAGATAATGAAAGAAAAGGACATGCTGTAGTCATTAATCAAGAAATGTCCATGCTATAAAGTATGCAACAATAATACTTTTAGTGCAATTTTTTCTTCAACAAAAGCAAGGGTACCCAATTCAGCTTGCCTCTTTTTAGCTGCAAGCATTGCTTCAAGAAAATCCATAACTAATTGTCCATATTTCATTAGGTAACCATCATTCATTTCTTCTGTGGCACTAACAATATGCTCATGATAGAAATGTGACAACCTGTTCTCTAAGTCTCTCTGTTGCAGTGTTCTTTTCATCTTTGTCATCGAGATTATATGAATCAAGTAGACTTGATGTCCTTACACCTTCACCAAAGGTAGCCTGTTGCAAAGAGATACTAAAATAAATTTTAAAGTTATGCATAATAGCACAACAAACATAGAAAATGGATTACATTTTTTAAATTCATTCTATGGTACATAAAACAAGTATAAAAGCTAGTAACACCAGCATCACCATCATATACATAGTGAATGCCTTTCCAATATGTTGTCAAGGATAAAAATAGAAACCTAACATTGGAAATTGAAACAACCTCCTTATGAAACCTTCATATGCTAGACAAGAAGAAATAAAATGTTTATAGCTTAACATTAAGAACATAATATATAGACATGCACATAATAGAAATTTTATTCTTGATTTCTTGCTCTCATGTTTAGTATTTTAGCCTCTCTCTTTTTTCCTGGAAATTAAAAACAAGAGATTGTCCAAAATTAAGGTAATTAATACAAAGGTAACTAATATTAAAGAATAATATGAATCATATCATGAGGCCTTACCTAAAAGCTTGAGTTTTTAGCTGAAATAGTTACTTAACATGGTATCTGAGTCTTGTTAACCCAACGATCACAGATTCGAATCTCACCACCCTCATTTTATTTGATAAAAATTAAACATAAGGTAGCCCAAAGCAATTTCACTTGAGGGAATATATTAGATAATAATATATATCATATGATGTGGTCTTACCTAAATGCTTAAGGTTTTAGGTGAGATGGTTACTTGACAACTAAAAAACTATCTACAACTAAGAACTTCTATAGTAGGCTCCCACCATAATTTTCATTTCAACCATGAATTACAAATTTTTAGTAGCAATTACTATCAAGAGTACCTCAAATCTGTCTTTCTGAAAGTAACATTTTGAGTTTGTACTCTTTTTATTTCCCTCTCTATGGGAATAATTGCATCCTAAGGTTTTACTTATGTAACTTGAGTTCCCTCATTTGATTCTTCAATGATTTTCAACTCTGGACTTTCCATGTCAAGACTACCTTTAGAAACTATACATTGAGAAAAATTGGTTTATGCTTCTCCTTAATAGAGATTGTCCCATGGTCTACCTGGTACTGGCTATGAGGTTATGTTTTACTTAATGCGTCAACCTTCTGCTTGGTTTCAACATGAGGAAGATCTGAAGGAGTTCCAACCTTCTGCTCAGTTTTAAAGGGGGGAACATCTATACGAGTTTCAACCTTGTCCTTCTTAGTTTCAACATTAGGAAGATCAATTGAGTTTGAACATTTTGTGCAGCCTCCTCTATAAAATGGCTTAATTTATTAGTCTCTTAACTCATGGATGACACCACTTCATCTCTTTTTACATCTTTATGGTCAATTTCATCCCCGCCCGAGTTAGCATAACCTTTCTTCTTTTTACCAATTAATTCAATAAATGAGTCTAACCAACCTGCATAATAATATGACCCAACAACAAGAGCTGCACTTAAGCCTTTTTGCTAAAAGTGAACCCACCTCTTTAATTTATCATTTTGATCACCATTTGAGGATGTTGTTTTCTACGAAAGTGGTTGAGAATTCCTTCCTTGAAGAAAGGAAGAGGGACACACGTTATAATTACACCTCCAATTAGAACCCAATAACAACAAACTAGATTAGCTTTAGCAATAATCATTTACCAAAAATCAAGATGTTAGCTAAAAATGCAGGTATATATTTACAAATAACACAAACCCAATAATAAAAAGGGACAATTATGAGGATAAGCACAGACAAGCAAGTGATTTATTGACAAAAAAATCAGCATTCGAGACTTGTAGTGCCATATCATAAGCTTAATAAGCTGAATTTGTATGATATCAGTAAAATTTTGGAAAATAAATTATGGATTCAAAATAACCTCTACTCTAAAGTACTTTCTCGAATTTATAAAGAATTATCTCAAATCCAAAAAACAAGATTATCTAATATATAATTGTGAAATTACAATCTGTTAGCCAAGACATATGCTCGGAAGTAATTTGCCTCGGTATCCTGCTTATTGATTGACGACGACTTGATAACTGTAGAAGGGACCTGCGAGACAACATAAAAGAGATAAAAGGGAGAGAAGAGAAAACAACATTCAAGCTCGATAACCAAATCAAAGTTTTCCAGTAATTATACAGCAAAAACAAACCCCAAAGTGATCACACAAAGAATTTTTACTAGTAAATAGTGCAAGGTGAGTGATTAAATCATAAAATGTGAAGCCCATAACTTCGAAGCATTGTTCTTGAGATTTATATTCTATTAGAGTGTGAATGCTTGATAGAATAACTAGGAGAAAAAGAAAAGAAGCAATGATAAAGAAAGGTTAGATTTTTAGTGGGGGGTTGATTTTTAAGTCATATTAGCATTGGCTTTCAAGGGAAGAAATTGTTTTGGATTGCATTGATGGTGAAGTGATCGCCTTCTTCCAATTGATATCTCCATGATAAAGAGTTATATTGTCTACGACTCTAAAAAAAAAAATCTCTTGTGTGCGTGTAATGTTTGGTTAGTTACTATGTACATGTTATGGAGTGTGATTCAGGTTACTTTGAAAGTGTTTTTCATTTAGAAATACATCAAAATAATATTTTATATTTTTTAAAAAAATTATTTTTGACATCAACACATGAAAATGATCTAAAAATATTATTTTTTAATTTAAAGTAAATTGTTTTTTTCAAAATGCTTTGGAAACATAGTGTCAAACACCCCTAGATATGGAGGGACTACAACGTTACGAGCCAACACAATTTTCAGACTTTTTTAAAAAACTAAAACAAAATAGATTCAAATCATTGACCCATTGTATTCAATAAAATTGGATAAATAAAATATAAAAAAAAGTCTTGACTTAAATTTATCTAGGTTTTCAAGTAAGATTTACAATTTGGTAGTGATTTCCAGATGATTTCGTCAAAAGCACAAATATAAACTAAAAAAACCAAATTTGAGTCAACTCGAACTAACATACTAACTTTGTTGTTATAGGCACACTACGTAGTTAAACCCATAGAAAAGAAATTAAAAGTAAAAACATAAAGATCAAATGTTATGATGAATTTTTTAAAATAAAATAAATTTAAAAATGATAAAAAAGGTGAAATCATGTTAATCTTCAAAACAAATGACTCTTTTATGAGCCTAAGACGCCTACCATAAAAAACAAATCCTTAAAAAAACAAATTATAATTATAAATTATAAAAAAATAAAGAATAAAATAATTAACAAAAACTAATTTGTGTGGCTAAACAACTATTCATATATACTTATGGATTATAATAGAAATCTTAGATTTGTTTTTTATGTGCTAGAATTGTTTTCATTAGCATGGTTAGGGGTGGGTTATGGGATTTTGCAGGAGGGAGCGACAACAATGAACCAAGAGTCCTATCTCATAGTTGAAGAAGTTTTGGCTCTCTAAGTAGTTAAGAGGAGTTGTGTTCTTAGGGTTGACTTAACTTCATAGGGCTCGGGCCAAGTTTTTTTTTTTTTCTAAGGTTAGGGACACTAACAATAAACCCATACCATAAATTACATGGTTTGTTTTATTGGTTGTGGTTGTCTTGTTAATGTCATTTTATTTCGGCTCATATGAGCCTTTTTTATTGTCTTGTAGGTAGTCTTAACATTTCATGTCTTTATAATTTCACATCATCTTGTAGGTTAAAAAGGGTTAATTAAGCCTTTTATGTATGAAGGTCAACCTATTATTCAATGACATTGGATTGATTGTGGTTGTCTTTTTTATGATTTTTTTGCTTGCACCCTTGAAGAGGTGAAGTGTTTGTTTGCGATTACTTTAGTTGTTTAGTAGCCATTAGCCTGCACTCCGCCGTAGAAAGAATTTTTTTTTACCTCGTTTCAACATATGTAATTTTTTGTTTTGTGTTTTGATTTTGATTTTTTGGTTTAATTTTGATCCCTTAATTTTTTCGGTTCTTCTAGGATAATTCTTAAATTTTTTCCTTGTATTTATGCATCTACACTCTTAGTTTTAACTTTTAATTTTTGTTATAATTTATAAAAAAAAACCCCACAAAAATCAATTTTTCACAAAAATAATATTGACCAATGATTATTTTGATTATTATTCTCATTGTTACTATTATGATTGCTAAATTATCATAATTATTATAACTGCTATTATGAACATTATTACAAATAAGTAATATTCTAATTATTTGTGGCAATACTATTGTTGTCACTATCATTATTGCTATCAAAAGAAATGAAAGTATTTGTTTTTATTTTTTAAGATGTATTCTTTATATTATTATATTTTATGTGATATTAGAACACTGACATTAAATTAATTTTGATATTTCTTCAAAACAAATTTAGCTCATTTTTATATACATATTCTAAGGCATTAATATTAAATAAATGTTTAAATATATAATTATTCACAATTTGTCAAGAAAAAATATCTTTAAAATAACCATTATCATTATTTTAAACACATTATCCACAATGAGATGAAAATTAAAAAGAAATTAAATAATCAAAAAATTTTATAGGTTGATTATTTCGTTATGTATAACATTATTAAAAACAAATATTTGACCGTTAACATTTTTTTTCACATGTTAAAAAATATGGTTCTGACTGCGGTGAAATACAGGAGAAGTGACTCGTATATTTTTTCATTGTAAATAACTTGGGCAAATTTGTCTCCCATTTTGTTTATGTGTTGCCTCGTATTGTTTTTGTTTACATGATATTATATTTGAAATATTATACATAAAAATATTATAAAAGTAAGTTTTTAACAAAACCAACAGCGACCAATGAATTATTTGAATTATTATTATCATAATTGGTAAATTATCACAATTATGATAGCTTTCATTATAACTATTATTGTAAATAATCAATATTATAGTTGTCATTATAATTATTATTGTAAATAATCAATATTCTAATTATTATTGGCAGTATTATTATTGTCACCATCATTATTGTTATAATCATTGTAATTATTATCACAATAATCATTACGATAATCAACAACCTTATTTTTATTAATATAATCAAAATTATCATTAATATTATTATCATCATTATACTTTTTTTTTGTCATCACTGATATTTTTATGTTATTTTATAAGTTATTGTTATTTTTATCATCAAAGCCATAATTATTAACACTATAAACACAATAATCATTATAATAAATAACAATTGCTAAAGAGTAAGCAAGAAAAAAAATAAAACGATTATTATTATTGCGTAAATAATTGAAAGAACTAAATTACATCAAAGAATAAAAAACAAAATGACAAAAGAACAAACAGAAAAAGTGAAAGATATCATAAAAATAAAATAAAATTATTAGCTTAATTTATTTTTTACTTGAAGAAAAAAAATTAAAAACTAACAAGAAGAACAAAGGAAAAAAAATATCAAATTTCAAGTGATCACAAACACAAACTAAAATATAAGAAATAATTGTTTTTTAAGAAATACAACCTAAAAAATAGGAAATAATTAAAATTAAAAACCAAAACTAAGAGCTGTGTGTGTATATATATATATATATATATATATATAAACATGGATAAAAATAGGACTATTTAGAAATATATAAAAAATAGAGAAATTAAAAAAAAATAAAAGTATATGGGCTGAAATGAAAACAAAATATATAAATAATTTTAATCGAAGGATAAAATTGAAACAATAAAAAGTGTTATATAGGTATAAAAAGGAATTAAAAAACAAAATTAAAAGTCTAAGGGCTAAAATGAAAACAAAATATGTAATCAATTTTAATCCAAGAACAAAATTGAAAAATAGAAAACTGTTGTACTGAAAATATTAAGGGATTAATAAGAAACCAAAAATTAAGAGAATAAGGACCGAATTAAAAACTCCATATATAATCAATTTCCATCCAGGGACACAATTAAAACAAATCAAAACTAACATAACATAAATCAGGACCATATCGATCAATCAAAAGTTTAGGGACTGACATCAAACAAGCTTACACTACAGGTATTTCAGTGCACTTTGCCCTGTAGGAGAGGAAACAAACTTTGACCCGATTACCGTCACGTCTCCGCTAACCTTTCAACGCCAAGCACACAATCTCGAGGTAGAGGATATGAAGGCGTATCAGGGGAGACATCGGGCGAACTTTTTTAACCGCCTCACGACTCCGTACACGCCACGCGTAGGGTGCGTGGGCCAAAATCCGTTAGCGTGTCTGGCGGACGCGTCAACAGTAATCAACAATAATAATAATAATAATAATAATAAAACTATAAATTATCTCTACACCCCCGTGTCTATATCTTGCATTTTGTCTTATATGGGGGTGTATCCGTAGTTACATATTTTCAAAAAAAATGCAATGTCCAAACTACCCCTGCAGGAAAACTTCTGTTTTGTCTTATTGGGGGGTAAAATGATTATTTCACTGTGCAATGAAAAAATGTAATTATCGGGATACCCCCTCCGTCAATTCTTGTTATTTTGTCTTGTTAGAGGGTATAATGGTTATTTTAGTGTGTACAAAAATGTAAAAATAAAAAACTTCCTTTATTTCAAGGCTAAAATTCAGGTGCATCGAAGGGGTAAAATAATAATTTTACTGTTGAAATCCACAGTGAAGCCAGAGCTACTTTATGTTTTTGTATAATAGATCGTTTGATCTAAAAACACACATAAAAAAGTTTATTTAAAACATTTTTTTTCCGAAGTTCATCAAGCTTTGAAGTAACCAGTTCCGGATGTCCTATTCTTGTAGTTAGTTAGGTATCCCCAAGCTATTACACCCTGTCAGTAATAATAATTCGATATTACCAAAGCAACAATTCGATATTACCAAAGCAACAATTCGGTATTACTTGTTTAACATTTAAAATGTTTTTTTTATTAAAAAAAAATATATTTTAAAAAAATGATTTCTAATATTAAAATATAAAAATACAATGACAAATAACATCGTAAAGCCGTAGAACGGTGAAAGCGATGGGCAAACATCTTGTTTGGTAACTTGAACGCATCGGGCGGGCGCTAGCCTTGAGAACGGTTGTCTTTGGTTGCTATCCCCAGCTCTTGAAGGATTAGATTTGGTGGAATTACCAAACAGCCATGGTGAGTTACATAATAATAATAATAATTATTATTATTATTATAACCTTTCTCACTCTTTTAATAAGGTAAATGCCAATTCGCCAGCCACATCACGCACCCTCGTGGCACTTTCCGTAACTGACCACGAATACCGCTTTCAGACAAATAAAATCTATTTGATTATTTATAATTTTAGGTTCGAGTTATATTATTATTAATATAATAACAGAATCCCATGCTTATGAGGGGCAAATACGGTATTTGACCAACAAAATCTGCACCACTATTTCAAGTTCCGGACACGCTCTTCATTCTCTATTGTTTCTCGATAAGAAAAAACCAAAACCCTAAATTACCTTCTCTCTCCCCAGCGAAGAAGAAGGGGGAAAAAAAAGAAAGAAAAGAGAAAAGCTCTCTTTCTCTGCTTTACATTTTAGAGTTTTTGTAAATTTGTTTCTTTTTTTTCTTCATGTTTTAGTTTTCTGCCTTTTGTTTTGGTCTTTCTGTTTCAGGAGAACAAACTGAATCGCTGATAACTGCCGTCTCTTTGTTGGGTTTTGTTCTCTAATGGTGCCTTTTGTGTTCTGAAATTTAGGGTTTTATATATCCGTTTCTATTGTGAGTGCAACCAAGAAATTATTTCTGTAAGTTGTCTCATTTTTTCCTCTTGTTTTGGCTCATATAATTTGTATGCATTTTTTTCTTTTTATTCTATTTAGAAATTTACACATTGTGAAATTTGTAATTTTTTGTGATGCAGTAATTTCTTTTTTGTGAGGGTTTTCTTTGTTTTGGGATCTTTTTGGATGATGGGTTTTGTATGATGAGAGCATTTGGTTTCTGAAGTGACTTTTTTAATGTGGTTTTGTTCATTTTGATTTTTTGGGTTTGTGCTGTTGAATTTAGGTTTTCGGGTAATTATTGATTGAGCGAACTTGGTAATTTTTTAATTTCTGGCTTTGAAATTGTGTTAAATTTACTGAGATTGATGGCTTTATTTTCAAAAACTTGTAGTAAAGTTGTGATATTTTGTTTAATTTACAGAATGCGTGCTGACTTTTGTATTTTATTCAGGATTTTGACGGCAATTCTAGTTGGAAATCATGTCTTCGCCATACCCAGTTCTTGGAACGAAACCCATAGACCAGTGGAAGGTTACTGAGTTAAAAGAAGAGCTTAAAAGGCGGAGATTGAAAACCAATGGTTTGAAGGATGATTTGATTAGACGTTTGGACGATGCACTTCGTGTTGAGATGGAAAATGATGAAGCACTTCGCACTGAGAGGGAAAGTGATGAAGCACTACGCAGCGAGCAGGAAAATGCTGCCAAGGTTGTGGTGGATGTGGATAATGGTGTTCATTTGGAGAACCCACCTTCAGTAGGGGTGAAAATGGAAGAGGCAGTACCAGTTGTTGCTGATATGGTTAAAGAAGTTGTGGATGATACCACTAATAGAGATGAGAAAGTGGATGATGTTATGATTCAGGTTGGCACCAATGACAGTGTGAAAGCCACGGGACCAGGAGAACTTCAAGAAAAGGTCCAAATGAGTGGTATTGATTCTTCTAGGACAGAAGAGGATCTCAATGTGCATGCAACTACTGTGGAGACCAGCATAACTGTTACCAAGAGTGTGGTGTCAGAAGTAGCATTGAGTGAGCAAGACGTGCAAATTTCTGGAACACAGGAGGCGAATGAGAACTCAAATATCCAGCTGGAGAATGAGGGTTTAAATCCCCAGCTGGAGAATGAGAGCTTGAAACCTCCAGACGAGGATGCCGTGCTTGATTCTTTTAACTCTTCTGCTCCAGACAACCAGGTATCTGAGGTCAGCCCTATTTTAGGGTTTCAAGTAAAATCTGATTCTATTTCTACTGATTCTGTATCAATTAATGAAAAGATTGAACTAAAGGGTAATATAATTGCTGATGATGTCAAATTAGAACTAGATAATGTTAAGCCAGAGATGGTGGGACCATCATCCAGTAATGTTGTTCCAGTTGGTGGTGAATCGCATCCGATGGATGTTGAAGAGCCACAAGAGAAGATGGAATCTGTTGAAGAGAAAGATGATAGCAGTGGTACAAATGCATATATGAGCAAGAAAAATGATAGTGTTGATGTGGGGTACTTGGAAAAGTTG
The DNA here is from genome assembly GCA_029228465.1 of Salix viminalis. Lineage (NCBI taxonomy): Eukaryota > Viridiplantae > Streptophyta > Magnoliopsida > Malpighiales > Salicaceae > Salix > Salix viminalis. Next base: position 4,201,697 of record CM055432.1, read on the forward strand.
AATTTTGACAGGAGTTCTGGTGATGACTCCATGGAGGAAGATGTTCTAGAAAGTAAACAAATTGATTCAAAGTATAATTCTGATGAAGTGGGTGGGAGTGAAAAGAAAAATGCAATACCTGTTGTTAAGGAGGAAAATCTTGTTGGTGTTGCTGGGAAGGACTTATCTACTGATCAAAAGGAGGTTCATGTTGAGAATAAGATTCGTCCAGTTGTGCCTGTGGAGAAAAGAAAATCTAATGGTAAGGTTTGTGCTTTATAATTCTTTTTTGCCTGTCATATGTTCTGGACTTGAGTGATGCTCCTTTACATTGTATTGCCACGTGGGTTTAGTGATTATGATGTATTTATGCCTTTCAATTTTATTAGTTATTAATGATCATATATGATTCAGAGCTCTGGTTAGAGTACTTGCATATAGGCTGTTGCCATGTATTAGTGTCTTTACTAATAGTTGTCTTTAAAAGACCAAGTAGTTTGATAAATATTTGCACGAGTTATCGAATTTTGGAAGTAGGAAATAATTGAAATTTTATGCTTTCAATATGATGTAATATTGCTCATTGCAACTAAGTAGATAATTTGAATTTTTCCCTACTTGATGAAACGGATTAGGCATGCTGTCTCCTGAGATTGTGTATGTGGAATTAAGGAAGATGTGGTTCCCTGAGATCCTTGTCACCACATAATTTTTTTGATTATGTCCAAGACATGTGAAACTGTAATTATTTGGGATTGCCTGTAAGACAATCCCAAATGAAGTTGTGAATTCATCTATGTATGTAATTTCATGATTATATGTTCTTTTTCAGCTCACAGTCACTCACAAATTCTCTGTTCTTTGAAACTACTGTGTGTAAGGTTACACAACTCTTTTTTTTTCTTTTTCGAGTTCTTTTTTTTTAATTTTTTTTTATCATTTTAGATCTTCAAGAATCTTAAGTCTCCACTTCCAAAGTTGCTTCCGAATTGAAAAATAAATGGAAAAAAAGGAAATTGTGAGTGGATAAAAAAACAGCCTGCAGTTTCTCTACTTTTCCTTACTAGTTATGCAAGTCTGGAGGAAATTGTTTTACAAGACCTCTTGGAAGTATTAACATCTGATTTTTATAGTGCTCCTTTGAACTCACCCCTAGGCCTGGTGAGAGTTATGTGTTGAGGAAGCCCTCTGATAAGTGTAGGTAGGTTCTGGTATTCACTTTCAATTTAGTATTGTTTAAGCAATGTGGAAAAACTGATCCAAGTCTCTTCTAGGCCTCTGCTTTAGCTGAAGTACCTTGGCTTTTTAAATATTTGAGAATTGAATATGGTGTGTGCATGCCTTTTAGTTTTGGTTTTCATATTTGCATGCAATGTCTTTGGTGGGCTTCAAGGCCTGATGCTAATTAATATATACCTAAAGTTTGTTTTAGGATCAAGCTTGTCACAGTTGAAGGTATATTTGTATGAGTTAAATATTTCAGCTGAAGGTTTTTGGAAAATGTCTTTTAATAGGCATCTAAATTAGCGTCTCTTCCTCAAATACTTTTTGCTGGCTGTGTGTCCTCCTGTTTCTAGTTTTGAAGTTTAGGTTATCGAGGTATCAATGTAACCTTGTGTTTTTACATGCTTTTATACTTTTACTAAAGTAACTTTGTGGACAAAGGCCGGGTGTATCAATAGGAACCTGCTTAAATCACAAGGAAGTGCAACTCTCACAGAGATGGCAATTGTCTTTCTTCATGACGCTGCTGCTTTTGTTGGCCACTGGCATGTCTATTTGATTTATTACGGCACATTGCCTTGACTGCTTTGATTTTATATTTGTTGAGTGATTTTATGCCTTTTATCAGATCTTCTGAAAGTTGTGTTTTGGACAATAAGAGTGGCTATTTGGCTCTGTATGATGACTGCCTGTTGAGCAGTTGTGCTTGCAAATCTTTTCTGAACTTATCTTCCCTTCTGCTGTTAAGCTTATATTTCACTTGTAAGCATGAGAACTCAGTTTCTCAATATATTTCATTTGTGTTGTTTATAGATCAAGAAACTGTTGGAAACACAGAACCTTTGAAGAGGCAACGCAGATGGAATTCTGAGAACATTAAGGTTCCTGAACAGCAAAGCTCAAATCTGACACCCTCCACCACACCTAAGGATGGGTTTCAACCTGCTCCTCTGAGACGCAACTTCTCCCGTTCTGAATCCTCTGTTAGTGATGAGGCACCCAAGGAACGTGTTGGTGAGTTAATTTTCTCTTAGTTGGAATACGAGTGTCTCCAGGGACAATTCGTTTGACATCTAACTTATTTTGTTCTATCATTGTTTTCTGGCAGTTCCACCATCACAAAAACCTTTGACCAACTCTCTCAGAATTGATCGTTTTCTGCGTCTTTTACTCTGAAAGCTGTCCAAGAACTATTGGGAAAAACTGGGTCTGTCACAAGTTTTTGGATGGATCATATCAAAACCCATTGCTATGTTACGGTAAGACATGTCTCTGTGTCTCTCACTCCTTATCTGGACTGGAAATGTTTAAATGTGGAAAATTCCTTTGGGACAACAGCATACATGTATTTTAATTTTTAGTTGGTCTCAGCACTACTTGGAATGTACCAGGTATCTGAACACTTCTGTTTGTGCAGTATTCATCTGTGGAAGAAGCCACAGAGACACGGAATGCTGTTTACAACCTGCAATGGCAGCCAAATGGTGGGCGCTTTTTAGTGGCCGAGTTTGTTGATCCTCAGGAAGTGAAAATGCGGCTGGATGCTCCTCCTCAGTCACCAGCTGCACCCGTTACTCCCAGTGCTGCTGCATCTGCTCCTCCCATCCTACAGCCACAACCCTCTCCTCGCCAACAGGTTTCTAGGCAGCAACTTCCACCCCCACCATCCCTTCCACCTCCTCCACCACTATCTAACCCACCCCATGCCAGGGAACAGGTTGATCTTCCTCCACCACCTCCACTTCCTGAGAAACATGACCCACCCATTGTCACTCTGGATGACCTCTTTCGGAAAACCAAAACAGCTCCTCGAATCTACTACTTACCGTTGTTGGAAGAGCAAGTTGCAGCTAAACTTGCAGAACAGGGAAAAAACATAAAGCAATAGAGACTGGACTATTATTTACATCCCTGGCTGCTCTTAGGATTATGTTAGATAATGGTAAGATAGTATCACATAATTGCCTCTTTGCAGGTCTGCAGGTGTTGCTTGTAGGAAGGAATTGTCCAGCCAAGCCGAGGGTTGTGGTTCGATGCTGGATTTGGTTTTCTGGAAGGCTGCTTGATGTTAAAGCTTTTTTTTTTTTTTTTGGTTTTTAGCATTAGAAGCTTTTGAATTGAGAGCACTCTATATGAGTGGAACGATCTGAATGTGGACATACCTTGTTTTTCTTTTGAACAAGAAACTTTCCCCATCTTAAATTGGTTGGATCCAAACTCCATGCATATTGATCCAAACTTTCCCCATCTGGTTCATTATGTAGGATTCTGAAGTTTTTTTGTGTAAATGCCCTGCATGTCCTCTTCATGTTTGGAGAAATATGTATTTTGTAATACCATGCCAGTTGGTTAGGGTAGCAGGTTGCTTCTCAGAAATGTCTTGTGGATGCATAGAAAATGAGGGAGATCAATAGGGTAGTATTTGTTTCCAATTGCAGCTTGATTGCCCCAGGTGATGATTACCCATTTGCAAATAATAAGTTTATAATCTGTGATTGCACAACAGATTGCATCTTTTGTATCGAAGGTGTTAGTTTCATCATTCATGGTCTGCTAGGCATCGCAGTGATTTCAGTGCAATATAGCAGTCACAAGCATGACACTTTGCAGCAATATTAAACAAGCTTTGATCCTCCGATGTGACTGGATTTGGTTAAAAAAAGGGGGTAAAATTTGATAAAACAAAACTTGAGAATGAAATCTGAAAAAAAATATATTTTAAAATTGATAAGCAAAGTAACAATTAAAATTGAAGGATTATTAGAGGGAGTCAAACTGTAAAATATTTATAATTTGATAAATTATTTATATACTCAAAAATAATAAAGGATGAAATATGATGTTTTCCATGTGGTAACGCTTACTTGAAGTTTTTATTATATGAGGCTTGAAGGCTATTGGGTTAACAAAACCTCTGAGAGGCTCTCTGGGTTTGTGTTGTAGTTTGCCTTTCATGATTTTTTTTATATGTTTTTGGATTATTTTTGTATTAAAAATAACTTAAAAAATAAAAAATATAAAGTAAAGTTACTATACTCTTAAAAACATCCTTTATCGTCATTTTGACTATATTAGACATATGAAAAAATTTAATTGGCTAGTTGTAAATAGTCCAGACTATGAAACAAAAGATTATACCGGATTTACCTATACCTAGGTATTGATGATGATTCTCAAATTTCACAGACAAAATGAAATATGATGAGATAAAATGATATATATATAAAAAAAAACAGGGAAAAGATTACTCTTAATGGCTAAAGCAAACCCTTTCTTGAGTTGCTTTCAAAATAATTTTTACTTATAAATACATTAAAATAGTATATATTTTTTTTATTTTTTAAAAATTATTTTTAATATCAACAAATCAAAATATACTAAAAAATTAAGATAAAAAGGTGGACGATTATTTGTATTTTTTAATCATAGCGGTGACAAAAGGTAAAAAAAAACTAATTAAACCAAGAAAAATAAAATAAATAAAAAGCCGAAACCAGAAAAAAATAATTTGAATTCACCAATTAGAAAAATCGAATTTTTGTTTTTTTTTTTATTTAAAAAATTGAAATCAATTGAAATGAATGAGTTTAGTTTCAACCTTAAACCAAACTATTTATTTTATTTATTGACCAGTTAAAACTCTATTCCCCCAATTTTCTCTCCTCCCACAGCCACCTTTCTCTCCCTCTCTGCTGTCTCGAGATATATGTCGTTTACAATCCAGATGTCTTTTTGATGTTGTGAAGTTGTTTTAGCCTGGTAATAATTAATGACAGATTTTGTTAAAGATATAGGAATTGTTTAATAACATGGTTAAAAGTTATTTTTTAAAGTATTTTTTTATTTATAAATATATTAAAATAATATTTTTTTTATTTTTTAAAAATTATTTTTGATATAAATACAATAAAAACACTAAAAACTTAGTTTAAAATTATAATTAAGTAGTACTTGCTCTACGCGTAAAAAGAAAGAAAGAACATGATGTTAAGTTAAGGCCTAAAACATTTAGCAGGCATAGAAAAAGAAGATACCAAAACACCTTACGTCATTTTATAATAATAATAATAATAATAATAAACACTTTGTTTTCTTCTTTTTTCATGGAAGCCTGGTGTATATAATTCTATTACCTTTACTGTTTTTGTGTTTCACTCTGATCCTTCAACATAAAAAATGGGCAATTTCACCCTGAAACAACTTTCACACCTTACAATTAAATATCATGATGATCGAGACCCCATTTAATTTATAAAAAAATAAAACTAAAAGTGGTGATTTTACCATACTCCTCCTCCTCACTATTCATTGAAATAATGTTATTTTTCTTTTTTTTTTGTTATCTATAAAATTATTATAATCTCATGACCAGATATGTGGATTGACATGTCGATTCAACATGTTATTATTTCAATATTTATATAAAAAATCTCATATATTTTTTGAATTAAATTATATTTTTACTAGTTATTTGAGTTGTTTTTAGACCTACTAAGTTAATCCAATCAGATTGAATCAATCTATAATCTGTTCAATTTTTTTTTATCTAAAAAATTTATCAACACTGTATAAATATTGTTTTATGTTAAAAAAATAATTAGATGGGCAATCAAGTGTGGACAAGGATATAAAGGGTGTTTGACACTGCGTTTTAAAAGTATTTTGAAAAAAAATTGAAATTTTTTATTTTAAATTAATATTTTTTTGTGTTTTTAAATTATTTTGATGTGCTGATGTCAAAAATAATTTTTTTAAAAATAAAAAAAAATATTATTTTAATGTATTTATGAAATACTTTCAAAAACAATTATAACCGCATTCCCAAAGGCAGATAGTTTTTGCTATACTTCTTGTTTTTCTTAAACGAAACTTCCCAAAATTGGTAAAAATATAGGGATATAAGTGAACTAATTTTCTCTTTGAGCACTGAACAGATTGAAGCAGTAATCACACACGTGAACTGCACACGGGTAAGCATGCCGTTTATAAACAAAGAAACACACAAACCCTACTTCCTTCTCTCTATAACTGCCGCCAAGCTTCTAGTATTTCTTCTTTCTGCTGCAGATTCTCAATCGCAATAAACCCTAACTACTGTAAGCCCATTTTTACACTTTCTTACCAATAAGACAAATCTGACCATTTTAACCTAATTTTTCAATTCCAGGAAAACTAGCCAAACAGCATCAAAATGGTGACGGCAAAGAAAACTGTAAATCCCTTACTTTTTTAAAAAGCATTCCTTTTAGTTCACTTGTTTCTTTGAGAATTTTGAATGTTTGTATTAGTTTTCTGTTTTATTCGTTTTCTTTTGTTTTGTTGGTGTGAATATTATAGAAGAAGACCCATGAGAGCATCAACAACAGATTGGCTTTGGTGATGAAGAGTGGAAAGTACACTCTCGGCTACAAAACTGTGCTTAAAACTCTGAGAAGTTCTAAAGGTGTTTTCTTTTTTCCTTATTACAAGTTTTTACATCTATGTTCAAGGTCTAAATTTTGAATTTCTTTTTGGTTAATTTGAGTTTATTTGGTGATTGGTCATGGTGCAGGAAAATTGATTTTATTATCAAACAATTGCCCACCTTTGAGGAAATCTGAGATTGAGTATTATGCTATGCTTGCAAAGATTGGGGTTCATCATTATAATGGAAGTAAGTGATTCTTCTATGAGTTTTATGTGTTTTTGAATCAGCGTCTCTTCAAGTATCAGTCGGGTTCTGATAGAAAAAGGGTTTTGGTTGAGTACTGATGCTCATGTATGCCTTTTGTAGGGGTGTTAGTGTATCCCCGCTTTTTTTTTTTGTTCCATTTAAAAGGCTTTCAACCTTGAGCATGTTAACAATTTGAATTTGTTTGACTCGATTGTTAGCAAACTTTCAGTCAGTGCAGCCATTGTAGTCACATTGTTAGACACTCAAGAGCTCTAAGAAGTTCTTATTGGATACATGGAACATATTGTTTTAAACTTGCTACAATCTGAATTTACAGGCCTAGACAATCTATGTTAGTAAACTTACACAGATAGCTTTGAGATGACATGTTGACCAATTTTGTCATCTGTAGAACTTGCTATGCACTGTTTGCCCTTAATTTTTTTTGGGTTTTGTTGTGCAATCATGCAGTAGATAGTTCATGCATATAATCTACCTAGGTTTTGCATATTTTTGGGAAGAACTCTAGGAGTACCCAACACGTGGTGCAGGATCCATTTAAAGTTAAGTCAATGGTCAAATTGGTATTTAACACATTAAAGCTGATGCTTTTTTCATTTGCTGTTTCCATTTTGTGAAAACAATTTAATCATTTTAACTTCAATGTGATTGTCAATTTGTCTATATGGCTTCATTTAAGAGGGTGCTGTACTGAACTGTGCGTGCACCAAGAGTACTGGAGTTTTCCTGCAGTTTTTGCATGGCACCCGAACTAATAATTTTGTAACTGAACTATCTTTACCTGGCTTTATTCATGTACTCGTGTTTTTGCAGATAATGTCGACTTGGGAACTGCTTGTGGCAAGTATTTCCGTGTATCTTGCCTGAGCATTATTGATGCAGGTAATAACATTAAAGAAATTATTATGTTTCGAACTCAATATTTTCTATTGTTTGATGCCATTGACAGTTGCCTTATCGTCACTCTTTTCTTTGTGGAACAGGTGATTCTGATATCATCAAGACAGTCCCTGGTGATCATTGAGCAGACTTTTCTTCTGGATCCGTTATTTTACAGCAGAAATATGTTCTATTTCCTTAGATTTTCCCCTCCTTTTTTAGAATATTTTGGAGCCTATAGCACTCATCTTTCATCTCATCCTTCAGTTTTGGGTTTTATTCCCATCTGCTGTGTACTGAAGTGGCAGATTTTGATCCAGTTTTTGATACAGCAATCTTTATATTATGAAGTATTAGTTTTCTGAACTCCACATCTAGATTAATCAACATACACAATTTTAGTGCAGCAGTAGAAAACGTAAAACTAGGTTAATTCTCATCTTCATTCTGTTATTTTTTTTACTTTAAATTATTCTTTTATGTTTTCTGATTGTTTTATTTGATAGTTGTCAAAAAACAAAAGAATATTATGTTATATTTTTAAATACAAACCATAGCTCACTTAGGATCCCTTTCTTCGGTAGCTTTTGGTTACGAATGGTGAATTAGCAATTGTCGACCCAATTGAAGCTTTTTTTATGTGCTGGCTTTCGGGCTAAAGCAATCTGCACATGAGAATGTCTGGCAGCATTATCAAGGCTCATAGAATTATTTGCCGGTGCACAATCATCTGTCGGCGATTCCATCTGTGATGCATGTTGGTGCCTCGTTTCTGTTTTTGGATGAATGTGTTAATTATACAGAAATTACATTTTAGGCTATAAGTAGGCGATGATAGGATATCACACTCGCTTAATTGTTTATTATGATATTCCTAGATATTCTATCTTATCCCAAAATGATGTCCGTGAATGTAATGTCATGCTAAATTTTTTTTCCATTTTTCTCCATTTTTGACCCCGTCTTCTCATTGTGTGCGTGTTCTTTGACAGTGTAATATTGTGTTTTTGAAAGATTGAAAATTAAAGGGTGAAAAACTGGAAATTAAAAGTATGTTTGAACGAAAGTATGATAGTAGTTATTTTTAAAGTATTTTTTATTTAAAAATAAATTAAAATAATATTTTTTTAAATTGTTTTTTGATATTAATATATTATAATATAAAAAATTATAAAGGTTTAAAAATTCGAAATGATCTTATGGATAGTTGGTAAGGTATTTTTATGGTGTCTAAATGCCCCATAATAAAAAACATGTTCAAAACCAAGAAAATACCTAAATTGTTCTGGGTAAGAGCTGTAGATTATGTTTTTTTACTTGTCAAACAAGTGCTCTACTAAAGACTTGAATGGCATAACTCTATAAGAAGCATGAAGTGAAAGAAAGACAAGTGTTTTCACTTTGAAAGTTTTTGAGAGCATTTGTAAGTAGATAATCAAGTAAAGACCAAATTAGATGATAAAAGCAAAAAGATGATCTTTGTAGGTTAAAAGCGCAAAAGATACAAACTTTAGAGCCCTATTAAAGGAAATACAGTGATTAGTTGAGTTTTTAAGTTTAATAAATAAGAATCATGAGATTGAAAGATATATAATAATGAGAAACATCACTTCCAATCTATTCTTGATAAAGAGGAGGAAAGACACGAAGATCATTAAGAACTTATAATCACACTTCTTTAAACATTAATGAGCTCAACTTCTTATTATTCTAATGGAAGCTTAAGTAGTGATACTCTACCATGTCTACTAAGAAAGATGAAGAACCTTGATGAATTATATGAGATAAATATTCTTATTTATTATGATGTAATAATATAATATCACCTTACTACATGTGATCTTATAGTGTTTGAAAAAACAATAAAAAACTAAAAATAGAGGATTGTTATGGATGAAGAGATTGCATCAATTGAGAAAAATAGAAGCCAAACAAACCTTTCTCAATAGTTTTTTTAAAGATGAGGTCTACATTTAGCAGCTTGTGAGTTATAAAGTAATGAAACATGAAGATAAAACTTTAAAGTTGAACAAAGCCTTGTATGGATTGAAGTAAACCCAAAGGCTAGGTATAGTCGCAAAAATGAATACTTTAATTGAATATGGAGTGAAGTTATCAAAAAATAACGAGGGAGATAAAATAAACTCTATAACATTTAAGAGTTTGAGATATATGATATGTACTCGTCTAAATATTCTTTATGGTGTAGGACTTGTGAGTAGGTTTATAGAGAGACACAAACGACTCATTTCAAAGTTTTGAAGTGAATTCTATAATATATCAAAGGTACCATAGATTTTAGCTTGTTCTAATATCTTTGATCTTGTGAGTTATAATGATAGTGATTGGGTTGAAGATATGAATGATAGAAATAACACTACAAGTTTTTTTTTTTTTTGGATGCGAGGAAACCCCATCTCTTAGAAAACGCACTTTGTGGACCTAGATGAACGAGTAAACCCCCAGCTATCACAGACTCTTATAAGGGGTGTACTTCCTAACTTGAACTTGAGATCTACTGTACAGATTGCAAGCCATTTGCTATCACGCCACGCTATTTGGAGACAAGTTTTGTTTTCTACATAGAAGATAAAAGTTTCACATGAAATTCAAAAAGAACAATCCATTGTCACTTTATTTATTTGTAAATTTGAATATGTAGCTACTATAACATGTGTTTGTCATTCCATATGATTAAAAAGATTATTAAAGGAGTTGCAAATGCCATAACAAAGCCTACAAAGATTTATGTGGACAACTTATCACCCATTTCATTAGCTAAAAATCTAGTTTTTTTTTGTAAGACAAAAGCAAACACATTGACACAAGATTTTATTTTCTAAGAGATTACAATGCAGATAAAGAAGTTGAAGTCAAGTATGTGAAAACTCAAAATCGAGTCACATATATTTTTATAAAGCCATTCAAATATGATGTTTTTGTAAACATAAGAGATATGTTGGGAGTTATAAAGAATAATGATAGTTGATATTGAAGGGGAGTGCATCAACTAGGATTCAGGCTCATAGGATTTAAAATTTATAAGAGTTTTAATATTGTTAAAACTTTAAAATATTAAAATTATTATTTATTAGAGTTTTATCATTGCTAGATAAAATCCTAGTTTAAGAAGAAATCTTAATTAATATAGGAATCCTTATTTAATTCGAATGTTAGATTCCTAGTTAATCTTAATATTATTATTTTCTTTAACTTTCCTTGATTGTCTAGGACTTAGGCTTATAAATAAATTTGTAATTAAAATCATGATACCCAAGCAAGCATAGAAAGATACAAAGAAAAACCAAAAAATATATCTTTTTAAAAAACACTTGATAAATAAATATCTCCTCTCATTTTATGTTTCCCCCCCGTATAAATTAGTTATGACAACCCGTTTTCTTTTCCGACAACATATTGGAGCGCTACAAAAGGAGGTTAGGACGAAGACGACGCAGACAAAACACAGTTGACGCCGGAAATTTGTCTCTATTGCCATTAATTGAGGATCATGAGACGCTGAAGACTGGTAATGAAAACTAGAGGGAAGAACTTACGAACAAAGTGGAATGTTTGGGGGAGAATCTTGGTGAGATTATTTACAGGGAAGCAACAAAAGGATTCGAAGTGGAGGGCACTGCGAGTTGAGTTTCTTCAAAAAAATGAAATGAATGCTGTGGAAATCTGAAAGCAAGAAATAAAAATAAAAATAAAAAACACAGTTGCAGGGGTATGAGAATGGTGAGAAGCTGCTTTTAAACAGAGCAGGTGCTTTAGAGGAGAAGGTCAATGAGGTACAGAAGAATCTCATTACCAGCGATAAAATGGCCGAAAAGAAAGTAGTTTCATATGACAATCATATGAATTTTTTTTACAGTCGGTTATTTTTTTAAAATATTTTTTATTAAAAAATATATTAAAATATGTTTTTTTTATTTTTTAAAAATTATTTTTGATATTGGCACATCAAAATGATTTAAAAACACCAAAAAATTTAATTTAAAATAAAAAATAAAACAATTTCAATTTTTTTAAAAAACACTTTTGAAACAAAATGTCAAATAACATGATTAATAAATGACAACTTCGACCGGTAAGCTTTTATTAAACCTGTGATTTCATGTTTCAATAGTTTGACAAGCATCAGCTATGTTTAAATATTAGCCTTGCCAAGCCATATTTTTTTTAATGTTTTATCACTGTTGCTGTTTAGGCAAATGTTGATGTTACTGTATGAATTTGGTGGTTGAAGTTGTTTTTGAAAGTAATTTTTATTTAAAATTATATTAAGATAATGTTTTTGTATTTTTTTTAAAATAATTTTTAAATAAAAATGATATAAGAACACTATTATTTTTTTTAATTTAAACTAAAAAAAATAAAACCATCTTCATTTGATCTCCAAACGCATGCTCCCCATTAGTAATGCTGCTTTCAATTTTTTTTTCCGATGGTTCTTATTCACTCCGAGTAAATCCACGGTGAAGGAGCCAGCTCGCTGCAGCGCGGGCAACACACCTAATGAATTAACTATATTTCAATTGAGCTTTTATAAAAATAAAAATAATTTTTTATTGGCAGCAGTAATTACTTATTAGGATTAGATAAAATAAATGAAAATATTTAAAATAAAAAACATTTAATAAAAAAAATATATATGTATTTTTATTCTAAGAACAGCTTCGTGTTTTAATAGCTAATCAAATTAACAATTCATTTTGAATTTAATAGTTTATATATTTTTTAATTTATAATATAAAGTGTATACAATATTTTTCGGTGCCAATTAAAAAAAAATGATACAAAATATAATTATTATATATATATATATATATACATATACATATATATATTTAAATTCAACTCCCACTAGCACAAACAAATCACTCCGGTATATTTTAATTAATATTCATAGTTCTTTCACAATTTGCATTTTTTTTAATAAATTTAATGTCTATAATGTCTTTTATATTTTTTTTTATTTTAAAGAAACGACACAATAAATAATATATATAATTTTCATTTCGATACAATTTAACTTGAAATTCTACAGAGCTGTAACGTGGTTTTTAAAGCTAGTTTCACTAACCAAGTTAGCTGTTGTTGTTGTTGTTCGCTTTAAAAAAACAAAAAGAAGAAGAAAACCATTTGTAATTTTTTATTTATAAAAATACAAAGTAAACTGAAAAAACTAATCTTTAATAACTATCATCCCTTTCTATTTCCTGCCATGTCCTCGTTTCACCCTTCTCTCTCTATTTTACAATTTTAGGGTTTGTTATTTGCTAACTTCGATCTGCTGTTTCCATCTCTGTCCAATTCATATTCCTCCCTTCTTCTCTGCATTTGCTCAAATTTGGTAGACTCTAGGATATTCTTTTGGGCAATTGAAACTACCCTTTTCTTCTCTACTAATATTTAGGGCTTAAAAATTGAAATTTTCATCAGTCTGGATAGTTCTAGCTGTGCTTTTATGAGTGTAACTTCTTGTTCTCAATTGGATTTATAAAGGGTCTTGCTTGGTTTCAACAATTGCAGTGTTTTCTCTTAGGGTTTGGTGGTGCCGTTGTGGGGTTTAGCGAAAGTCATTGTTTAGGGAGATATGGATAGTGTATTTAGTGAAGAGATACTTGCAGATAAGCTTTCTAAGCTCAATGGTACCCAGCAGTGTATTGAAAGTATCCTTTTTTATTGTTTATTGAATTAATGAATTCTTGCAGCTTTATTTCAGTTCTTTGTATATGCCTAACAAATTGGTAACTGTTAGCAACTGTAATTGTATTTTATTCTGCTTCTGGACATCCCATTACCTGTAAGCAAGAAATTGGACAGTCATTTAAAACAGCGTTACCTAGTGGGGAAAATTCTGCCCGTCTTTAATACTTTCCGCTGTGATAGCACTGATTCTGATTCTAATAGTTTTATCCTATGTTTGTTTTCAGTTTCTGGATCTATTTCAAAGTCATTGCTTGATGTATTTGAGGTCTGACTTTGATTCTTTTTCATTTGGCACTTGTGCTTCAATGTTCATAAGTTAGAGAAATGATTCTGGCAAGTTCGTCTCTGACTATCAATGTTTCCTATAGAGAATTTTGATTATCTATTGACTTGGAATGGATGCTACCTTAACTTTATTGTATAGCTTTGTCCCATTGGTGCATATTTCACCGTAGTAAAGCAGAGTCAGTTGTAGAGACATGGGACAAACAGTTCCACAACTCAGACATGCTCCAGAAAGTTCCTCTATTGTACCTTGCAAATGACATCCTACAGAACAGTAAGCGGAAAGGAAACGAATTTGTTACGGAGTTTTGGAAAGTTCTTCCTGGTGCGCTAAAAAATGTAGTTGAGAAAGGTGATGACCGTGGGAAGAATGCAGTCTCTAGATTGGTAAGATGTTAGTTGAACCTTGAAAGAAGTTTAAGATGCCATTGATGTGCTTAATGGTGTGGTGTCTTTTAAGAAAGTTGGAGCGATGATTAGGATACTTAAACTTGTGCTTGCATAATCACCAGGTAAATATATGGGAAGAAAGGAAAGTATTTGGGTCACGTGCCCGGAGCCTCAAAGAGGTAATTCTTGGAGAAGATGCTCCTCCACCCTTGGAACTCAACAAAAAACGTTCACGCTCCATCAAAATTACAAAACGAGAATCACGATCCACTAGAACGGTTAGACCAAGGAACTTTCATTGTTTCTTTTTCTCCATTTGTTTTTATGGATGCATGCATTAGTTTTATATTATCAACATCTTTTTTTTTCTTGATAATGTGTCACTTTTTTGCCATTGCTCTGGAAACCAGAAATTGCCCATCGGAGGCGCTGCTGAAAAAATAGTATCGGCATTTCATTTGGTGGTTAGTGAGCAACCCAATGAAGAGACAGAGATGAGTAATTGCAAATCTTCAGTTCGTCGTGTGAGGAAGATGGAGAAAGATGTTGATGTTGCCTGTAGTGGTAATGGTAAGAGAGATGAACTTGAAGATAATATAGAAACATATTAAAGGGGTTCTTGGAAATGCTTTTACAGCCTGAGTTTTGACTTTGAAAATTTATGGGTCTCTGAAGCTCAACCTTTTTTGCTCAGATAAAGATCCAAAACGAAAAACTTTGGCCAAGGAACTAGAGGATGAAGAGAATCTTTTGAAACAAAGCATTGAGAAACTTAGATCAATTGAAGCAAGTAGAGTAGCACTTGTGTCTCTGTTAAAAGAAGCACTGCACGAACAGGTATCTGATTTTATTTTCACCTTCAGTTGTTATTGAAATGTAAATTATTAACTTATGCATAAATTGCCATCATATAGAGTGTTTGGGCTCAGAGGAGCTCTAGAGTCTGATTATAAAATTATTATTTGGCCTCTCTATAGAGCATATCTGCGGGGACCTTTTAATGGAGTTTCTCCAGCAGATGTTCAGCAAGTGAAATGCTCTTCTCTATTAGTTTTCTTTTCCTGTAGAGAAGGATGTCTTTCCCTGCTTGTCTCTTTGATGGATTTTTCCAGTGTGTTTTTGAATGAATGAGATGCCCAAGTTTGTGGAATTCTATTGGATTAAATTGTGATTTATTTATTTGTTGTTTTTCCAAGGAATCTGAATTGGAAGGAGTTCAAACTCAGATGCAGGTGCGTATGTTGTTCATTCTGGACCATTAATGTTTACTCTGTTTTCAATCATTTTATGGTGGGCTCTGATAAGCAATGGGCTTATGCATAGAATGTGCATGTGTGCTGCTCAGTCAATTGTGATCATCTTTTGCTGATGAAATAGAGATAATAAGTTTATTCCATAGTACACTATTTAGTTCATTGTTAGCCTTTATGAATGCTATATGCCTTTGCAGCTATCTGATCATACATGCTTGGCTGCTAACATCAGTTGAAACTGTTTTCATGGTTAGTTTGCAGTCATAAATTTCTGGAAATATAGATGTATCAGATTAATATCTGTATTATAAATATTAGCCCATGAACTTGTTGAGTCGGGGTGAACTTTTTTCAACAATAGCTGAAGGGATTTTTAATGTTTAGATAAAAGTTCATACCTTATGTCATTAAGAGTTTTAGCGGACTTACTAATGGTGGATCCTTGATATCCTTTTTACTCTGAAATTCCAACATATAAAATGTGAAAAATATTTTTTACCGTTGCTTATAGCCGTTGATTCAATCAATAAACCTTTGATTTGTATTGCTCTAAAAGAATACCAGTCTTTGCATTCTCTTTTGACACCTTGCTTTGGAAACTCAATCAATACACCTTTTACATTGGCCTGAGCATCCTTTTTTAACATTGACATATTCAATGATTTTTCACAATTTTGGATGTTTTCAAGGCCAGTATGATTTGAAGCCACTTTGTAATATGAGCCCTATAGATGCAATCATCTCAAGAAGTTCTGATTAATTTACCAAGCATTGCTACTCTGAAATCTTAATTCCAAGCCTCTTTGGTCATCTAGACTTGTGTCTGTTCCCATCAGGGCTATCTATATCTGACACGATTATTGGAACATTTGTTTTATTCTATTATTTTTTTTTTTGTTGATTTCAGGTTGCTCAGGAACAGGTAGAGGAAGTCAGCAACATGCGAAGGCATCTTAATGGTGAAGAATATGTGTCAAAAGCATCCACCACAACACCGGTATCAGTTGATTCAAATGCAAAAGCAGGACAAACACCTAAGAGGACAGCAGCTGATATTGCTGCTGAGGTTGCAGAAAAGCTTGCAGCTTCCTCATCTTCTCAAATGATCATGCACTCTGTCCTCTCTTCGTTTGCTGCTGAAGAAGCAAAGAATGCTCAATTTACAAACGCCTCAACACCGTCAAATTCATTTGCATCCATGGCCATCCATTCAGCCAACGATTCATTGTCAAAACCGGAAAACTCGTTATCTGTTTCAGATCCAAATGTTTTTATGCCAGCCCAGCCACTTGCTGCTCCAACAACACACTCATATCAGTCGGTTTTGTTGCCCCAACCTTCCATGCAGAATCAGACTCCAAGTGCTCAAGCTCAGTATCACATGCTTCCCAACCAATCCTCTCAGCAATATTTACAGCCAGCAGGAGGGATTATGACCCCATATGCTTATGGTAACATTTCTTCTATGCCTCCAGGACCACCCCCCCCCCCCCACCTCCACCCCCACCTTATATGGTGTCCATGGCGCAACAACCATCACAAATACCTCAGCAGCAGCAGCAGCAGCAGCTACCATTGGCACAACAGCAGGCCCCAATAAACCAGCAGCAACCAATGTCGTTAACCCAACAACCCCAGGGTCCTAATTTCAGGCCTCTTCGACCTCATGGAATGGTGTACTATGGACACCCTTCTCATTCATAGTGAAAAATCATACTATTGAGGTAGGTAGATACAAGTACTTTGTTGTCAGCATAATGTGTTTTTGTTAATTTTAGCCAGAGGCCAGTTTAATTGATCTTCTCGTAGGTAAGCTGCTTGTAATTAGCGACCTTCCTCCTTTTCACAAGCATGAGTAGGACTTCCAGTAATGAGAAAGTAATCTTTGGCATAAGCTCTAGTTGATCTCTATCATTACATCATCATATCATATACTCTCTAATCGCAATTTATGCAACTTGCCGAGGTTCCAGCACAGAAATATGACAAAAGCTACATGTATCTCGACTGGTTAGCACGGATTTTAAGTTTTTGCTGTGCGCTCTCATGCTAAGAGGACGGATGGGAAATCTCAAGACTCGTCAACGGGCATTATGCACACTGGAAACCATACAGTACTCGTTGAAACAAAGGAGACCACGCAGTATCGCGACCGCAAATAAAGCCCATATTATTCACTCTGCCAAGTGCACATTTTATCAGCGCCAGTTAGACCTGGCCACCATCTTAGCAGCAAGGGTCATCTGTATTTAGAACTACCCTGATCATCTTCCAAAGATGGCCACCTTACGCACTGACATTTCTTCCACAGGGCCACTCTCTTGCATGAGCATGATCAGTGCTCGAATTATGTGGTTTTAAAGAGAGTCAATACTCGCTATGACACCTGCCCATCAATGAACTACTAGTATGACGCCTACCACATGCTAACTTTCACAATTATTAATGGTAACTATTAATATCTCCACCAATAACGAGGATATAATAACCAATAACTTATTTTTTTTTGCAGGAAAACGTGTCACTAGTAGCTGTTATTAAAAGTCTCTTTCCCTAAAGACTTAGATGTTTGCGTGGCGTGATGTCTGTTGAGATCTGTAAAGTAGATTTTGAATTCAAATCGGGACATATATTTTTTGTAAAAATAGAACAACTAACGTCTTATTAGTTCACCTAAACTCACAAAATATATTTTTTGAGGAATGAGATTTATTTTTTGTAAGAGTAGAACAACCAACGTCTTATTAGTTCATCTAAACTCATAAAATATATTTTTCGAGAAATGAGATTTTCTTGAATTAAAAAAAGAAGACTTAGAACTCCAATAAAAGTGAGTGTAAAAACTTTCCTACAGGTACTCCAATTCCTCTAAATCTATATCAACTCTCTCATTAAATAAACATAACACCCATAAAGATAAAAGTTATATAGAAATGCAAAGAACTTACAAAAATCCATCTATTGGGAGACTTAATCTTGCTTGACATTCATGCAGCCCAAAAATACTTTTATCTCCGAACAAAAACAAAATATTTTAATGGATAAAGATTTATAAAAGCACACCCAGTCAAGTCATAAAAACATACACATACATTTTTCGCGACCTTTATTTGATAATATTATTTTATTCCAACTGAGAAGAGACATATCAAATATCCAAAGTAAAAATATATAAGGATGTTGCATTAGTTATTTCAAAAGGTTCAAGTGGTGAGAATAACAAAGGTGGTAGTAAAGTTAGAAGCATCCCTTTCAGTTGCATAACCCCATTACCTCCTTATTTCTGTATTGTACTGCGGGGGTATGAGCAATTACAAGGCTTTGTAGACATGCAAAGCTGACCAACTCGCGTGATGCAGAGCTCAGCAATTAAATTTTCTCCTAAGAATAAAATCCTTAACAGAAAGTGGCAAATGGTGCATGATTGACATCACAGTAGAGAATTTGCCAAAGGAGAACCACGCCGGAGGGTTTTCCTTTAGGACGGCAGCAACCGTCTTCTTCGCAAACTCTTCCGTCGGAGTGGCCGCAAGTCCTTGTGAAAGATGCGCTCTCTCCCGTATTGCTTCTTCAAATGGCCTGTATAACTTCCACTCAGGCATCTGGTTGTAGCTGGCTACTGCAGAATTCCCTATGTTTGATTTTACAGCTCCAGGAACAACATTGATCACACCAATCCCTAGAGGCCTGAGTTCCAGCCTGCATTTAAAATGTGCAATTTCTCAGTATTAGCATCTCCTACCTAGCAAACAGTAATGTTTCCCATGTTGCATAGAATATTGAAAGTTATCAATGTCATTCCCTCTTATTCGACTTGAAGAAATATAGCTTTGGATTAATTTCTGGATCATATATAAATCATGCACTAATTTATTTAATGATTACTATGTATCAAATAACAAAAGAGCTAAGATTCTAGTTTTAAAAATGTCCATTTATCTAAGCTGCAGGTGGCAGAAATAAATATTAGCTTACATTGTTGATAAATCAGAAGTTCTGCTGAACTGAACTGAAGTTTAGGAAAATGGATTATAGATTTGATTCATCTGAATAATCACACTAAAGTGTACCGAGGGACAGTCTTGCATAATAGTAATTTACGAAACTCTGCTATTCAGTTATCTTCGTGCACATTGATTGATTATTAGAAGACTGAAGCCAAAAGAGACCTGCACATATCATCAGAAGTATCTCAAAAGATGCAAACCTCAGGGTATCAGTTAGTGAATGAAGAGCAGCTTTGGTTGCGGTATAGACCCCAGCCCACGGAACAGGAGCCATGACAGTAACACTTCCAACATTTACGATTTTCCCCTTCTTGCTAGATGCCATGTGAGGAACAACAGCTTGTACCAGCCTCATTGTTCCTACATCATATGCTTGAAGTTAAAAAGAAGAGGAAAAACAATATCTTGGTGTTTCATCAATGGCATGCTAGGTGGTAACAGGATCAGTAGGGCTGGAAGAGGCTTGAAATTCATACAAAAACATCATAGATAACTCAGAGGAGAGACACGGATTAACCCATGATTTACAACAATAAACTTGTCTTTGCTGTAGTTTCAGGAAGGTCTTTTTACGAATTATGAATGCTGCACTATCTATGTGTTCAGAGTTTACCAGACAGAACACTGGAGCTTCTGAATATCAAGAATGCAAGGCAGAGTACATAATCACCAATACAGTCGTCCCAAGAAATTTCCATATTTTAATATGAGCTGTTTTAGAAGTGTATTAACCGAGACATTTATAAGGTACTGCAGGCTCCTCTTCGTGTTAGTTGCAGAAAGGAATTTTTTTGCCGGGTTAATAAAAAACACAAGTATAAAATCATTTGAACTCTGGCGCTTTGTGAGGAATAAGGTTTTTAATGGCAACTCCAGTATTAAATGAAATGAAATTGTAGGATATTTGCAAATCCAATTGAATGTGCCAACAGGTGCAGTTATGGAATAGCTCGCTTCACACAAACCTCTACAAATGCAAAAAATAAGCTGTCCGAAAGATATAAAATAGTTACAAGACCAATTTGAGCCACGTTCAAGACTCAAGTAGATAGCATAGACCTTCTTCACAATATATTATTTCTCAAGGCAGTCTCTCATACTATGGAGAACAACAAGGATATCCATCATTTCATGGGTGTCAAGAACAATGAAATATCAATTTATGAAATCTACTTATCCCCGGTATTTTGACTTTAGGCTTCTTAATTGTACCTAGAAAATTTATTGCCAACATCATATTACACTTCAATTAATCTTATGATGAATTACTTTCCTGCAAAAACCTTGTACTGAAGAATCTGACTAACTTGAGAGGTAGCATAACCTCATAAGTTTCCAAAATATCTTAGGTGTTGATTTAGGACAAGTGTACCAAGTTCAACCGGATGGTAAGACTACCAGGAAAGTTCAATTTTTAATGTATAGTCAAAATAGTTGACTTCAGAAAACAGCAAACATTGCATTTCTAAATTTACATCATTCATAGCTGTGAGTCATGGTTATTAATTGTACTGTGCCAGCACACCATTGATCAATGGTATCAACACTTTTTGAAGGTCGACAAAAACAACAACAACAACGTAGTTTGGCCCAAACCTTTTTCTTTTCTTTTCGAATTTCAAGTTTGTTTAGGACTTTTATTATTTTTTCCTTTCTAATTAGGACTTTTAGTTTCCGACCTTATTTAGGTCGATTTTAGGGTTTATTTAGGAGTTGTAAACCTTTTAGAAAGATACACTAGTTGAAGAGAAAATATATGGTAATAAAATTTCAAATTAGAGTTTTGTGAGACCCTTGTTGATATAATTACTCATCACGTAGGGGATAAGAGCATAACATCAACCACCAATTTCAGATCTCACATATTCAAGTTGAAATTCAACCTAATTATGCTGTTCATATACAAATAGAGAGGGGAAATATTTATCTTTGCACAGTCTGAAACCTAACAAGAACTCCTAAGTCCCATATACAAAATGGCGTATAAACGAACCAAGACGGAGAAACCCAACAATTCAGACAAAGGGGATGGAGAAAACAGTAAACGAAATCAAGATGCACACATCGATTCAAAATAGAACAAAACAGTGAAAAGGGGCAAAAAGGCATAAGAATTAAACTTTAAAAGAAACACAGATTAATGAGACAAACAAGAGAACTTGATGAGAAGAAGAAGATTACCATAAACATTGGTATTGAAGGTGTTTTGCATAGCAGATAAAGGGATCTCAGCAAGAGGGCCAACACATTGAATTCCAGCATTGTTAACCAAAATATCCACTCTACCATACCTTTCAACAACGTTTGACACAACATGCTGCACACTTTCATCTGACAAAACATCCAATTCTTGGAGATAAAATCTCTTATCTTGATCAAGGTCTCTCATGGAAGTCAAAGACCTGGCTGTGGCCACAACAAGGCAGCTGTTGTTAGCAAATTCACGTGCCAAGGCATGGCCTATACCTCCTTGACTGCAACCAGTGATTAGAACCACTTGTTGGCCATAAGATTCCATTGAAGTTCTACTCGTTTCAGTGGTTTGCCTGTGAGGTAGCAGGCTTTGGCCGTTCAAAAGGTTTGCTTGAAGGAAAGATTTTGAGGGCATTTATTGGAAGTGAACCAAAAGTAAAAGGTGGGTTGTCTTGTCTTCATTGATTGTACAATGCGAAGTGAATGAGACTGCCGTTTTATGCTGTTTTTATTCTTACATATATTTATTGATTTTATCGAAGAGAGAGCCTTGCCTTGCTCGAGTCAGTGTGTCACTTCTGAGAGAGTACACACGGCACTAAAATAATGGAGAACTACCTGCTTTCCTTCTGTATATCCAGAGATATTGTTCCGTCCGTATATCTCTATAGTCCCTGTACGGAGTAGATTACAGTAAATATTGTTGTTCTATATAGGTTTTTTTTATAATATATTTTTATTTTTTTCAAAAATTATTTTTAATACAACACAAAAGAATACACGAGTGATTTAAAACTAAAAGAAATTTCAAAGATTTTAAAAAATATAGTTGGAATGCAATGTCAGGCAGTAATATTATGCACGGGCCAATGTTTATTTTTTTATTTTTTTTAACTCATGCTAATTTTTTGAATTCATGATCTAAATTATTAAACTGGAAACATTATACAAGAAAGTATAGCGACGTGTAATCTCAAACAAATCAAATTCTAAAAAATAAAATGAGAAAAAATAATAAAACAAAAAGCTCTAAAAAATAGTAATTATAAAAATAAGGATAAAAATAATAATAATAAATAAATTAGAGGCAACTATGATTTTTTTATTAGAGGGATAAATTGATAAGAAACATAACACCAACAAAAAAAAAGAACCAAAATCATAAACTTGGATTAAAGAATGATATCGAAAACCAATAGTTTTTTTTTTGTAAAAATATCTAGATAAAAAATTAAAAATAAAAAGAATAAATATTAATATATTTTTATAAAAATACCTCGATAAATGAAATTTTCATGTATTAGTTAACTTATAGAAGGAAGATCTTTAAAAGATTTTTTTATGGACAATGCTCATCTATTGAGTACCATAAAAATTTTTTCATCACTTGTTGTGAAAATAACCCTTTTAGACCCCGTGAGGATAACAAATAATTACATGGTCCTAAAATACTATACCTCATGACAATTGGTGCACTAATGTATCTTGTTAATAATACATGACTTAATATAACATTCTTTGTGAATTGTCTAATAAAATATAGTTATTCTCATACCTAGAGATATTGGAGTGAAATTATCTATATATTTTGTTACCTATGGGACTAGATTTATTTTATTCAAATAATATTAATCATAAATTAGTTAGATTTGTTGATGTATGATATTTATCTAATCTATATAGATATCAATCTCAAACATGTTATCTCTTTATGTGTGGTAATACTGGTATATCATGGAGATATACAAAGCAACATTAGTTTTAAAATGTTAATTTTCATATAATAACAAATACTCTGTTTTTCTATATTTTAATTGGTCAACTTATTTAATTGGTATAACAAATCAATCTGTTAATTCATCCTAGATCCACATTGTTAGAGAATTTTGCAGTAGAACATATTTTTCATGTTAAGGGGTATATATTTCATCACTTGAACATGTCCAATGTATTTTCAATAATGTGTACATAGAAAGATAAAACCTCAAATATCATTAGAATTGATGAAGCATAAATTTCTCTTTATTTTTTAAAAGTAATCCTTATTTAAAGGCTTTATAGAAATATCTGCAAGTTGATGTCCATTGCTTAAAAACTCAAGTACAATATCACCCTTCATTATATGGTCTAATAGAAAGTGATGTCTCACTCTAATGTGTTTTGTACCTGAGTGTTGTATATGATTCTTAGAAAAGCTTATGACATTTGTTTTATCACTTAATAGATACATAATTTAATGCAATACCAAAAATATAGAACAACAATTACCAGTTGTTATGTATTGTACTTTAGTTGTAAATAGCGCTACAAAGTTCTATTTCTTACTAGCCCAATATACTAGTAATGATTTTAAGAAGTGAAATCTCCTAATAATATTTTCTCTATCAACCTTACACTTGAAAAAAATCATCTGAATATCTAATCAAGCTTAACTTGCTTCTTTGTTGATATTACAACCCTCAGTCAATTGTACCATGAAAATATATAAATTACATTTAACAACAAGTACATGAGACTCTTTAGGACATTCTTAGAAGCATGCACATAGAGAAACACAAAACATAATATCATGTTTACTTACAGCTAAATACAAGAGTGAGTCAATCATACCTCAATATTTGGTGTTGCTTGAATTTTTACTATTCTCATTTTGTGGTTGGTATTCCTATAGGTGTGTTAGCGTCCTTAATATGTTCCATCCCAAATATTTTTAGTAGATCTGTAATGTACTTGCTTTGGTTGATGAAGATACCATTTTTTTTCTTCTTTATTTGCAATTCAAAGAAGAAGTTCAATTATTTCATCATGCTCATTTTGAATTCATCTGCAAACATTTTACATTTTTTTGTACAAAAAGACTCATTAGTAACATTAAATATAATATCATGAACAAATATTTGTACAAGCAAGATATCTTTACATTTTCTCTTTTTAAAGAGGGTAACGCTAATTTTGCCAATGTTAACAACCATTATCAACATGAAAATATTTTAATATATCATACCATGCAAAACCAACTTTTTACATCCATATGGGAAAAAAATATAAAATCAACTTGACATGCAAAACCTAATTTCTTTTTATGGATTCTAGTCTAACCACTAGTGTAAAGGTTTCTTCATAATCAATTCCTTTTCTTGATTATAATATTTGGCAGCTAGTCTAGCTTTGTTTCAAACTATGATCCCATGTTTGTCAACTTTGTTCATAAGAACCCATTTTGTTCCTATAATGGATTGATTTGTAAGTCTAGGGACTAATTTCCCAACATCATTTTCTAATTGGTTTAGCTCATTTTGCATGGCTAAAATCCAATTTGCATCCTTTTTGGCTTCTAGAAAAAGAATTTGGTTTCTATAAGAGAGATAAATTCATAATGCTCATTAATGTTCTTAAGAGATGTTAGTCTTAGTACTTTCAATGAGATTACCGATATTTAACTCGGGATAATGAGAGCTTACATATCTTAGCTCATTTGGTGGCAAAAAAGTGTCATAACCCATTTCCGGGTTATTCCTAAAATATACTAGAAATAAAATAAAATAAAATAAAAAGGGGCTGGCGTGGTGGAAAAAATAAGTTGGAAATTTGGAGGAATCGAGAACTTGATCATATCTCTTTTGTGTAAAAAAAAATAAAGAAAAATGCAGATTCAAGGTTAAAATAATTTATTATTTGATTAAGTGCAAGGACTTAATTAGACTTGAAATTGGTCAAATTTATTTTATTAAGAGTTTAATTGGAAAAAAATATTAAGTTCGGAGCTTAATTGGCCTTAATTGAGAAGATTGGATTTTTTAGAGACCAAATTTAATTTTTGCCAGGTCAATTGGATGAGATCAGAGATAAAATTGAAGAAAACTAGTCAATTGATGGTCAAATTGCATCAATTTGAGACCAAAGAATAAAATAAAAAAACATGTAAATTTGAAGTTGCTATTGAATTTTGGAACGGATAAAATTACATAAAATTAAAAGTTTAAAGCCAATTAAGAGTGCAAGTAGAAAAATTATAATTTAAGGGACCAAACTGTACTTGTATCATTTTGCAAGATTTGTAGATGTGACCGCACTATTCTATGGTCTGAACACTATAAGCACACCACTGTCATCTTTACCATCATAGAAGTTAAAGAGGTCGCCTATGTTTGCACGCAAAGAGCATTTGAAAGGTCGTTGTTCTTCCTATAAATACCTGGAAGCAAATGATACAAAAAGGGGATACAGAGAAAAACAACAAAAAAGGGAGAAACTAACAAAACAACAGTGACAATATTAGTCTTTCATCGTTGGCAAGACATTGACTCCTTTTTCCTCAGCACCAGCAACCTCAGTCCTCTTCCATTCGGCAACTTTAGTTCATTTTCTTCTACACCGTCAGCCATAGTCTCAACGTCTTTATCTCTAGCGGATAATTACGTTCTTCACCATCATAACCCCTTCATCTTTCTCAGCGATAACAACACCTCCTCCTTCTCCTCCAATGATCAACATTGACTTCAACTCCTCTAGCAATTGATAATAGTTTCTTTATTCTTCAGTAGTGGCTCCACCTTTTTGTTATCCGGCGATAGTAGTATCAGCCTCCCCAACAACTTTTCTTTCTCCTTAACAACAACCCTTTCTTCTCCTTTAGTAGCAGCTGCACCTCCAGCGATAGACCTATAACAACAACATCCTTCTCCCTCCATTGCAGCACCTTCCATTTCCTCGTGCGACCACCACATGCCATCATTCCCGGCACCACCACCACTAGCAGAATCAGCCCGACCTCTTTTTGGCGACAATGACATGTAACCTCCTACTTCTCCTCCAGCCTGACTCGAGAAAGATGTTTGGCTGAAATAGCCCAGCATGGCTACCCCCTCATTTTATCCGGCCCAGTCCAATTTGATTTTTTTTTAAAAATAAAATATATAAAAAATGCATTAAAAATAAATAAATAAATAAATAAATGTTTTTTTTTGTGCTTATAGCCAAACTCTAAACTTTTCCAAGCATTTTTTCACAAAAAATATAGCATCTTTCTCATGTTTTGAAATAAAAAATGGAATATCATAACCAATTTATGATTATCCGTTAGAGTTCGGCTAAAATATCAAAAAAAATTCAACAATCATTTTGTTTTTTTCTCGTAAACTTTATTTATCGAGGTGTAAAATTACATTGTAAAATACACTTATAGATATTAAAAGTACAATAAATGCAATGCTAAAACTCAGACCTCAGAACGGTTAGATTTTTTACTCAATGAGGTAGAGACTCTCGCATGAAGGGCGATATACTTCAAGCCTTAGAAAATACCAATAAATAAAAAATCTCATTTAGAAAAACAATCAAACAACAATGCAACTTACCTTAGGTAGGGTGCACTAGAGGTGATACGTCTTCCCCTTGCATAACAAGTCCCCTTACGTAGACTCTCGAAGACCATTAGATTTTTTAGTGACCTTAATATTAGGTGGCGACTCCTAAAATTATATGACTATAAGAAACCCCTCTCTCACATGTTGTCTCCCCTCTATAGGGATGATAGTGCATGAAGCCCGAAAAAAGAACCTTTACGACAAAAAGATAACTTAGCATTTCTCGTTGATTGCTTATGCTTGGTTGGTCTTTGTCTAGTTCTTCATTGTTAGCTGCATGAGGTTGTTATCATTAAGACTCAAATGTTAAACATTTTCATTAATATGATCTAGAATTTTAATAATTTTATCATTTTGAGTTTTCTTAAATGAGACATGCATGGATTCCTCAAGACAAATTATTGTAGTTTTCTATACTCTATAAGCCTTCCTAGAGGAGGAATAACAAAAAAATAATACAATATTATATTTTGAATCAAACTTATCCAACTTATATTTGGTGTTAAGAATAAATATTTTGAACCAAAGACTTTGAAATACAAGATATTGGGTTTTCTACCTCTTTAAAGCTTATAAGGAGTATTGTTTAACTGTGGTCTCAATGTAACAAAAATTTAAATATAATGAGATTTGTTTATGACTTCCACCTAAAAACATTTAGGAGTATCAAATTCATTTAACATAGTTCTTACCATTTCTTGAAGAGATTGATTTTTTTTCCTCCATAACCCCATTTGGTTGGGGAGTTTTAGGTGTTTAGAAGTTATGGTGATATCTTTTTTTCTTCATAAAAAAATTCAAACAAATTACTTACATGCTCACCACCATAATCATTTTTTATGTTTATGATCAAAAAACCTTTTTCATTTTCAACATTCTTTGATAATTTTACAAATTCATAAATAATCACAGATATTATTTTAAAAAACAAAACCAATGTATATCTTGAAAAGTCATCCAAATCCCAAACACATATCTATTACCACTTATGCTTTTAGCTTTGGTTAGTGTAAATAGATCTATATGCAACAATTTTAAAGTTTTTTTTTTGAAAGAAATATGGTTATATCTCTTAAAAGTTTTTTTTTACTTGTTATCTATTTGGAAAATATTATATAATATTTTTAATATAATATAAGAGAGACATTTAACAAACTCACTTTTTTAAAAGTTTAGGAAAATGTACACGCTTATATGACCTAGTCTTCTATGCAAAAAAGACTATAATTAATGCTATAAGACAATTTTTTATCCTCATACATGTATGCATCAATCTTAATCTTATAAAAATTTCCTTTTCTATTACCAATATATAGAACTTTATTATTTTCAAGGGTTAAGCAACATGCATGATCAAATATGATTTTATAGCCTTTATCACACAATTGACCAATACTTAGCAGAATATATTTTAGACTATTTACAAGAAAAAACCTTTTCTATTGAGGGAGAGGACTTACCAACTCCAATGATCTTTCCTTTTGAGTTGTCTCCAAAAGTGACTTTTCCACCATTTATTTTTGTAATATTTGAGAATAATAAACCATGTCCATTCATGTGTTTTGAGTAAGCACTATCAAAAAGTCACTTTTCATATTCGATTTATTCCTACACATAAAATTAAGATGAGGTTTTTGGCACCCTTACTTTCTTGGGTATTTTATAGGTAGTGGTGGTTTCTTTTGGAACCCAAGTCATAGTACTAAAATTTTCCTTATTTATTGGACATATATAAATCAAGTGACCAATGCTTCTACAATAATCACATATTTTGTTCGGGTCATATGATTGTTTAGTTTTAACAATTATTTTTTCATATATTTTTTATTCTTCTTAGGTTGATAGCCTATAGCTCTTTTATTAAAAACCTCTATTTGACTAGCAAACATGGTTTATAAGATCTTAGTTACTTATGTGAATTTATATAATATAGTGTTTAACCTATCAACCTATTCTTTTAAAGCCTTGTTTTCCTCTTTAAGCTGGTTCATCTTATCACAATCATCATTTACAATGTATTCATTTTTTGTTTTGTTTTCTAAAGTATCTTTCTCAACAAGTAAACATGTTTGGTTTTTTCAAAAAGACAAACTTGGAATCTATTTGTATTCATCATATTAATGCACTAACATGTGAATTTTTTATTCCTTTACTTGATTCACTTTTTATATTTTATCTCTAATGCATGTCATTTATCTCTTGTATTCTTTCAAGATGTGATCCTACTAAACTCACTTCTACTAATGCACAATAGAAAGTATTCATAGCTTTAAAATCCATATATAGAACTATTTTTATCACTATCAGTATACTCACTTGTAAACTTAAGAATGATTATATCATCTTAATTTTAGTAGGTTTATGACGTCCATTTTCAATAGATAGATATAAATCAATAGATTAAAGATTTATAATCATCATCGATTTAAATAGGTATACTAATTGCCATTAATAAAGGTGGCCTAAAGGTTAATGATCCTTCATTTTAAACATTGAAACTAGTGGTTTTCATTCTACACAAAGTCTAAGCAAACTTGTATAAATAAAAACTAGGCTCTGATACCAATTGTTATTGTAGGACTAAGGCAACAATAACACCTAAAGGGGAAAAATTAGATGTTCCACTAATAATAAATAATATTGCAACTAAATAAATTAAACACAATAAATACATTTAACCAATAATATAATTAAAGTGCTTAAAATAAAGAGTGTAAAAATATAAATTGCAAACTTGATTTTTAATGTAATTCAGTAATCCTACATTCATACCTCAAGTATCAAACTGGTCTTGAGTATTATATTTCTTACTAATCCATGCTAAAGATTACAATGTTCTTAATGAAACCTTACTAAACCTTTTTTCACCACTAAAAAAAAATACTCTCTTCAAGATTTTTCATCTTGGTGATGTACTTCATCAATGACCAAAAGTTTTTTCACTTAAACTCTTCAAAGATTATAATTGTTTAAAAGTATTAACACTTTCTCAAATAGTGCATAATACAATTAAAACTAATATCTTTATAGATCATTCAATAACACTTAGAATGGATGAATGTGCTTACTTATAGTGAGTGTGAGTTTATACTTTTGTGTAATAATAAATATGAGTATGATTTAGGATTGATGATTTTGAAATTATTTTTTGTTGTTAAAATAACTTGTATTACACACACTATTCCTCTAACAATGGCTTAATTCATATTGGTCAAGCTAATGAATAAACTATTTCTTTCAAATTCTTAGGTGTTCATCCCTGATGAATAAGTGGTTGATTGATTCATTTGGTATATTCAAGTAAATAATTGGATTAATTTAGGCTCTAATTTTAATAGTTTTAATCCCGATGAATTTGGAACTCACTAAATACAAATCAATCCTATAATGTATGAAATGTGACATTATGAATTCATTTTAATTTATATTATCGTGTAAGGTATAATGATTTATATTTGAGTTATAAATTGAATACTTAAAACTTAGTCTTCACTTGCTTTGCATCTTAGACTTGTTGATTGGTTCAATCCTTTATGCTTGTTAATGATCTTCATATAAACCTCTTTAAATTAACCTTAACCAACCAAATCATTTTTACATTTTTATTTAATTGTTACTATAAACTACAAAATTATTAATATGTGACCTAAAAGTCAGCAATTTACGTTGATGAGTTAGAGATATTTCTACCCAAATGAAACGAGTTAGAGATATTTCTTGTCTACCCTAACAAGACATATATATATATATATATATATATATATATATATATATATATATATATATCTTATTCTAATATGTAATTTTTTTTTATCTTGACAAGACAAAAATATCTTGCTAATACATCAACCTTTTCTCCTTAAACAAAAGAAAAGGTCTCAAAGGCTATAAAAAGAAAAAAAAAGATAACCTTCAGGTAGGTTTAATTTTCTCTCTCTATTTTACAATGGTAAATCTATCCTAAAAATCTATTTTCTCAAAAGTATAATTAATCTCCCTTTGAATCAGAGAGTCATTAAATATATAAAATGAGACTTTTTACATATAATAAGCATGATCTACCATTCTCTCCACCAATAAATGATAAATTGGATTGCCAGAACCAGGAGATTAACAATCTTATCCTAGACTTCAACTTAACCTTTAATCCTAAAGGATATATATTTTTTTTATCAATACAATATAATAAATCTATTATATGTCATTTAAGATATAAGACATAGTGTTTGAAAGAGCTTGTTAATCTCCTAAAACTTTTCCAATTTTAAATTAAATTGAATAACTGAAGTCTTGTGATGTACTACCAAGACACCCATAAACCATTAAGAGACATCCTAAAACATTTATATTGATAATAAAATTTAGGGTATCTTTATAAATGTGACTAACATAATGTAGTAATATTTTCACAAATCATTTATGTTTTCATTGGATAACTACCGTTTTATCAGATTAAAAAGTATAGTTAAGTGCATAAAATTTTCATGTAAGCTAAAACTATGAAAACATGAACAATATTTGCCTTTTAACAAATAGAGTTATGCTTTTAATTAAACATGGAAATATACTTTCCTATTTTTGTTAGAATTAGTAAATTTAACCCATTTGCACCATTATCTATGCTACATGTAATTAGGAGTGAGAAGGTAAGTCATGGCAAAGACCATTACAAGAAGGATATGAGTAGCAATGATATGTTATATTGGTGTTTGCTCTACACTACAAGTCTATATTAATTTTTCATAACAATATTTTGGTGTTGCTAGCGTGTTTTTTTTTTTTTTTTTAAAAAAAGATACCCAATAAATCATATTGTAGTCTTGGCCAATTAAATAAGTTGCCTTTATTTGAATCATTTGAAGAAAAAAAAGCAATGATATAAAACACACACACACACACACACAGATATATCACAATAAAATGGGAAAAAATATTTATCCAAGAGTAAAAATATGGGTAATTTACCTACTTGTATTTAATAAATTTATTTATTCAAATACATTTGTAATAGAAATCGACGCATGTATAAAATTTGGTGAATTAAATAAAAGAAAAAAAATATTGTTCAAGGTTGCACATATTAAAAATAAAATGAAAAAATAAATATTTAATCTACAAAAAAATTACAAATGAATCACAATGATTTCTTAAAAAATTAATCACGCTCAATATAATTAAAAAATAATTGTTAGTTAGAAAATTCTAAATAATCCAAAACCAATAACATAAATAGGTATTAATTAAAACATAAATTTATAAAATTATTTAAAAAAAAATATATATAAAGGTATTAATAAAAAAAATGAAAATTAAAAGAAAAATAATGAGGTCCGACGTTGTGAGTATGGTAAACCAAGCCAAACACCTGGTCTACTAAGAAAGGGCTCATGCATGTCGTACATAATTCCCCAAATTCCGGTCACCATGGTGGCCAAGAAAACAAAGCATTTGTGTTTTCCACCTGTTGGAAATTACCTTATGTGCCCTTCATGACACACCATGTTCTTGATCATGCAATCCCATGACCATGAAGATAGATCATGGGGTTTGATCATGGGGATCAATTGATTGATCATGGGATCAATTGATTGATCATGGCTAATTATCTCCTTGATGGAAGGAGAAAATTGGAAAATAAATTAGTGGAGAGAAGGTTTCATGATAATCAATGTCTCACTGAAGGTCGCTGGTACAGTCACCGAATGGGGAGAGGTCACTGGCCTCTCCTTCTGATCATGGCTAATTATTTCCTTGATAGAAGGGTTTCACTCAAAAAGGAAGGCATTGATTATCATGAAACCTTCTCTCCAGTATCTAAGAAGGATTCATTTAGGATAATCATGGCATTAGTAGCTCATTTTGATCTAGAGCTACATCAAATGGATGTGAAAACAACCTTACTAAACGGGGATCTTGAAGAGGAGGTTTACATGAAACAGCCTGAAGGTTTTGATGATAACAGTCAGAAAGCTTTCAAACTAAGGAAATCTATTTACAGACTAAAACAAGCCTCCCGTCAATGGTATATCAAATTTCACAAGGGCATTACCTCATATGATTTTATTGAGAACCTTGTTGATCAATGTATATACCTTAAGGTCAGTGGGAGTAAAGTTATTTTTCTAGTCCTTTATGTAGATGATATTTTGCTTGCAAGTAATGATTTAGGTTTGCTACACGAGACCAAAGGTTTCCTCTCTCAAAACTTTGAAATGAAGGATTTGGGTGGAGCCTCTTATGTCATAGGCATAGAGATTCACAGAGACAGAAAACAAAGAATATTGAAACTGTCTCAAAAGGCCTACATTGAAAGGTTTTAGAGAGATTCAGACTGAAGAACTGTAACGGTTCTGTAGCACCTATCATGAAAGGGGATAGATTCAGTAATGATCAATGTCCTCAAAATGCATTGGAAAAGGAACAAATGAAGGATATCCCATATTCATCTGTAGTTGGTAGCCTATTGTATGCACAGGTCTACACTAGACCTGACATAGCAATGA
This sequence comes from Salix viminalis, assembly GCA_029228465.1. Lineage (NCBI taxonomy): Eukaryota > Viridiplantae > Streptophyta > Magnoliopsida > Malpighiales > Salicaceae > Salix > Salix viminalis. The sequence goes on from CM055432.1 coordinate 4,235,168, forward strand.
CAGTTGGAATGTTGGGTCAATATCAAAGCAACCCAGGATTGGAATATTGGAAAGCTGCAAAGAAAGTTATGCGATATTTGCAAGGAACCAAACATTACAGTTTGACATACAGACACGCTGACCATTTGGAGGTGGTTGGATATTTGGATTCTGATTTTGTGGGATGTGTAGATAGCAGAAAGTCTACTTCAGGATATATCTTTCTTCTTGCTGGAGGGGCTATATCCTAGAGAAGCAGCAAGGAGACCATAGTCGCTACATCTACAATGGAGGCAGAATTTATTGCGTGCTATGAAGCTACTACACAAGCACTTTGGTTGGAAATTTTTGTTGGTGGTCTCAAAATTGTCGATTCTATAGAGAGACCAATCAAGATCTTCTGCGATAATCGTGCTGCCATATTCTTCTCAAAGAATAATAAAAGTGGAAGCAGAAGTAAACATATCGACATTAAGTACTTTCGTGTGAGAGATAATATCAAAAGGCACGAAGTATTTATTGAGCATATAAGTACTGAATTGATGATTGCGGATCCCATGACTAAAGGTTTACCGGTAAAGTTATTTAAAAGTCATGTGGAGCATATGGGATTGATTGATTCATTTTGTACTTAGTCTTAATTTTGTATATATACATCAAGTTATTATAATAAAGTTTGTGCACATTTATTACTTTATCCATGAGGATAAAAATAAAGTTTGGACCCGAATAACTTATAGGAAGTTTATTCATAAAGTTTTGAATGCCCATATAGTACTTATTTAAGGGATATTTTATATGTAATACATGGAAGGGACGACTTATTAAATAATGGTCCTACCGCCATGATTCATGTGTAGTATTCCTTATGTGAGTGGGAGGATTCCATGATCATGTTAAAAGAACAGAACATAATAAGGAGTTTATGTGTCATAAGGGCCAAGTGGGAGAATGTTGGAAATTACCTTATGTGCCCCTCATGACACCCCATGTTCTTGATCATGCAAACCCGTGACCATGAAGATAGGTCATGGGGTTTGATCATAGGGATCAATTGATTGATCATGGGATCAATTAATTGATCATGGCTAATTATCTCCTTGATGAAAGAAGAAAATTGGAAAATAAATTAGTGAGTGGGGTCCCTGATCTACCTATAAATAATAGCTTGTGTACTCCATCTACGGCTACTGGTAGACATAGATCAGAAGGCTCCTCTCGTAAAAATATTTTATTATTTTGTATTGTTGTTGCCGCTTTGGGAAAAGCTTTGCTGCTGCTGCTATTGGGATTAATTTTTCGGTACTTGAGCAACAATGACTGGAAGTATTTATAATCTAAATTTTCGTTGCTATATGTATTTAGCATTCGATTATTTAAAGTATGTCTAACACCACCTACAAATTCATTTTTACACAAAGCACCAAAAACACGTCATTGGAATCTTATTAAACCAACTCATGATCTTCAAACACAAAAAACCGCCCAAAACCTCATCACCGACCCGAAATAAAAAATGTTTTCCGATTTCGGATATGTTTTTGCAGGCCTTCGTAATTGAAAAAGAAACTAATGTTAGCTTCTCTCATCATATAGTCATATAAACCTATTTAACTTAAAAATCAACCATTGTAGTGCTCCAAATTTTCTTCTCCAATATGAAAATAAAACCATTTCAGTGCTAATCACATGAATCTTTATTATTTAATCCAAGTTTCAGGATTGCAGTGAGGTCAGGAACGGCAATAGAAACAACAGACAATTCAACATCACATGACTAGCGGTTTTCAAGCTCTGCACTAGCTACTGAGGAATATTAGATGGCCCATAAATACTTCTACAATCTTTTTTTTTTTGAACTGGGGATAGACTTGAAGCTGTCTCCATTAGGTTAAACTGCTACTAAATGGAATTATTTTATCAATATTGGTCCATATATAATAAATCATAGTTCAATCTACTGATCAATGAGAAAAATTGAGTGCTCTCAGATAACTTTGTATCGATTAATTAAGCTTACATGTTGAAAATTAGTGAAATCGTTTACATCTATCACAGGAAAACCACCGTCTCTCAAGCTCTCGACTGATTCTACCATGGAGGTCGACGTGCAATACATAATATCTCCCCTGAACATATTTTTCTCTCTCTCTGGTGGTTCCCATCTTAACATAAATTACCTAGAACTATTGTAAGGATTTACAGAAGTTGGGAAGTTGTCGTCAAAATGATATCGCTTTGTTGCATCAGCTAAATATTTTAGACAGAAATTAGCTTTGACGTTTAATTTGGATGTAAAAGCCATGCATCAAGGACTCAATTGTGAGAAAAAATCCTTTGAAACCCAATTAATTAATAGTTAAACTATGGTCGTGAACTTATATAATACCACCTTCATGCTGCGTGCTAATTAGATTGCAGTTTTGGCAGGACAAAACTAAAATATAGATCATGACGAGATGGGTTCTGGATAACCAATCTCGTGCGAATATTACACCATACAAACGATGCCCAAGTACTTATCTAACAAGAAACTAGGAAATACAACGAGAAACTGAGCTGGGAAATTAAAAACAAAAAAAAAGGAAAAATCCAAAATTTATACAAATCCACACAAGAAGCACACAAGAACATCTCCCTAGAAATTATGCCATATTATATATCCCTCACTTCATCTCGCTTCCCTTCAGACCCCGAGACGGGAAGATTACCTGGATGGACCTTCTTCTTGGACTTCCCACCAACTTTCTCCTCTTCAACGACGCTTCTCGCTCTTTCCTCCTCCATTCTCTTCATCTTCTCCGTCAGGCGTTTTTGCTTCACGTAGACTTCAGCAGAGGCAGCTCCGATTGAAAACATACTGGCTTTGAAAAGTGCAGAGCTAACTGAGACAAGAAACTAGCCAGGCAAGAGCTAAATGTGTTGGGTACTGCGATGGCAATGCTGGCTAGCTCATTTATAGGCGTTTCACGAGGGCTAAGTGAGCCAGGCAATACGAGAGTTAGTGTATCAGAGCTGACTCGTTTTGCATTATCATATTATTAGAACGAGCTTTTGCATTATCATAACGGTAGAGGCCGGTTTTAGAACACAGATAGAGGGAAATAATGGTGTGCTGCATGCACGAACTTTGTTTTTAAAGAGAAGCAGTGGATCGATGGTACGTTTTGAATATTCTTTTAAAACAGTGGTTTACTTGTGGCATGCCATTTTAGCACCACAAAGGCTCCACGTCATAGCTATGGAAAGGAATGGTGGGTGCATAGTTGGACGTCAATGGGGTCAAAATTACTTGGCAGCCCCTAATTTAATTGATCCTTTAATAAATAAATTAATTATGGACAAGTGGCTGGCTTATCTGTCAAGGTCTTATAGGAAATGTCAACTAAATTATATAAGCATCAGAAGTTGCGATTTTACTATTGTGAATCTCATAACAAACTACTAATTATTCTAGTTTTGCGTATCATCTTTTCTATATCTATTTTCCCCAAGTTTTATGGGTTTAACTACTGTAAACTCGGATTATTTTATTATATTATATTTTAAATTGTTTTTTTAATCTAATCATTCAATAAGTTTATTAAATTTTATTTTAATTTGCTTTCTATATAATTATTTGAGTCTCATAATTCAGGTTATGGGTATGACAATTTAATCTGGGTTGACTTGGTTATTATTTTTAATTATTGTCAATGAGGTTCAAGATCTGGGTTACAGGTTTAGCGGGTTCACTAAGGTTAACTTAGACTATTATTTTTCTTCAATTTCATCCTTTAACATTGAGTTAATTGAAAATTAAGGTGCATAATCATATTTTGATGACACGTGATGTGGATTTAACATGTTAACTCAGGTTGATTAATTGTTTTTCAATTCTATCCTTCAACAATTTGTCTTAATTTGCTTTATATGAGTTACCATGGTCTCAGAATCCGGGATATGGATTTAACTAGTTCATCTAGGTTGATCTCATTCAATTCAATATTTTGTTGTCTCAATATGTTTTAAAAAATATATTAACTTGAATATTTTTTAATCAAATTATATTTTTACCATTTAAAATAAAGTGAGACCATCAAAAAAATAAACCATTTAAATGCAGCCATGTGAAAAAACCCATCAAACTCCATAAAAAAAGAGCAAAGTATTTAATTCTTCACTCCAATATAATTACCGTTTCCAATGATTTTTCCATTAGAGTATATACCATTTAAAATATTATTTTATTAATCTGTCTCTTTAAACTAGCATATCATTTTGGGGATGCTCTATATGTCCAAAACATGACAGTGAAAAACACGAAACGCAGCGTTCTTGTTAGAGCAGCTAGCTTGCAATTCAGTGAGACAAAATTGAAAAAAAGTATTTGATATGCAACTTGAGGTATTATATATATATGGTATGATGAGTAATTACACTAACATTTGACATTACAATATGAGTTTTATAAGTCATAATTTTAGCAGTGATAATGCAAGAAAATAATAGTACGGTCACTATAATTTATGCTAATGCCACACCATTACTGCTCAGCCACATCCCTATAGTCTATAATAAAGTCTAGCATGCAGTGCTTCAAGATAGATTTTCTTATTAATTTGTGCTGTCATGATGGAGAGAAAGACGCCATTTGTGGTGGAGAACTTTCACAGAAAGTATACTTAATACCTGAATCAGAGTAAAAACTGGATGATGGACCGATTTATGGTTTGAATATAAAAACTATAATGCCATTATATTAATGACCCAACTCAGTTTGAAGACCTATAAATGAAAAATATAATACTCTTCACTTATAAAGTTCTCATGACAAGCACATATAAAATTATCTGATCTGAACAGACCGTTTCCCCAATTGAAAGCAAGCTTCATTCATGGCCCAGATGTTTCAGCCTATCCTTTTCTATGTAAATGTTCTAAACCTAATCAGTGATAGCAACTGAATCACTCCTCAACATTTTCAAATTGCATATATGGTATGCGGCCTAATTATTTTTTTATCAAGTTTAGACAAAGTAAATTTTAAGAGGAGAATGCAACTTCGTCTTTGTGTAATGGTTGTCGCGACAACTGTTTTTTTCACTTCGCGCGTTGTCATCCCCAGAGATGGAAGGAGGTGCACCGAAAAAAATATTTTTATAACCATAAAATTGTGATTATAATTTTTAGAAGTCACCACTTAGTATTAAGATTCCTAAGAAACCTAATGATCTACAAAAATCCAGGTAAAGGGATTTGTTATCTACATGGTATTTTTATGTGTTGTTTTACGTGAGTTTAGGATCCAGTTGTCTTTTTTATTCGGTTTGCTTGTACCATGGCCTTGCTTATTTAAGTAGCCAACAATGTCAATGAAGGGTAAGCAATCAATTGTTTCTAAAATCATGCAGTACTTTCTTGCCCGAAGAGAAACAATCGCTTATTCGCTTGAATCATTGTGGGGATCTATCATTGGTATTAGAGCCTAGTTAGCCAATTTATTATAGGAATAATAAATAATGTATTGAACAGCCGGAGGCTAGGCTCGATGAAGTGCAAGATAGGCTATACCAGATGGAGCTCGGCATGACGGACAAGCTGCGACATTTGGAAAACTATGAAGTTTGCAATGGAGGATAACTTGTGGTAGCCTTCAAAACGACAAAATTAGAGCTTCCTTGAATTTTTGAAGATGACTCGATGGAGTGGTTCAATTTTGTTAACCAAATTTTTGAATTTCATAATACTCTTGAAACCCAAAAAGTTTCTCTAGCCTCTTACCACTTGGAAGGAGAGGCTAACCAGTTGTGGTAATAGATCCGTAGGACATTCTAAAAGGAAATATAAGTTCTCTCATGGGCAGATTTTGAATATGAACTTTGGCTATGATTTAAGCCTTCAGATTATGAAGATTTTGATGAAGCTCTTTCATAGACCATGCAAACTAGCTCTTTATGTGAATATCAACGAGAATTTGAGCAATTAGACAATCAAGTTAGAGGCAGGACATAAAAGGCTCTTATGGAAATAATTTTGGGTGGTTTAAGTGTGAAGATCTTGAACGAGATTCACATGTTTAAACCACAAACATTAAAAGATGTTATCCGCTTTACTTGGATTAAAGATGACCAACTAGTAAATCAAAAAAGGTTCACACGACTTGCACCACTAGTACTAATGATAGAAGGTTCACACGATTTAATTATAAGGACTGATTTACTGCAGGGCAAAATTTCAAGGGCCACAAATAGTAATGATAGAAGGTTATGATGGCAATAACACCTCTTTATGTGACATTAACACCGAAGAACAACCAACCCAGAAGAATTATGTGGACCTTACTAAACTAGCAATATTGCATATATTAACATGATGGACCGCGCCCAATACCATAAGAATAACTGCCATAATCAATTCCCACATCATCATTATATTGATCGATAGTGGATTGACTCATAATTTCATTAGTAAGTATATTGCCAACCTATTACATTTACTGGTGGTGCAAATAGAAACCTTCACAGTTCGGGTTGCCAATGGAGAAACTATTAGATGCCAAGGGCAGTTTGTGAAGGTATAAGTGGATCTATAAGACATTATTTTTTCCTTAACTCTTTACTCCTTGCCTCTCACGGGTTGGACATTGTGATGAGAGTTCAATGGTTATAGTTACCTCGCTCCATAGTTTGAGACCAGAAACAGTTGACCATGGATCTTTTGTGGAAAAAAAACATGGAGATTGATCGATATCGATGTAAGACATTTGAGCATCATCACTCAAAGACCTTTCTTATAAATTGTTGGATATAACCATTGGTGATAAATATTTTAATGTCTTTTTAAGGCATAATTGTGTCAATATCATGATCATTTATATGTGAAAGAAATAAAATTTATTTGGGTATCTTATGTTTGCACCACTATATATAGAAGAAGGATATTGTATTTTTTTCTTTCTTTTAATTACATTAAATACCTTAGTATGTGTTGTGGCTAAAGGTGTTATCATGAATTTTGAGAACCTTAGTCGACTATGAATCAATTCTTTTATATTCCATTTGAATGCCCTGGGATATAATAAGATTAATGATATTTCTAAGATTTTATTCGCTATCATTATAATCAAGGGTACTCTTACATGGTCATTCTAATAAAAGAATAGTTAAAAGAGAGTTAGTTTGGAAGAGCATATAGTCATTCTAATAAAAGAATAGTTAAAGACTGTATCAATCATGCATTAAATATCAATGGGTTTAAATCGATTTTCTATGTTATGAATTTTATTGTTAAGCCTTTGAAAACATGTTTTTATGTTCTTATATTATTTCCATGTGTTGACGAAGAGCTTAGTTATGGTCTTTTTAGCCACCATGTTTATTCTAAAATGGGAGATGAATTCAACTCTAATGGTCTTTGACGAAGAGAATATTGCTTCTTAAAATCTTATTTTGTTATTTATATCATCTTGTGTTGGATATAGTTTTTTACCATTAGAGTTCATGTTTAGAACATCTAGTTTGGGAATGTTCTTTATTAAAGGTGTGGCATGTTTAAAGGGTTGGAGTATGAGTGTTCTCACACTTAATTTTTGTATGTTGTTAGGCCTTATTCTCTTAAGAAATTAGAGAAGTATATGTTCATTTGGCGATGCATGCAAAGCTAGGTGCTATATTGCCTATTAAGAACATGGAAGTGTGAAGCTATTAATGTGTATCTAGAAAGGTTTTAGTGAGGACTTTTATTTGATGAGGAATTTGTTGGATATTTGAAGGGGTTAGTGTATCTATAATATAAAGGTTGGTTAGCCTTCCATATCATAATGTTTCTAAATTATCAACCATGAAAATAAATTTTAAATGAGGTATAAATAGGAATGAACTATATACCTTATTCAAGTTTCATTCACTAATGAAATCATAAGATTTTTTGTATTAGATCTTGACTTACCATAAATGCTTATAGGTTGAGGTGTATAGGTTTGGTCATTTCATACTTTTCTATAAAAATAAATATAAAACAAGTTTCCTATTAGGATAGAGAACCCTCTAATACTTAGTCAGTAAAATATAGGAGAAAAATAATGTATAACAATGAAAACAAATTGTAATAAAAAATATGCTATGTTGTTTTGTGGTCTTATTGTTTTGTTTGTCTAGTTAGTGATTCGAGATATTTATATTCCTCACTCACATGAAACTACCTCATGAAGTGTGGAGTTATATATATATTGTATGGAGTATTGGTGAGGAAAAATTACTTATGCAAGTTGTGAACGCATCATACTAAAAAATCAAGTACCAAAACCATTGATGAAATTATCTTATAAAGAGCTTTGCTCCTAGAATTTGGCATTATACCAGCAAGGAATGCACCATACTTACCATTAATGAAGATTATTGGAGAGAAAGTTAGGTGTAACACTAATCTATTAAAGTTTGTACCATTGCATTGTTGTGTATGTCATTGTTGGGCTCACTATGAATTTGATTGAGATTAATATTCAATGCTAGAGTAGCTAAAGGTTAGGTCAAGATTATATAGTAACTATTTATAATTCATTATTGTGACAAGAAACATAAAATAACAAAGATGGGCTTTTTGCTTGGGTTAAGACTTCTTATTGGATTTTTTTTCTTCCCATCCATTACAAATGAGAGAATATGGTCGGAATTGCCACCTTTCTAGCTAGTCCCACAACTATATCCAAAGAAATAATCAATTTAATAAAAAAAAATTAGTATATATACCCTAATTATTGATTCGAGATGAGATTATTGAAAAAAAAAACATATGATGAAGTTGGACTATGCCATGGAGATAGAATTTTTGTATATAAAAAAGATGTTAAAGTATCGTAAATGTTTTTTAAAACATAAAAAACAATTTTCTGATTCGGGTCATAGACCTAATTGAATATAATAGTTTTATTTTAATTTAAAAATAGAACAACTAGGCAATAACAAAAAAATGGATCAAATTAAAAAGAGATAATTATAACATGAGAAAAAAATATTTTTTCAAAAAGAAATAAATGATGTAGCTCAATTCCCACCTCATTAAACATGGAAGAATAAAATTGGATAAAAATTGAACAAAAAAATCATTTTAACTTAACCTAAGTTAGCGTGACAAATTTGTAATTTGAGTAATAAAAGTTAAATCAAACTAGGTTAATCGTGAAAACCTAATAAAGATGGAAGTCGATTAAATCACTTCAAGATGAAAATCCGAAACAAGCTCAACCATGATTACAGAAATAAATCCATATAAGAAAAAAAATAAAATAATGGCAAATAGAGAAGAGAATAGCTTCGCTGTAACAGTGCTTGTCGTTTTCAACCACTCCTTGGCAGTCCTAAAAATTAAAACGATCCCTGCAAATTATCTTTCGACAACCATTCCATGGAAATACTTCTTTATTATTTCAAATCACTTTCGTATCAATTAAACTACTAGACAGTGCAACAACTAGTACATACCATTGATAGAAAAGAAAATTACTATATACTAAAGACTCTTATCATCGTTTTAGATTGAACAGGTGATATTTTTTAAAAAAAATAATCTGATCATTAAGTTTTTATTTCGTACAATTAAACTTTCTTAGTCTAAATTAACACCAAATTATGAAAATTTTCTTCTCTGAGGATTGAATTGAAAGACTAAAAACAGAATTGAAAAACAATTCATGTAAAATAGATGGTGATATTGAGATTTATCTAAAAAAAATCATTTTAGTCTCTTTATATTTTTTAGCTCTTACATAAGTGGTCCTTTTAATTTTCAAATATTTAATTTTGATACAAAACTTCATTTCTCACATTTTTCGGTAGAAGGAGAGAAACGCACCTGCTCAATTCTAGCATAGAGAGAGAAAATTTTGATAATAATCCCGGCTACCAAAACAATTGAGTGTTTTTGTTTCATTAAATAGTTTCACCAAAAGGACAAAGAGATGACTAACCAACAATGGAAGAAACAATGGTTAAGAACTAGTGAAGGAAGTAACCAAGCTCTATGTACAGAGGTAAAATCACAAATGAGCAGAACCAAAGAGCTGAAAGCATTCGCATTAACAGAAATGTGAGCAATTATAATTGTCAGGGCAAAAGAAGAACTAATTGCTTGGCTGCCTCTGTCCTCCATAACCCTGTCACCTTGGGAGAGCTAACGTTGAGCATGGGTCTCCACAAGTGCTATCGATTTTATGCTGGCATCCCACCAAAAGTGGTAGCTTCATTTGTCCCATGATTTTATCTAACAGAGGAGTAAAAACTGCAGCTGGCAAAGTGTTGGATTGCTGCCGAATCCACCAGAAGACAAAACCCATTAATTATATATTTGGATTGATTGCTGAGTTGTGGCTTTGAAGAGACAATCAATGGACAGAAACATGGAAAACACACCTGAGGAATCTCTCAAACCTGTTGTCGAATCCATCGTCATCTTCTCCATCTTCCCCACGGCTGTATGTGAGAGATGAGTGGAAATTGTAGCTAACAAAGCTTGTAACTACCGCTGATTCCACTCGACGACAAAACCCATTAATTAATTGCAAGGCTTAGTTGTTGAATTGTGGTTTTCAAGAGACAATTAATGAGCAAAAACATTTAAAAACACACTTGAGAGAAGCCTCAAACCTGTTGTCGAATCCACCTTTAATGGATTTGCGGCCACAAAAGACAAAATATATGAATTAATTGGAAGGATAAATGCCCATTGAAGCCGCGAACAATGCAGGGGACAAAACTGAGTTGAGAGGGCAGCCAAACTGAGTTGAGAGGGTAACCAATCAATGAGTGTGACCAGGGTCAAAGCAAACAGTGCAGGTACTGTTCCAATGCACAATACATTCAAGTCTGGTTGAACAGTATATCAACAATTACTTTATATATATATATATATATATATATATATATATATATATATATATATATATATATATATATATATATATAATGCCCTCACAAGCCATGTAGTGAACAATATTTTTTTCAACGTAAAAAATATTACTTATGTGTATTATTTTTATTATAATATAAATTTATTGTCAAGTGCAAATTTTCAATACAATATATGAATTTTAAATCGAAATAAATTTATTTGTTTAGTATTTCCAAACGAACTTACCAGTATAAATGTATCATCGTCATTAAAAAAGCAAGAAAACTCGGATATCTGAATTATTGAGTTAACTGTATTAAGATTAGTTCATTTTATAATTCAATTTAAATTAAACACAAAAAACAACATCACCATGAGATAAATTTATTAATTTATCCAGAAAACACAAAAAACAAAAAAAAAAACAAATAAAGAGAAAAAGGGAGCAATATTAATTTTAAAATGATTACAAACATGAATTAAAAATCCAGGATTTAACCGATTAAAAATAAAATCTTATGAAAAAGAGAAAAAAACTAAAGTCAAAAACTAAAAGCATAAATGCATAAATACTAATAAAAAATAAACATTGTCAAAGAATAAAAAAACAACCAAATGAATTAATATCCAATAAATAATTCAAAGAATAAGGACCGAAATGAAAAATGAAATATATAATTAATTTCAATTGAATGATAAAATTGAAACAAATAAAAACTCTGAGACCAAAATAAATCATGGAATAATAATGATAATTGTTGTGTAATTTAATAAAAATATTCAAAGAAGGAGGAGTGAAATGAAAAGTAGCATATTAACCAATTTCCATTTGAGGACCAAATTAGAACAAATAAAAACTTCCGTACCGAAACGAAAGTTTTTATTTCAAGAAGAAATATTAATTTTTAAATGACAACCAATTCAGATTGAAATCTCAGGATTGAATCAGAAAAAAAAATCATAGCAAAACAAACTATAAAAAAAACTAAAAGTATAGATGTATAAATAAATATTGTGTAAGAATTAAAAAAAAAACTAAATGAATTATTAAAAAAAAACCTTCCATAATCAAATAACAAAAATACATTGTTAATTTTATATGACAACCAATTCAGATTGAAATCTCAGGATTGAATCGGAAAAAAAAAATCAGAGCAAAACAAACTATAAAAAAACTAAAAGTATAGATGTATAAATAAATATTGTGTAAGAATTAAAAAAAAACTAAATGAATTATTAAAAAAAAACCTTCCATAATCAAATAACAAAAATAAATTATTAATTTTATATCAATAAAAACGATTAAAACATAAATTGAAAATCTAATCCTTATGTTATTGTCATTATCATTACTATAATAGTTAAAATTATTATCAATATTACTGTCAAAATAATTTCAATAATTAAATTGCCATGAGAAATCATTAAAAGAAAGTAAAAGATTTTTGTATAAAAAGGGAAAAAAAAAACAACAACCAAACTTATCATGATCATTGTATATAGTCAAATCACAAAAATCATGGAATCCAAAAAAAAAAAAAAAAGAAGCAAAAAACAAAAACATGAACAAAGAGAAAAGAAGGAGCAATATTAATAGTAAAATTATTATTATAATATTTAAAATTATTATCAATATTACTGTCATAACAAATAAAATAATTAAATTGCATTGGAAAATAAAAAAAAAAAAGCAAAAGATTTGTATAAAGAGCAATTCAAAAATAATCACTAAAATTGTCATGATTGTTGCGTAAAGAGCAAAATTATGAAAACTAATTTAATCAAAAGAACAAATAAAAATAAAAAACAAATAAAGGGAAAAAATTTGCAATGTTAATTTAAAAATAATTATCAACACAAATTAAAATTTCAGGATTGAATCGATTAAGAATAAAACCTTAAAAAAGAGGACAAAAACTAAAAGCATAGATGCATAAATACCAATAAAAAATAAACATTAAAAAAGGAACATATGAATTACTATCAAATAGAAAAGTAAAAGCATAAGGACCAAATTGAAAAATGACATATATAAAATTACTTCCCATTGAAGGATAAAATTGGAAAAAAATAATAATTGGAGGACCAAAAATAAACAATGATACATGCTGTCATTGTATAAAAAAATTAGAAGAAGAGGGACTGAAATCAAACTTTGTATATATTACCAATTTCAATTGGAGGACCAAATTAAATAAAGCAAAACTTCCGTACCGGAAAAATTGAAGGAATCCAAAATAAATCAAAAATTCAAAGTATAAGGAATGAATTAAAAATTGCTTATATAATCAATTTTAATTGAAGGACACAATTGAAAACAATAAGACCTTAATTTCAATAAATCAGTAATAAAAAAATGAAATCAAAACCTAATGGACCCAAATGAACTTACTACAAATATGAGGGACCAAAGCTGACTTCGCGTCAGCAAGAGAGAGAAAAGCGACACCCGACAAAACACCGTCTGCCGCCGCTTACACCAACATCTATGACCGGAACGCGCCGCGACGGCAGACAGAGTACCTGGAGGCGCACCGTATTCACCGGCGGAGAAAAATTGTTGACCGCCGTATGGTAGCGCACGCGCCGCCTAAAGGACGCATTGGCGTTGAGCCTCGCTGCCGTGTCCTGACGACGCGCCAACTGTGCAGATGGAAATATATTGAATATACGCTAATTACCAAGACACCCCTGACCCAACCGAGATTCACGAAAAAACCGATGGGGAAAGGACGCTCGTGTCCCCGTTCACTGTGCATTATTTTGTTGTTATCGAGGGCTTTTTTAGTCGGTGCACTGTGCACTGAATTGGTGAAAAGCCGACGGAGCCCCTCGTCCCTGTGCACTATTTTTTTTTTTTAGGGTCAGAGGCGTCAATGCACTGTATAAAAACGGAAAGTAAAAAAAAAGCCAAAAACTGAAAACACCACCTCCAGAAAAAAAACAAAACACGCCAGATGATGAAGCCCAAAATCGTCTCCACACTGTCACAATTCACAGTGATTTAATTGAGAAGGCACAGTGCAAATTCCCACGCCTATTATGTGTTTTGTAATATATTCACTATCATTTTGTTTTTTCTAAACAGCTTGGTCACTGCTGACCAAGCTGGGGAATGCATGGCCTTAGGCTTCGCCAAGCTTTCGGCCAGCATGAAATAAATTCACACTGGCTTTGGCCAGGAATAAAACAATTAATTGAGGCATGCTAATTTTTTTTCAAATATATATTATTACTATTGTTATTATTATCATTCATTTAATACACTATATATAGAAAAAAATGATAAAATAAGTTTGATAAAATACTAAAAAAACATTATAATGCTTTCAGTTATTATAATTTTTTTTTTTAATGAAAAGGTCTAAAAGTTATGTATATTTTAACATTCTTTTATTTATTTTATTTTATAAGAGGTCTACTAATTGCATTAGGATTTTGTCAAAATTAAAAGGTATAAAGTTGATATTTTTGAATTTTCAATATATTATTTTTATAGCATCAGAGTCGCAAATATTTATATTCATCAATATCAATATAGAATATATACCTAATATTCACTAACATCAATGTTAACAATATTAGCATTCAAATGAGAAATTAATCGCACCCCAAATATTTAATGACATCAAAACCAAAGATATCATATATTTTATTTTTCATGTAATTTTTATCAACATCAAAGTTGACAATATTTGCCATTGAATATTTGCTAATATCAAAGTTAGAAATATTATAGTCGGATCATTGATAACATATAAACTACAGCCCTTAGCAATTTAAAGCAAAAACCATAATGCAGTCTATCTCAAGTAAAATATCTAAGAAGTGATAATATCTTTTATTTTGTATAGTTAGTCTTCTACTTTAGAATCTTTGTTGATTAGTTATGATTTTTAGTGATTATAATACCAGGTTGGATTCCTTAAACCAGACATTTCTCTCTAAGAACATTATATATTTGTTTTTTCAAAATCAAAATTTAATATCACCCTGATTTTGGTTACGAAAAATGACTTTTAAAAGCTATATTATTTCTTGTGACCAAGTCAGCTAGAAACCCAACAAGTGAAAGATAAACATAATTATTTAGCAAATTGTTTGTTTTGGTGTTCTTTGATCGTCATCTACTGCTTATAAATGTCACCCACTTAGACTTAAGAAAATAAGAAAAAGGTGTTGCCACCAAGTTTTATGGCAACTAAAAAATATTAAGAAATTCTAGATAATAGAGGTTAATTATAAAAAAAAAAAATGAGAATTATTCAGAAACATTATACAATAGCTAAAACAGCTCGACCTCGTGGAACTATACATGAAGACTCAGCGCACAGTGGACTAGACTTTTGTCCTTCGTGCGTCGCGCGAGTTCGTCCACCCTTTTTTTTTTGGTTGGGAATAGTGAATTAACGAAACAACCCCCCGAAAACGACAAAAAACGCCGCCGGACCGGGGGGCTGTGTTGTCATTGCACCAATCGAACCGGACCAGTCCGGTCTGCCCAGCCGGTCATCCGCTTATTTTATTAATTTTGGAAATTGGCTAAATACGGTTATAGCCCTTAATAAGACAAAAAAAAAATGGTGTTTTGGGTACAGGGGCAAGTAGGTAATTGACCCTATTTTTTTATTATTTCTCTCGGCTGTTGTCAGGTCGTCAGCTCCACGCGCTAGAAGGTTTTTCGTCGCACGCCCTGTTAAGGCGGCGCGTGTGTAGTCAAACGGTGACCGGAGATGGGCAACCGTCGTCGTACTGGGTGCGCCTCGGAGTCTTCTTCCTCCCGCGTTGGCGCGTTTCCACATCCGATGTGCGTGGACAGCCTGTCGGCCGGTTGAAGACGGTGGCAACGTTTCTCTCTCTCTCCTGCATGTCAAAGTGCAGGAGAGGCCCCCGTGTTTGTGCCTTTTTCACTTCGGTCTCTCAATTTGCAATTTGTTTTCCTGCACCTTTCACTTCTGTTACATTAGTTTTAATTTGGTTTGATTTGGTCCTTCAGGTTGAAATTAATTAAATGTGCACCTTTCACTTCGGTCCTACAACTTTTTATTTCCGGATTGGGTCCAAATAGGTCAATAAATTCGGTACACAGGTTTGAATTTTTGCAATTTTGTCCTTGGATTGAAATTGATAATAAATGTGATTTTCATTTCAGCCCTTCAACTTTTGATTTATGATTTAAATCCCTGCTTGGTTCATTTTCAATTTAGCCTTTAAATATTTAATTTTTTAATGCTTATCAAATAATTGCTACGTTTTTCCTAATAATCTTTATTTTGAATTTGTTTTCTATTTGCCTGTGTTAGATTTCGCTCGATTTTTTTTCTTTTATTTATTTCTGCCACTTTCATTCATTAGAATAATAATAATAATAATAATAATAATAATAATAATAATAATAATAATAATAATAATAATAATAATAATAATAATAATAATAATAATAATAATAATAATAATATATTCTTTTTCTTACTTACTCTTTTGTTAATGTTTTTGAGTGTTTTTTCTTTCGGGATAATTTGATAATTTTAATTGTTTTTGCAATAATAGCAATAGTCATTTTATATCTAATATTACTGGGGATAAAAGACAACTCAAGAACAAAAAATAGACAAATTTACCTACGTTATCTACAATTAAAAAACGATACAAGTCACTTTTGTCTCGATTACACTGTTCCTTTTAAACGGCAAATAAGTCATTATTATATGTTTTAATATTTGTTGCATATTATCGCCTAAAAATATATAAAGAGATAAAAAAAATGACCTCGGATTTTTTGCAGGAAAAAAAATAATATCACCATTCTTAAATACATTTCATATAATAATATGATGAATAAATCTTACAAAATAAAATAAAAAAATTTGGCTTCGAATTTTAATTTTGTGCTCTTTTGTTCAAGTTTATTTCTTAAAAAAAATAAAAAAATTGGATTTTTAATATTTAAGATCTAATATTACCCGGGAAAAAATACAACTCAAAAAAACAAAAGGTAAACAAATTTGCCTAGATTATCTACAATTAAAAAATATATGAGGCACTTTCCGTTTCGACTACACTGTTCTTTTTAGACGGCAAATAAGTAATGATAGCACGCAAAAAATTTATATTTATTTTTAAAAAAAAATTGCAATATTTTTATTTATAATGTGTCAGATCTAATATTATTGGGGAAAAAAGGCAACTCATATTTTTTTTTTTACAAATTTACCTTGGTTATCTACAATTAAAAAATATAAAAATCACTTCCCATTTCGATCACACTATATAGTATGTGAGACTAAGTATATGTGTTTAATATTTATTTAATATTATCGCCTAAAAATATATAGAGAGAGAGAAAAAAAATGACCTACAATTTCTTGCAAAAAAAAAATTAATATCGGTATTCTTAAATATATTTAATATAATAATATGATGAATAAATCTTATAAGAAAAAACTTTGGCTTTGAAGTTAAATTTATATTTTAGACTCTTTGTTATTCCTGTTAAGAAATTGTGACCTTTTTTTCACATGTATTTTTTATTTTTTAGTGTCCAAGTCAGTTGTTCTTTTTTTACCGGGTTTCTTTCTTTCTTTTTTTTTTTACCAGAGTATCCGTGAAAACAAATTTCTAATAAATCATTTTACCTTCGTAGCAAATTTTCTAACAAATTTTATCAAAAGTTTTTTAGTAATAGCAATATTCAATCACATTTTGGTTGAAAAAAACCATTTTTAACATATTTTATCAAGTACAATTATATTAATTAAATATTAAAATAACAAAATACAATATTTATAAAATCAATCAATTTTCTACATAAATAAAAAAGCTCAGCAAAACGGGCCAATCAGCTCGTCGTATCTAAAGTGAGATGTTATGTACTTGTTTCTAAAGATAAATTATTAAATGTGTAATTGTTATTGAGGGTGACATCATATGAAGACCTAAAATAATAATACGAGATTAAAGCCCGGTATTACGGTTTAATCCTCATTATTAAAGTACATGTATTGGACCTAGAAGGAATAATGGATTCTATGTTGGGTCATGTCCTTAAATATGTCTAAAATTCATTTTTGACATAACAGGCACGTATTTATAATGATAAGAAAAGGTATGTTGGGGGGAAATTGCAAGCATTTTTCACGCTTGATAAATAATATGTTTATATATATTAGAAAAATATCTATAAAGTCAAATCGATAAAACTTTAAATTTTCTTATGAAAACAATAAATTTCTAATTTCTCGAGGATAGGATATTTATAAGGAATGAATCATCCTCTAGTCAATTACTTGATGAAAGATAAAACAAAAAAAATAAATTTTATTTATGTTTTTGAAAATGAAAAAGTTTGGACTTTTTAAGGATGGGATCCATATAAGGAATTTATCAACTTTGGATTGATTTTCTGATAAAAAGAAATCAACAAACAACCACCTATAGAAAATAAAATAAAAAACACATATGATCATATTATTCTAGTAAAATAAAAGCATAAATTTTACAATAAATTATATGTATACATTCATGAGTAAACTTTCAGCACTAAGGTAAAAAAAAAAATTACACCTTGGATAACCCTATTGCAAATTGTTATCCCAACCCAATTATAAGGTATTAATCCCAACTTTGTCATACCTTGAAAGATAAATCCTTAAAAGACTTTGGTCTTGTTTGGCACTGCATTTCAAAAGTATTTTTAATATATATATATATATATATATATATATATATATATATGTTGATATCAAAAACAATATTTAAACATCTTTATATGTTTTTTGCTATTTTTACTAGTTCATCATTATTTATTGATAGTGATTCCAACTTTAGATGGTTTTTGGTGGAGTTGATCAATATCAGATGATCGCAACTGGTTTGGGTTATGTTTTTTTTTTTTTATAGAGGTTGTGAACAGGAGAAAAAGGTGTTTTGTGGAGAGGGTTTGTGATCTGCACAACAAGTCTTAAATTCGAGTTAACGTGTATATTCCTTGTAAGAGTTTGTAATAATCAGAAAATTAGAAAATGGTGTAACTTCTTTCTTCCCCCCTATGTTGTTTTATTGCTAGTTGATTTAATTACTAAATAATAAAATCATTTGAAAATGACATGTAGTTAGACAAGATCTCAACTCTTGCTCTAATTTAATTAGTTGAATATAACATTTTTTAATGTTTCAAAAATGTGAAGTTGACAACACTTTTAACCACCCATACAATTACATAACACCTACTCTATAAAAGAAACATTAATATAGAAGCTAACTAACGATGCTCTGTTTTTTATGTTTTAAAGCCGTCACAATCTCCACCTACCTTGCTATAAAATTCTGCTATTAACATGAATATCATGTGCATTAAATGAAATGAAATGTTTATAGTATCGTAATTTCCGAGAAACTCAAGGTCAAAGTCAACTCCTCGTTCACGAAACCCTCGAAAAAACATATAAATATTACAAAACATCTAAGAAGTGAACACACATACACATACTTGTTTTTCTATGATGCTTTTAAGGATAAACCTTGAAAATACATTTAGTTCCAAAATTCATTATCAAATCCAAACTAGGACGAAACGAGAGAGAGCAAATTATCTGCAGAAAAAACATAGAGTTCTCCAAAATGATGTCCTATCCAGCTTGACCGTGGACACTGTTGCTCATACTGGTAGACAATTTCTTCACTTGGATGGAAGAACCCTAGTTCTAATATTCACATTACTTCAATTCTTGATCGCTAATTACACAAGGGTCTCTTTGCTTTGTCCTTTTGTCGACACCAGGAAGTAGTTAGGAGTTGCAGATGCATCGTGGGCCTTAAATAAATAGTAGTCAACTTGTATTATAGATTAAATATTCTCGATATTTCAAAAGGCTTTAACGGGAACACTTGATAGGATTAATTTGAATGGATTAATACTTTATCATGTTCGTGGACTGGTTCGCAGCCTTAACTTGAATCACATGCCTTTTTGTACGTTGACAAGTCAACACCATATCTGGAATACACCCTTACCTGGATCTTTATGCATTACATTTAGCACTAGCAAGTACTACTAGTATATCAGCTTCATCGGCCATCCCCATTTTGTATTTTCAAATTAATGAGCAACAGCTAGCTAGTCATGGCTGCTCTCTCCAATGTCTACACCATTACCTTGTCCTTCTTCACTCTCTTCCTCCTCAAAGCCCTATTTCTAATCCGGCCCCTCGTCCCAGGATGGAAATACACGAATCCAGATAAACTTTTTCGCATAATCTCAGCACAGTACCTCAGCATCATTGAAAAAACAAATCCAACGCTTCAGTACTGTGAGAAAATCAGCCGGCAGCAATCAAGAGAATGTGCAGTGTGCTTATCGGAATTTACGTACGGGAGGCGAAAGGGTTAGGAAATTGAAATGCAATCACACGTTTCACAAGGAATGCTTGGACAAATGGTTACTGCAATTTCCGGCTACATGCCCGCTTTGCAGGGCGGCGGTTTTGCCAGATGAGATTGTCGTCAACTATCATCAGCTGAGAGATAATATAATGAGCGGTGGGAGCTATGACGATACCATTTTCTTGTTATCTGCGTTGTATGGCAGAAGTTTGAAAAAACTTTCTAGCAGAGATAATTCTTTTCTCAGCATAGAAAACCATTGATGTAGATAGATAGATAGATAGATAGATACCTTATTTGTAGTATAATTTATCTGTGTCCATGCAAGTTCTTACACAGTGATTTTGATACCATGTTGAGTAAGTTTCCATGTTTTCTTTTCTGTTTTTTTCCTGACGGGAGGTGAAACTTCCTTCTCCGTTCTATGAAAGTGGGAAATAGAAAACGGACAAAAAAAAAAGAGCTAGCGTTATGTATAATTTGTGAATTAGATTTACTAGAAAGATATATCAAGAGTTGTATTCTGCTCTCTTATAAAAATATAAGATTTATTAATAAAAATAATTCACGAGTTTTTTTCCTGTTAGGAAAGAAAAGGTCGGTAAGTTCAAATAAAATAACATATTTTGTTGTGCAATAAATAACATATATAATATTGCAAGTAGAAATAAAATAGAGGCACATGAGGTTTGGCAACCTAACACCCACAACTACCATATAAATAACATATTACACAATAACCTAAAAGAAAACGTGAATTTCAACAAGTGTCAGATCTGTTCACCGTGACTCATAGTCACTATCATGTGCGAGATTGACCCTGCTGTCGCTGGTGTATGTCCCTCCTTTTTTTTCGGTTTGGAACAAGTGTATTAACGAAATTAGCCTCCGAAAAGACAAAACCGCCGCCGGTTTCAGGCTCCGAGGTAATTGGCTATTCCGGGTCCGGCTCGGCCTCGGGCGGTTTTTTTTTAATATTTCTTCAAACAGTAGCAGTCACCGTTTTAGCCCTCGAAAACGACAAAATAACGCATAGGATGGGAGGGGTGAAACGGTAATCAGCCAATTTTTTATTATTTTTCGCTCCAGGTTACTGTTGGCGCGTCCCATCACGCGCCGTCCATTTCCATCGCTACAGCATGTTTTCAGTACAGGGCTATACGCCATACATACTGGCGTCCCAAAAATGATCAACCGGCGTCTAGAACGATGTTTCGCCATGCTCTCTTCCACATGGGGCGTAGCGTATACATATGTTGTTCCTGTGCATCGGTCAATGGGCGTTTGAATTTCCACCTCATTTCTCTCCTCCTCAGCAAGCCGACGCCATGGCAGTAAAGAGCTGTTTTGGCAAAGTTCATTTCAGATCCCCTCGAATCTCAATTTGTTGTTCTGACCCTCTTATTGCAATTATATTAGTTTTGATTTGTTTCAATTCATGCCCTTAAATTCAAAATCAAGTATAATATATAGTTTCAGTCTGGTCCTCCTTCTTTTAATTTCGGATTGGTCATGAATAGCTCAATAAATTCCAGTACACAAGTTTCAATTTTTTTTCAGTTTTGTCCTTTGATTTAAATTGATAATAAATGTGGTTTCCATTTCAGCCCTTGGACTTTTAATTTTTCAATCTAATCCCTTTATATTTGATTTTCATTTCAGCCCTTATACTTTTATTTTTTTATATTTCAAGAATAATCCCTACTTTTGTCCATGTATATATAAGTGTACTTAACACAATAATAATAATAATAATAATAATAATAATAATAATAATAATAATAATAATAATAATAATTTAATTATTTTTCTTGCTTATTCATTTGTTAATTTTTTTTTCTCCAGATAATTTAATAATTTTAATTGTTTTGATAGTGATAGCAAAGATAATTTTAAATTTTATTTTATTTTTTTTGTTTTATCTTTTTTTAAAGTTTCTGGAATATTTTTAGTCTTTCATTAATTATATGTTCTAATATTTATTGAATATTATCGCCTAGGAATAAATATAGGGAGAAGAAAACATGACCTAGGATTTTTTCAATAAAAAAAATTAATATCAATATTCTTAAATACATTTAATATAATGATATAATTAATAAATTGGATAACAAAAAAAAAATTGTCTTCGAATTTTAATTTTGTCTTCTTTTCTTAAAATTTATTTCTTAAAAAAAATCACAATATTTTGGTTTTTAATATTTCATATCTTAAAAAAAAATATTTCTAAAAACATATTACAATATTTTTATTTACAATGTGTCACATCTAATATTACTGGAGAGAAAAAACAACTCAGAAAGAAAAAAAAACAATTATATGTTCTAATATTTATTGAATATTATCGTCTGAAAATATATAGAGAGAGAAAAAAATAGCCTAAGATTATCCTTTAAATTAAATATATTATTGAAATTATGTCAAATTAATTATATATTTGTATATTTATGTCAAATTAAAATATGTAAAACTAATTATATGTTTGAATATTTATTGAATATTATCGCCTAAAAATATATTGAGAGAAAAGAAAAATGACCTAAGATTTTTTGAAGGACAGAAATTTATATCATGTTTTCTTAAATATATTTAATATAATAATATGATTAATAAATATTATATAAAAAAATATTGGCTTCAAAAATTTAATTTTGTGCTCTTTTATTTAAGTTTATTTCTTCACAAGAATTTCCAATGTTTTTCATTTTTAATATTTTAGATCTAATATTACTGAAAAAAAACAAACATCTCAAAAAAAAAGTTTAAAAATTTACCTGCATTATCTACAAGTCAAATTAAAAATATACAAGTGACTTCCCCGCTTTCATTAGACTGCTTTCTTTTAGACTGCAAATAAATAATTATAGCACATAAAAAAAAATTAAGTTTTATATTTTTAAAAACAAATTACAATATTTTTATTTCTAATATGTCTGATATTTATTGAATATTATTGTCTAAAAAATATATTGAGAGAGAGGAAAAAATGACTTTGGATTTATTGAAGGACAAAAAATTCATATCAAGATTCTTAAATATAATTATATTAACTAAATATTAAAAATAATAAAATACAATACATATAAAGCAATCAATTTTCTACATAGATAAAAAAACTGCTGATCGCACGTGGTATACCGCTCGTATTATCTATAATATAAATGACGTCCTAAAAATACTGTAACAATTAGTGTTCTTCCCACACTAATAATACACTACATGGACTCAAAATTCCAACCCACCAACAATTTATTTATATGAAAAAACTATAATTCATAACTGCTAACTATATATAAATAATTTATGTTATTTTCTCCCTCACTCTCACCTTTCTAATTTGTCTCTGTCTTTCCAATCTCTCTCCTTTGTTTTTTATTATTATATATATTATAGATGTATATAAAAAAAAATTATATTGTTTTTCGGTCTCAAGGTTTTGCTTTATTGTTGTTTTGTCATTCAATTGAAATTAATTATATATTTTGTTTTTCATTTGGCACTTATTCTCTTAAATTTTTATTTAGTGTTCATTCTTTTCTTTTTTCCCGGGCTGACGTTGTTTGTTTTCTATCCCAGATTTATTCCCCCTATGTCAGTAGTGTTTATTTATTTATTTAGACGTGCAAAATTCTATTAAACGTTCCAAATTCACACCCTCCATTTAGTGGATTCAAGTGTGCAATTATTCATTGTTTTCAAATTTGTTCCCTTTTTGCTTTCTAATGTTTTTGTATGATCGGCAAGATATTTCTCATGCATATTTTCTCTTTAAAAAATATTTTCTTTTTAAAAAAATATTTTTTTGTAGTGTTTATTCTTTTTTTCTTTTTTTTATTTTTGGATTCTAGAAAAAAAATCTCTAAAAACCAAGTAGATGTCTCTCTCTAGTTGTATTATACCATTACTAAAAATCTCAACTTTAGGTATGCCCTTTCAATTCTCAAACATTTTATTTCATTTCAAACATATTAGAGTTATTTTAGTTTTTTTATTTTATTGTTTTCCGTTCAGTTTTTCTTACAACTTGGAATTACTGTTTCCTATGTTATGTTATTGTGTGTTTTATGGAATGCAAATGCTTGTGACTATGCGGTGATGATATTATATTAATGTTTTCTAAAATATTTGTTTTGAAGATATATAAAAATAATTTTTTTATAAAAGGAAATTTGACAGAAAAAGATCAAAAATAATAAAAGCAAATAAACAAATAATTTCCAAAAATTCTATTAAACGTTCCAAAATCATCCAACATAAAAAATAAAAAAAATAAAAATTCGTGTTCGGGCCACTCCCCTCATAAACCCTGAGAAACCCCCATCCCGCCACTCCTTTTTACTGCCTCGCCAGCTCTCACACCAAATTCTTCATCGGCTGCTGAACTGTGCGCCACCGCACTGAGGTGAGCTCCCGATCTAAAAGACGGTTTAATTCTTCTACAATTTTTTCTAGACACAGTTCTATGGAAGAAGGGATGCCTTCTCCACTATCCCTCATTGGTTGAGCTTTTCGATTGGTAATTTCTAAGTTGGGTGACTGTCCATGATCATTATCTAGATTGATGATATTATCATTAACAATACTACTTGATTAAATAATAGAGCTCTTGCGGGCTTCATTTTGTTTTTTCTTGTATACATTATATTTAAAAGAAAAATAAACACAATTTACATATTTAAACATTTATCAAACATAAATTTATTTTTTTATTACAAATAAACCATAAATGAATTCATAATCAGGTAAATAACCAGTGCTGTAAGGTCAAACATTTTAATTTATATATGTCTCTTTATTTTTTGATTTATTTAATTAGATTTATGTATAAGTTTTTTTGATTTTTTTTGTAAAAATATATCCTTAGATATTTATTTTTTGCTGAAAACAATTACTTAACTTGTAGTGTAGCATAGATCATGTGAGACAGAAAAGAAAAATGTGTGAACATGTAAAGTATTTCTAAAAGAATATCTGAAGATAGATATTGTGAAACCCGACAAAATGGGAAGAAAGAGGGGTCCATACAAGAAGAGATGATTAGTTATATTTACTCCTTAATAAAATGTTAATGTTCTTGCATCCAACCTCTACAATCCCTAGGATCCCAGGAATGAACACGGCATAAATTTTTCTGTGGATTTCTGTCTGCACGTGCTACAAATTTAGACAACCAAGCTAAATCTAAAGAGCCCATCAAGAGAAAATCTATTGGTATTTGAAAACAAGAAACTTTATATCTCATATGAACACAATTAAAATTCCACAACATTTACTGATAATTTGTTTAATGTAGTAATTGTCTGTGAACTTGGTTTTTAAGCCCTCTTCTTCTTTCTTCTTCTTCATGAGCAACCATGTGCATCTCTTTCAACTCTCTCTACCTCTACACCATGGCCATAGCCCTTTTCGATCTCCTGCTTCTAAAAAGCTGTCCTTCTAACCCGATCCGTCTTGCCCCGGGAAATAAGATCACGCACTCCGATAAACTTTTCTGTATAATCACCACTCAATATTTCAACCCGTCAAAGGCAAAAGAATCCAACAATCCGGTACACTGAACTTGAGGCACCGCGAATCAAGAGAGAGTGCGGTGTGTTTGAGTGAGTTTGCAGGGAAAGAATGAGGAAACTGAAGTGCAAGCACGCATTCCACAAAGGGATTGCCTGGACAGATGGTTGGAAGAATACCTCGGCGACATGCCCGCTCTGCCGGGGACTGAGGTTCGCCGAGGAGCTGTGTCACAACCATCATCTGCTCAGAGATCATATCGAGAATGGTGGGAGCTACGACGACGCTGCCTCTTGCTGTCTCGTAGCTATATGGTGATGGTTTACGCAGACTTTTCTAATTTACTGGTTACTTCTACTTTCGAGTTTCTTCCAAGCTGGGTGATAGAGTACAGGCTCGTCTAAACACAAACTATGCAGTAAACCAAGGAAACGTTCTACTGCTTGATGTGAGTCTCTTGCAGAGGTTTTAGGGTCAGGGTCATTAGAGGTATGGACGTGAGGATTCTACATTTTCTGCCATGGAGTTCAAGAGTTTGTTGAATATTCATCATTCTATATTTATTTATATATATATATATATATATATAAAAATAAATAAAAAATAAAAAAATTGACGGGATGTGTCACATATATGATATATATATATATATATATAGCAAATTGAGCGATTGCTGTGTATATTGTTTACTCTTTTTCCCTTACTAGATACCTGCTAGTGGTCCTCATTCCTCACATTTTCTTTTAACAGGTATATATATATATATATATATATATATATAATAAAATAAAACCCTCCCCATTTACATTTGTGGCTGTAGCTCTGTCTTCGAAAGGTTATACCATCAGGGGAGTATACCATAATGTGCTCCAAAAACGTTTAAGACATTTACCTAAAAGAGCTATTTTTATTTTTATTTTAAAATTCATAATAGTTGCGTGAAAGCACAAATAATGAAGCGCCTTTTGAGGCCAAATAATCGTCAGTTCAAAAAGAGCACCTAGACAATGGTGGGTGCTTTCGATTGACGCCATTTTCTACGTTTCATCCGCTTTGACTCATGCCCACTCCTTCTAATTTGCTTTGTTACTTACTCTCTTTGTGCTTTTATGGATTTTCAACTACTGGGGTGCAGATTTTCTTAATGTTTAGCTTTTAAGATTTTATGGGCATCAAGCAAGATATGCACATAAAAAAATCCCATGGCTGGAGATATAATTAGGGAGCCCAAGATGAAAATAAAATAAAACATTTGGGAAGTTTGGATCATGTGGATTAGTCTTAGTATACTACCCTAACTCAACACCTATACAATACAAAAACACAAACTAAGACCACCCTACAAAATAGTGAATAACATCTCGTCATTCATCTCTTTACCAAAATCCCCTGATAATCAAGCTTGTTTTGGTACTAGAAAATTATCATTAAACCTCTTTGAACTCTAAAATAAAAAATCTCTAACTATCTCTGCAAAAACGAAATGAGATAAAATATCCAATGGACCTTTAAAATCACTCACTTTTCACCCATTAATATTTTGAGTCCCTGATCTACTTTTTTCCATTATTATTAAAGCAGAAACACATCACTGGTTTCTCTTTATCTTTTTAAAGGAGAACCCATAGAAATTTCTAGTATAAAATTATCAGTGGCCAAAATTTGATTACACAAACTTTCTATCTCACACCCTCACAAATTCCGTAAGAAATGAAGTTTAGAACCAAATCAGATAAATAAAAGAATATGGACCAGCTATGCAAAAGTTAAACCTACGGGGACAAAAAAAGGTATTTCCATTTCCTGTAGAAGGCTTCCATTTTTGTATCGAATGTTAGCCTGATCTTTAATTTCTTTATTATGATATTCATCAATAACCTAAAACTCTATATTTTAAACTGTAATTCTTGTTCCAAATGTTGGGGAACAATAAGAGAGAGCAGGTTACACCTGGGGTCAAAGCCCATATGCTTAATCATAGTGACCTCGAACCCTCGTGGTTGTTCTTGGTTAAGCTTTCAAAACCATGTTAGATGGTGTTGGATTCCACTTTTTATGATGTAGATTTTGATTGTTGGGGAATAATTTAAAGAGTGCTGTTTTGTAAACGATTTCCAAATATATAATAATTGATTAAAAAAATCACATATTGTTTGGTTTCTTTATTACAAATAAATCATGTATGTACAAAAATAAAAAGATGTTAATTCCCTTTATTAAATTAGAGTGTGGGCGTTATAACTCAGGATTGACCTAGATAAACTCAAGCGAGGGTCTGGTTGTTAACTCAAAAAAAAAATTAGATATTTATCCATATTTTTTTTTTTATCTTTAAAAAAAAAAAAAATAAAAAAAAGTACCTTAGAATATTATTTGGTTGGTTCACCAGTTTATAGGTAACCTAGTAACCTGAACTTAGTGTTTGAAATCTGCTCTTTGATAACCATAAAATAAATGGCCAACATATTTGTAGGATTTCCAATTTTCTTTTTTTTAATGCTTAAATTTTTATATTCAGGATTAGGCAACCTAGCCAAGGGTTTATTTGAGAGTTTATTAAAAGATTGATTTCGTAAAATGTTTTTTTCGTGGTGGCGTGCATTAGGGTACCGATTTGTTTTAAAAAAATATATTTTTCACATTAGTAACATCAAGATGATCTAAAATATTAAAAAAATAATTTAAAAATAAATAAATAAATCCAAAATTGTTTTGAATGTCAGGTCAAACATGGCTTAAGACACAGCAAATTTAAGAAGCGAAGAAAAACTTAGAAACAACAATTAATCTTAAGCGAAGTCATTAATGAATTCTAGATACCCTTGGTGGTCTGGACCATATAGAGGTCACCTGAGATCAGATGTGTGGATGAGAGTTTGTTCCTCGTTACTCTTGAATCGGTACTAGCCCTTTTCATTCTGGTTTGAAAAAAAAAAAATAATCTAAAAAATTAATTCAAGCCTTAAAAAAATTCAAATGGTTTTGTTTCCTTGTTACATTTTAAATTCATGTTTTAAGCCATTTTAATATTTAACAATGAAATGCCTATTGATTTTAATTTGTTTTTTATATGATTTTAATCCTATTTTTAATTGATAAATAATATTTAAATATATATATTTTAGGAAAATAAATTTTACCATTATTTATTTTGGGATCTTTTATATATATATACTGATTTTTTAATTATATTATATATAGTTAATTTTGAAGATATCATTCTAATTCAATTCAAAATAACTCCGTGTTGTGGGTCAAATATTTTAATTTATGTCCTTTACGGCTTTTTTTATTTTTATCTTTAGTTATCATTAATTATTCATTATTTATTAACTTAAGTAGTTATTGATTTATTTAATTAGATGTATGAAAGTGTTTAATAATTTTTTTTATGAAAAAACTGTCCCTATTCATTTCTATTGTTGAAAACAATTATTTTCAACTTGATGTGTGTGCATTAGAGCATGAGACACAAAAGAAAAGAAATGTGTGAACATGGTATTTCAAAAAAGAATATCCGAAGATAGATGGTAATAAGAATAATTGTGGGCAAATGGGAAGAGAGGGGTCCATACAAGTAGAGATGATTAGTTATATTTACTCCTTAATTTTTTTATAATTAGAATATCTGGGACCGTACCTTTTATAATGACTTCAACTAATTTCAAATTCACCTTAACATTCACAAAGCTCTCTCAATAAATAAAAACACTACATAGTAGACAAACATTCATAATAAGATTTCAACCTGATAGTATGCCACGACCCACTAACAATTCTTCTTAATTAATTAATAATGTTACTGCTCTGGTGGCCAACCTCTACAAAAAATCCCAGGTGATCCCAGAACGAACACAGCATATATATATGTTTTCGTGGATTTAATTTTCTGTCTGCACGTATACAAATTTAGACAAATCCGTTACATATAAAATTCTATTGGTGGTATTTGAACCAAGAAACTTTATATCTTATAATGAATACAAATTAAATTTCAATAAAAGCCACGTGGGGTCAATAATGTACCACCCAGCGGTTTCCTGCATTGACCTTCATAAAAGTCACCTCGGACCAGAAGCGCGTTGTAATTTCGTGAAGGGCTTCCTCGCCTGTCGTTACTATATTGTCCCTTTCCCCGATTTTCATTGGAAAATGTTTATTTATAAAATAGTTGAAATAATTATTTTTTAAAACTTGTTTTTATTAATATATTCAAAAAATAATTTTAAAAAAAATAATTTAAAAATAAAAAACCATTTTTTCATTTTGAAATTTATGCTAAACATCCCCTTGTTCAACGAGCCAAACGACAATGTCCCTCCGATGAATATTGAGAATGGACCAAAGGGAACCCACATTCAGTGCAGTAATTATGTTGTGTTAAACCTTTACCCGTATAATCAATGCCTAACTTGAGCGAGTTTTTTTCTATGCAACGAGATTCTTCTTTAAACTTTGAGACTTTGATTCCTCTTTTAAAGTTGTTCCGGATCCATCCGTTACAAGCCTGGTGGCAGGATTTCATTGCACCTGATACTTTGGCATCACTCATTATTTAACCCTGTTGCGGTGATCCAACAATCCAGGCGACTTCGAACCCTGAGGCACCGCCAAGGAATCAAAGAGAGTGTAAGTGGTATTTTCTGAGCGAGTTTCGTGCTGGGTGAATGAGGAAACTGAAAGTGCAAGCATTCCAAGGATTGCCTGGACAGATGGTCGGAAGAATACCCGCGGCGACATGCCCGCTCTGCCGACTGAGGTTCTGCCGGAGGAGCTTCAGGCCAACCATCTGCTCAGAGAGATCATATCGAGGAATGGTGGAGCTACGACGACGCTGCCTTCTTTTTTCGTTCATTGCATTTTATGAGATGGTTTGTGCAGACTTTTCAATTTACTTGTTACTTTACTTTCGACGGTTCCAAGCTGTGGATAGAGTGCCAGATCAGGTTCAAAACAAGTATCCAGCAACCAAGGAAATGTTCTCTACTCAGTTCAAAATTTTGGTCTTGTAGAGGTTCTTTTAGGGTTTAGATAATTAGGAGGTATAGATGAGGATTTAATTTTAGGGAAGGCTGTTTCTTGGGTTTTGAGTTCAAGATTTATTAGACCATCCATCACTTTTTTATATATATATAACTCTTAACAATTGAGAGTATTGTTCGTTCATATTTTATTTTTCCTTCACTTATCTCATTCTCAAATATTTTTAAATACTTTTCTCGTTTTAAAATATTTCCTGAACTTCTATGCTTGTTATATCTGCATGTGAGCGGGCCCAGTTTCTTGCAACTCAGACAGAAGGGAAAATGTCCCGACTCAGCAGAGTTTTTATTGCAAAGTTCAACCTTAACGAGGACTAATTAGAGTCTTGTTAGCATGGTTTTTTAAGGTGTTTTTTTTATATATATATATAGTAAACTAATATGTAAAATTAGCACATGATTTAAAAAATACTTAAAATAATTTAAAACATCATTTTTTTTCAAAAACATTTTTTAAGTAATTTCCCAAACAACCCCTGAGCAGTGTCTTGCAGTTTTGTACCGTTTGCTTCAACTTTCCACCATTCACTGATTCACTACGAGCTGCCTAATACCATCTAATATTTATTTCATTTTTCCATGCAACACGATGGCTTTAATTTTAACACACAAAAAAATTGATAAAAAATATTATTACATATACACTAAAAATGTTAGAACAATTATGTAGTTTTTTAATCATTAATTTTAATTAAATCTTTCTGAAAGATCAAATGTGATGACTAAATTTGTCAAAATCTTATTAAAGATCAGAAAACATCAGTAATAAAGGAGTTAAGATGAAAAGAAACACGAAGGACTACAATAGTCCATCTAACATTAGATAAATTTCTATTTGAATCTATAAATTTATTTTACTTACTTTTGTTTTTAAAATTATTTTTTACCATTACATCCTTTTTCTAGCATACATAATTGCATGGAATAAGGCTTGAAATTATTGATAAGAGTATCAATTAAACATGAGCAATAAAAAAGGTAAAGTAAGGATAAGATTGTACGGGTATTCGCCCAAATTGCATTATGGTGTATAAAAAAATGTGTTCAAGGAAAGGCTTCAAATATTTACTGGGATTCTAATTTAATTTTTTAATTTGGTTTAGAGCAGGTGGTTTTTTCACCATAATATAAAAGTTTTTTTTTGTGAATTACATGGGGTTAGGATAAGAATTTTGTTTTTAAATGCACCATAAAATAACTTTATTTTTATTGTAAATTTAAAGGATATTAAGTGTATCGTTATAATTTATAATTGTTAATATATTTTTAAAGAATCTTCTAGCTTGTGCAAGATATACACCAACATGTGGACAACACTTGTGTTGTTATAGCAGCGCATGACGAGCAATACAACTACCAAACACTGCATTTCAGAGTGTTATTTGAAAGGTCTTGTTTCCAATCCAATGAGTCAACGTGTGTATCACCATTCACCACTCACAATAATTTAATGTTAACATTTTAAAAACTCAAGAACAAACCTTTAATTTTTTTTCCTCAAATTTAATCTTTTTTTCTTTTTATAATGAGTTATTTAAAAAAAATCAATAATCTATAAAATTGACATGTTCTTTTCAATTTTGCCCCTCTTAGATTTTAGCTAATTTTTTAAATTTGATCTTCATTTTGATTGATACTCATATTAACTATATAGTTGTTTTGTAGTTTCTCTTCAATTATGTTAGCGTTGAGTTGTTTGATAATCTAGACACGCTCAAGTGAGCTCAAGTATTGTTCATTTAATTTGTTTTTTGTTTTTTTCTTTGTCATTTTATTCATAATTTTTTTATATTATTTAAATTAACACTTAAACCAATAACATAAAGCTTGATTTTTTTCACCTATCACTTTTTTATATAAAAAGTATTTACTTGGCCACATCAAGTATGGTCAACATATCTAGTTACTTGGTAATTGTCAACAATACCACGTGTCCGAGAAGCTACCTTGAAGTTCATAATCAAGTCAAGTCTTCATTTATGTTTGTTCCTTTCTCAAACCAAAACACTCCCCTCGAAAAAGAAGGCATAAAGAGACAAAACATCACCGTCAATTTACAACAAAATAAAATATATATTTTTTTTATTTTTAAAAATTAGAGAACTAACACAGTTATTTTTATTTTTTTATTTTTATTTTATTTTTTCTGTAAAATAGTGGAAGAAAAAAAATCATATTTGGAAAGTGTGGTTTGTTGAAAAAATAGCGGGATGGTCTTTCAACAAATCACAATTTTAGTTATAGTTTATTTTTTTAATATCAATATGTCTAGCCGTGTTAGATAGACAACTTGATAATAAAAGATTTAAAATAGTAAAATTAACTTAAATAATATCTTTTAATTCTAACTTAAAAATAAATTCACGTTCAACTGATTATAAATAGTAAAATCTTCTATAAAAGTGACATGTAAAATTCTCTAAAATTTTTAATTTGATCGGATGATCAAATTAAAAACTAGGATTTTTTCTTTTTGTATTGTTAACTTGTTCTTAAAATCTTCTGCCAGCTGCGCTAGTTGGAAAAAACACCCCATAAGAAAGAAAAAAAAATTAATTTTATTTTTTATTTTAAATTAAAATTTTTAATGTTTTAGATTATTTTTATTTACTGTTATAAAAAAAATTAAAATTAAAAAAATATCATTTTAATTTATTTTTAAACTAAAAATAATTTTAAAAATAATACCGACCACACCTCGGTCGTTAACTCATGTTAAAAATAATTTTTTTGGATGCAAGGTTATTGTCCCACGAATTAAAAGTAGCTGTACGAATGCCAACGCTCACCGAACAAGGCAACATCATGAATGCTACTGTGTCCTTACATGGATCAATTGTCCACGGTTTCACATTCACGAGGGTGGTAGGTTGTTTTACTTAATTATATATACTATATTATACTATATACTAAAAGAGATTACGTTTAATTACCATAATTTATGAGATAAATTATTGTAGATTATAATAGTATTGTTCAATTTTCGAATCAATTCGAGTCGATCCGGATCATATTTTTATTGATATTTATTTTATTGATATTTATTTATTTTTCCACAATAATATATAATGAAACGCTTTTAGCTCAGTCGATAGTCTCATTTTCCTATGCAGGAGGTCAGGGTTCGACTCTGACTAGCGACTTCTCTCCCCCACTTACACCTTTTTTTTTTCGTTTCCCCCCTTTACTATGTTTTTTTTTTCATTTCCCCCCGACTATGCTTTTTTTTATCCCCGTTTGTAATTTTCTTTTTCTTTTTCTACCTATACTTTTTTTTGTTTTTTTCTTTTAGTTGTTTTTTATTAGTTTTTTTTTTATATTCACATCAAATGATTTTTTTAGCTAATTTTTTTTTCATTTTTTGTTTGCTCTTTGTTAAAGTTATTTGTCTTTTTTTCTTTGATTGAATTTTTTTTCCCATTATTAACGCAATAATAATAATTTTAGTTTTTTTTCTTGCTTCCTCTTTTGTTAATATTTTTTATTTTTTTTCTCGACATAATTTAATATTTTTTATTGTTTTAGCAGTAATCGCAATGATATTTTTTGATGTTAAGGCTTTGATGTTCCTGTTATTATAATAGGGTTTGTTGCTGTGTTTTGTTATATCAAACCTTGCATTTATAGATGTTATACTTTATTTGATTTTTTCATTTGATTGAAATTGATAATATATTTGGTTTTCATTTCGGCCCTTATACTTTTAATTTTTTATTTTAATTCCTTTAATTTTGTATAGTTCTTAAATAGTCTCTATTTTTGTCCATGTTTATATATGTATGCTTTTAGTTTTGGTTTTTAATTTTTATTATTTTCTCTTTGTTGAGATAATATTTTTTTCAAAAATTTTATTCTCAAATTTTAGCTTGTGTTTATGATCATTTTAAAATTGATATCTCTTTTTTTTCCTTTGTTTTTTCTTTTTGTTTTTTTATTAGTTTTTTTTTCACGTCAAATAATTTTTTTAGCGAATAATTTTAAATTTTTTCATTTTTTTTTGTTTACTCTTTTTTTAAAGTTTTTGGTCTTTTTATTCTTCTATTGAATTTATTTTCCCAATAATAATAATAATAATAATAATAATAATAATAATAATAATAATAATAATAATTTTAGTTTTTTTTTTCTTGTTTCCTCTTTTATTAATGTTTCGAGTTTTTTTCTTCTCAAAATAATTTAATAATTTTTATTGTTTTAGCAACAATAGTAATGATATTTTTAGATGTTAAGTCTTTAATGTTATTGTTGTTATAATAATGTGTATTGATGTGTTTCATTATATCAAATCTTGCATGTATGAAGGTTGTATTTTATTTTTAAACTAGCAAATTTATTAATTGTTTCAATCCCAATAATTATAAAAAATATTTGTTTGACCCACAACGCAGTGCGGGTAATTAACTAGTACTAAAACTAAAAGAGGCCAAGAATTCATTGTTTATTATGATTTTTTCACTGTAGATTGCAATAGTAGTTTTGGATTGATTCAGTTTTTGGGTCGGTTTGATTTCGAGTGTCTTGGTCACGAGTTATTTTGATTTTAAAAAAAAATTACACAGTAAAATAACCGTTCTATGCTCCAATAAAACAAAAACCAAAAGTTGTTTGAGACAGTGTCACAGAAATTTCATATTCCATTGCACCGTAAAATAACTCTTTTACCCTTTAATAAGACAAAGATCAAGGGTTGCTTGCGAGGGTATTTCAGATATTTCATATTTTTTGAAAATGTTTAAGTACTTATCTACCCCTAATAAGATAAAAGATAAGAGTTGGATGTATGAGTGTTTAAGTAATTTATTATTTTTAATTATTATTTTCCTACGGATACTATGGGCATGTCTGATGTTGCTACCCAATTTTTGACTCTTTATTTTTTATGTTTCGGAAAAAAGTATTTTAAAAATAGATTTTTGTTCAAGGGCGAAATTGAGCAAATTGAGAATTTAATGGTCAATTGAGGTTTAAATCGCAAAAATCAGGAGCCGAGGACCAGTTTGGAAAGTCACGTAAAGCCAAGGTTGAGATTGAAGTTTTGATGGGATTTAATTGCATAAAAAGTTTAAATCCAATTGGGTGCAATTAGCAAATTTTTAAAGGACCAAATCATTTTTTTATTTTTTTCTTTCCTTCCTAAAATTTTTTCGAAATCTGCATTGTTCTGGCATGCATTGACGTTGTTTTTTTTTTTTTGGCGCGCTTAAAGCAGATCAAGCAAATTTTCCTTCCCATCAATGTTGATTTTATTGCTGATTCAT
Source organism: Salix viminalis (assembly GCA_029228465.1). Classification (NCBI taxonomy): domain Eukaryota; kingdom Viridiplantae; phylum Streptophyta; class Magnoliopsida; order Malpighiales; family Salicaceae; genus Salix; species Salix viminalis. The sequence continues at coordinate 4,271,202 of CM055432.1, forward strand.
CTCCTTCCCACATGAGATCAATATTTATTTTTCTTCCTTTTTCGATTTAATTTTCTTCCCAATTCGGCCCTCTCAATGCAGCAGCATTCCATGGAAATAAATGGCAATCAATTAGAATTAAAACAGAAAATCAACAGCAATGCACGGCTACGGATCAACGACTGATTTGATAACGACTCAATTCCAAAAATCTGCGTGATTCTCTTCCCGTTTCGTCTCCATCACAGCAAGGCAGATCAAATTTATCTCCAGCATTATTTCCTTCCCGATTTTATCTCCAGCATGATCTCCTTCTTGATTGCTATCGATTTGCATTGCATGTGCCAGCTGCATCATTTTTTTTTACCTTTTAAAACTTTGAAAATTGCACTAATTACACATTTAAAGATTTGCAAATTTACATTGAAACGCTCTCCGTGATTCCGGCCTTAAATGCTAGGCGCGCCCTGCATTCAAAGACACTTTCTCTGCTATAAATAGCAGTGCACACGGTGAGAAGGGGGACGGAAAAAAACGGAGAAAAGATTTACGTGAGAAACTTATCTTAAGGTCGCAGCAAACAGAGAGGGGGCCGAGCATTTTTTTTTCTTCGTTTTACCCTGCCTTTCTCTCTCTAAAACAGAGGCACCTCTGTCATTTTTTTTCTCTCCGGTCACAAGCTTCAGCAGCCCAATTCCAGCCAAGCATCACCACCATAAGCCACCCATATCCATAGAAACTCAGCCGTCATCTCAGGCAAAGGAAGAGGTGACGACAGCCGAGGCAGCAGCAGCCTTTGCAACGTGACCGCCAGTTTCCGACGACTATTCCGGCCACCTCAGGCCACCATCTCCAACGCCACAACGTCCAGAAGAATCACCACGAACTCCTCTACGCAACTGTAGTAACAGGTAAGCCATTCGTTGTACTCGAAAATCCCCCATATTCACTGTTCATCTTCTTCGTCTGCATGAGTGGGGAGTGAATTCATTCACTCCAGCCGGATCGGGATCCGGGCCGAAGCTTTGTGCCCGGCCAACTCGGAAGAAGCGGGGCTTCCAGCTTTAACGGTCGGAAGCCCGATCCTTTATGGTTTTAAAACCGGCCCGAGAGGATTCATGGGCTGAAGCCCAACTTGGAATTAAATTGATAAGTCCAAACTCAAATCATCAGGGTCAGCCGGGTACTAGCTCTGATAGCGGGTCGGGCAACCACTTTCATAGGCTATGGCAGTCCAGCCCACCTTTATAGATATATATATATTAAATTAAAAAAATATAAATATACAATTTTCCAAAAATATTTTATTAAAAAAAAATGTGTTGTTTTCTTGCATAAGGCCAATACACTAGCATATTTTTAAAAATTGTTTTTCTTTTGAAAATGTATATTATCTTGGGTTTTGAAGAGAAAATGAGTTTTAACATGGATTTCGCAAAAATCATTTATTGCATTTTGAGATTTTACAACAAGTTTGTAAAATCCAAAGGGTATTGGCCAATATTCAAAAAAATATAAAATTCTTATTTTTTTTTCTTTTGGGAATTTATTATTCAGCACATCGGTATTTGGGTAAATAAATCCAAAGGGGGTTAATATCCAAAATATTCGACGGGAATAATATACTATTATTCACTCTGTTGGTATTTGGGTAAATAAATCCTAAAGAGGTTAATATCCAAAATATTCGACGGAATGATATGCTATTATTCATCATCGGTATTTGGGTAAATAAATCCTAAGAGGTTAATATCCAAAAATATTCGACTGGGAATGATATGCTATTATTCACTCGTTGGTATTTGGGTAAATAAATCCTAAGGGATTAATATCCAAAATATTCAGTGGAGTAATATCCCATTTGCCATTTATTTTACATATTGTTTTGACATATTAAATCATAAACAAGCCAAACGCCAAGCAGACTTACCTTAGGTAGGGCGTACTAGGGGTGCTAAAACCTTCCCTTTACGCTGACAGTCCCTTTACCCTAGAATCTCCGAAGACAAATTTTAGGTTTCCTAGTAACCATAATACTAGGTGGCTGACTCCTTTTTTTCAGATAGAGAACCCCTCGACATTTAATCCTCCTCCACGAGGAAGAAAGTCAGCCACGATGCCGCATTACCAAAAAAATCATTTTTGGGGGGTGCGATGAATGGGCTGACTCCATCGGGACTTTGGACTAAGCTTGATAATTTTGTTTGTTTATGATATTTTATGTTTTTCATATTGCTATGGATGGTTTATATTTCTTTTAAGCTTTAGCATGCATCTTACATCCTGTCATCATGCATCACTTTTTTATTATTTTTGAGAGCACACACTAAGCTTTAAGTTAAGTGGGGGACTAGCAGCTTACCTATGACTTGAGTCAAGGTTGAAGTTTGTGTAAACCCCCAACTCTTTGCTCGAAAGTGTTTAGACTGGTGGTGATTGGTATACGTGCCATATCACTATCTCACTGAACCCCCCATATCGCCTTTTTTACTGAGGGTGATCACCGGGACAAACGAAGAGACCCTCTTTAGAGACCAAGTAGTAAACCTACCCTTATGTCTCACGTAAAGGAACTAGAACCTATCGTTAGGATGTATGCTCCGTAATATCTTTCACATAAAATGGAAAAAACCTAAAAAGCATCTTTGCTTTTACAGTGTCTTGTGAACGAAAATGGCCATAACCACTAAACTTTCCGCTATGGAGTATGGGAAAAGTTCTGAATTGTCGCAATTGATCAAGGAGATCGCTTTAAAGGCTGATGCTATGAGGCTATCACCAATCAAGAATCTGATTAGCGCTATAAATGAGGTGAACAAGTTAACGACTCATTTTCGTGATGTGGATAAGGACACATTTTTTTTCGTGAAATACTGGGACGCTGATGGAGATTGCGAAGGTAGATGTTTTAAGCCCAGCGTGCGAAGCTCTAGTTCATTTCGGGACCCCGACTCACCGTTGTTTTTTTTCTTTTGGGAGCGTAGATCTATGTCCTACTATGGAGGAATACTGGGGATGTTGATCGAAGTTTCGAATGACCTATACAGAAGTTTATTTCCCTTTGAGATCCGACAAGGTCATTCCTCGAATCAGTCGAGCTACTCGTGATCCCCAACTTGGAAAGGTCTTTGGAAAAAGAAAGTCGCCGGTCCGAGATGGAAGATGCCGGAGTTGGAACTAGAACGTAAGTCCCGGGTTAGAGAAAGAAAGATTGATTGCATTAGGCATATTTGGCCTTGTGTTATTCCCAAGCCTGACCGGCATAGTAAGCTTAGAAGTCGCCGCCGCTATGTGGAGTATGAGAATACACAAATCAACCCCGTGGCCTCTGCTTTTGGCTGAAACCATCATGACACTTAATCACCGCCTGAAAGCCTGAAAGGGGCAAAGTGAGATGTTGCACGCACTCGCTATATATCCGATGGTTAGTCACATTGAGACAAAAACCCTCGCCTTCAATAATTTTTTGGTGGTTCAACCGTAAAACCATTGAAGATAGTGGAGGAAGAAGAATGGGGATTTAGACAACCAAGGTTGGGTAGAAAAGCTTAAAGCTATGCCTAGTGGTGGTTTGAAATGGAAGGCCCCTCGGGCCAAAGCAAAGTGGATGTCCTAATGAGTTGCGGGCAAAGGTGTTGGGTTCCGCTGGTAGGGATTACCGGCTATGTGAGTTATGCTCCCTCGCCTCGTGGTAAGACAAAGATGGGGGCATGCAATTCGCTCCAAGGACCAAAGGAATTGCTAAATTTTTTTGGTCTCGTTTAAAGATCCCGCTGCACAAGAAGTCGTGAAGAGCCATCAAAAAAAGATTGGAAACATCTAGTTTTGTTGGAAATAAAAGGTTTGGGAGATCCCAAAGGCAAGTGAAGGGTATGCAAAATGGAGAGACTTAGTTGCCTCACCACACTCAATGAAGAAGTAAAGTCTCCACAAACCCTAAGAAAAGTCCGTTAAGAGAAAAAGAGTTGACAAAGCTGAAGGAGAATTGAGGAGACAAATTGAAAAGCTTCGTGATGGAATTGAACAAGACCCGAAGAGACAAGTTGATGATGGAAGAAATGGTATTGGAAGGTGATAAAATGAGAGCATTTTTAGATGAGCAATTACAGATCCCGTGAGATGCAAGAATAACCAAGCTCGAAATGAAGATGGCCGAGGAGGAGAATGCTAGGTTGGGAGTTGAGAGAGAATTAACTGAGGTGAATCAAGTGGATGCAAAGTTGCTCAACTCGGCACATTGAAGATCGAACATAATGAATGCCAAGATAGCATAGAATATTACCGTGAGAAATTTGCGTAAGTTCAGGGGTGAGTCGATGGATAGAATTGAAAAGTATGAAGATTTGTATAAGAAGTATGTAATGTCAGAAAGTCGTTCGACGGTGTCCGAGAAAGATGAAGCTATTGAAGCAGAGTTAGCAGTCAAGGGAGAGGAGATAAGAACTCTGAGAACGAAGCTCAACAAAGAGAAAGAAAAGGTGAAGCATCTGGATGAGAAACTAGCATTGATAGAAAAACACAAGGATCAAATCGATGCTAATAATACTTCATTGAACAGAACCAACATGTTGCTTATTGAAAAAATGTCCAAGATGGATGAACAAATGGATGGAGTCGCCGCAAGACGCCGGGTTGTTAGAACCAATGCAGAAATGTGGGGAGAGACATCATCCGCTATCGCCAAGTCTAGCCGAGACCGATGCTTTCTGGAGACAATCGAGAACCGCTGGATCCGCTTTCCTACCCTTGGCTAAAGATGTGGCGTAAGAAGGATTTTAATTTGCTTTTCCTCTTTATGTTTTCAAAAATGTAGCAAACTTATCCATTCAATAAAAAAGGGGCGTTGACCCATCTCTTATGCAAATCCCGCCTCTTGGTGAATATGACTCAAGCATCGACTCAAAAAGCAAGACTTCTAGCTGCAATGTGACAAGAAACCCATATTCTATGAAGTGTTTGGCCATTAATTGTTCACAAGAGAAATCCATTGCATTACATATACATTCATACAAGCATATTCATCATACCACATACATTTTACATTTTCTTATATATTCATGCAAACAAAGAACTACTGAAAACATAGGTCCCCCCCCGCGAAAAGTCCACAACACTCGCTTAAGAAGAAGAATGGAAAATGAAGAAAAGGCCGAGTCGTAATCTCCATACCAAAAGAGCTTGAAGTCGTCCCAAACGATGTGGCACGCTTAGCCACTCTACTCGAGAAGGCGCTAAGAACAAGAGATGGAGAGGGAACGCCACCGTGACGGATGAAGCACCACCGGCAGCTTCAAAGCCCCCGAGCACCTCACATTTTACTGGGACAAGCTCGCCAAAGAAACAGCCCGAATCCACTCTGCCCATCCCAATCCCCCATTACATTAGATGTGACTGATGAGGAACCACAAGATGCTAGATTCTCCCGACCATGCAAGATATGACAAGTGGTCCGCGACTAGAAGAAAGGATAAGAGCAGATGAAGGGAATGATCTATCCGACCCACTTTAGAGCAGCCGAAGCATGCTTGGTGCCTAACATCGCGGATACCGCTGAAGTTCGTGGTTCCGAATTTATCAAGTATACTCGATAGAATGCCCAAAAACTCATCTTCGCTCCTATTATAACAAGATGGCGGAGGTCATACATGATGATAAATTACCGATATATTTCTTCCGTGACGCTTTGATGGGGTCGACCCTTAGTCGGGTATATGAGGTTAGATAACATCAAGATTAGAAAGTGGGCGTGACTTGGCAGATGCTTTCTTAAAGCAAGACAAGTTTAATATGGAGATTGCTCCCCGATAGGACTAGTTTGATTACCATGGAGAAAGGAGTTCGAGAGTCGAGTAAGGGCTTATGCACGAGGTGGCGAGACCAGTCGTTAATGTACAACCACCATTGATAGAAACGTAAATGGTGAATCTGTTTGCTAATACCTTTAGAGCCCCATATTATGAGCATCCGATGGGTAGCTCGCCTCAACATTTTTTTCGATGCAAAGGCGTAATTGTCGAGAGGATTGAACAAGGAATCCCGAGCGGAAGAATTATGGAACCCGTAGAAAAGAGGGGTTTTGTTGGGAAAAGAAAAGAAATTGAGGTGAATACTCTGGAGGATAGGTACAAGGGGAAAGACAAAAGTTATAAAAGTTACCAAACACCTGCACCCCAAACTACCAGTATCAACTTTTCCAAACCTACCACCCCAAACCAGCCTTTTTACCCAAAATTCCCCGCACATAACCAAAATAATTTCCAAAGGAGAGATTATCAACAACCGGAAGAACAACTACCACCTTTGCCCATGACCTTAAAGGAGTTATATGCTAATTGCTAAACATCTGACATGTTGCCCCCCCCTACCACTACCCCCTTTGAAACCACCTTTCCCCCGCCTCGGCACAACCCCAATTTGACTTGCGAATACCATGCTGGTAATGCAGGTCATAGCATCGAAACCTCGTGTAGCGTTTAAGAGGAAGGTATTGCAATTGATCAAGATCGGATGGATCACCATTGAGGATCCCCCCAACGTGAACCTGAATCCTTTGCCCAAACATGCTGCAGGAAGTAGTGGGGTAAATGCAGTAGAAACTGATAGCAAAGTAAGGGCTCTCAAGGTGACTATGACCGATTATACAAGATGTTGGTGCAATCTGACATCTGATGAGATCAACCAAGCATGACATGAGCTGAAAATGACTTTTGCCCATTCCATAATGAAAAAAGGGCATCACATTGATGAGTGTATCGAATTCCATCAAAAGGTCACGAGGATGTTGACTTTGGGGAGCTAAGGATAGAGAGTATGGGAAGTAGTGGAGAGGTAGTAGGAATAGAGAAATGTAGAATCCAATCAACAGCCTAGTGGGTCAGCCGAGGTTGGTTTTGTATAAGCCCCTCGTGATGCAAAGGAGGTAGACTATAAGGCAACACCCGGAAATTATGTTGTCACCGCAAACGGTGAAGCTCCGTTTCTTTCAAGGTGAAATAGGTGGTTTGACCCGGCGGCCGTTGTTTCACACCGAGGAGTTGGCAAATCAAAGAAAGGCTAAGGGTAAAGAGGTAATGGGTTTTGAAAAAGAGTTGGAGGTAAACAAACCCGCGGATGGAGGAAGAGACGAACGAAGTTCTTGAAGCCGATGAAGCATAGTGAGTAATCGTGGTGGTGGACCGCTTAAAAAAAAGACCCCCGCCAAGATCTCCATTATGTCTTTAATACTTAGTTCGAGCCGCGATCGCATCGCCTTACTGTAAGGTACTAAATGAGGCTTATGTGCCTCAAGATATTGAACAAAAGACTATGGATCATCTGGTAGGGCGAATTCATGCTTCAAATTACTTATATTTCACCGAGGATGAACTTGACGTTGAAGGAACAAGACACAACAAGCCTCCCAGATATCACAACCGATGTAAGGATTGTTTAATTGGCAAAGTTCTTATTGATAATGGCTCAGCCCTAAATGTGTTGCCAAGACATATGTTGGAAGAGATGCCAATAGATCCCTCTCACATGCAGCCAAGTGGGATTATGGCTAGAGCATATGATGGTGCACCGAGGCAAGTGTTGGGGTCGATCGAAGTTGAACTCGCCATAGGTCCCCAAGTCTTTTTGGTAACCCTTCAGGTGATGGACATTCACCCTTCCTATAGCATGTTATTAGGAAGACCATGGATACATGCCGCAGAGCGTTACTTCCTCACCGCGATCAATGTTTGAAGTACATTGCCAATGGTGTCCCCGGTCACCGCTAAGGCCTAAGAAACCATATCGATGATGAAGAATGTGGCGGTCCCTTTCATTGAAGTCGAAGATTGTGTGGATGGAAACCCCGCATGCGCTCGAGTTGTGAATACTGAGTGGGTGCCTGAGAATACTATAAGAAGAAAACCAGGGATCTCAGAGGCCACTAAAATGGCCGCTAAAAGCCTTTTAAAGCACAAGATTCCTGCCCGATTTGGCGCAAAAAAGAGGAAGGTCGAGTGGATTGGGATAACGAAGTTGAAGGTCGCAGAGCAAAGGTTTGGTCTGGGATATAAACCTAGAAAGGAGGATTACCAACGGGCTGCTGTGGCAAGAAGAGAGAAAAGAATGGCGAGGATAGAAGGAAGGAAGCCTGAAGAAGAAAATTTAGTCATTCCTCCGATCAGAGTCTCATTCCCGGCGGCAAAGATATGTCATACAGACTCGATCTAGGACATGAAAGCTCTTCGTAAGTCGTCATCTATGAGCATAAATATTGTGGAAGAGGAGGAAGTCAAATGCATTATCAAGAAGACTCGCCGTAAAAAAGGGATGAAGAGCTACCACAGCTTAACCATCTATGCTCTGAGGAAGCTACGACCTCCGCTTGTATTCGAAGCTAGCCAAGGGAGAGAAGTTCCGAATTGGGTGACCCAAGAAGCTCCATTGGTTTTCGAATGTAATGAGTAATGTTTGTTTTGTTTGGTTTTGTTTTGTTTTAAGGCCCAACGAGCCAATCGAATTTTATCTTTGTTTTTTGTTGTTAACCTAATTTTTTTATAAGATCATGCATTTTTAGTTCATCTCTCTTTTTATTTCTATTTTTTGTTTTTGTGCATTTACACTCATTTTCCGCTTTCAGGAACCCTGAAAGCGGAACTTCCACAACACCACCTGCACTTTACACTGAGAATGAATGGCCAAATTTTAAAGAACACATAATAGCTGTAGAAGAGGAGGAAGGGGATGAAAATAACATTAGGGAATTCACGAAATTAATAGAGCAACACGAACAGGTTTGGAAACCCGCTAAGGAAGAACTTGAAACCATAAATGTGGGTACTGAAGAAAGCCAAAGAGAGCTCAAGATAGGAACTTTGGTCACACAGAAGGAAAGAGAAGACTTGATTACACTGCTTCGAGATTATGTGGATGTTTTCGCTTGGTCTTATGAGGATATGCCTGGATTAGATACGGATATCGTAGTACATAGGGTACCATTGGAAGAAGGTTGCAGACCGATTAAGCAAAAGCTAAGAAGAACGCATCCAGAAGTTTTGATCAAAGTAAAGGCGGAAATTGAAAAACAATGGAACGCTGGTTTCCTAGAGGTGGTCAAGTATCCGCAGTGGGTGTCCAACATAGTAGTGGTACCCAAAAAGGAGGGCAAAATTCGAGTCTGTGTGGACTTTAGGGATTTAAATCGTGCTAGCCCAAAAGATAATTTTCCTCTACCACATATAGACATGTTAGTTGACAATGCAGCTCGTAGCTCCATATATTCCTTTATGGATGGTTTCTCAGGCTATAATCAGATAAAAATGGCGCAAGAGGATAAGGAGAAGACGACATTTGTTACACCATGGGGGACGTTCTGCTATAAAGTCATGCCATTTGGGTTAAAGAATGTTGGTGCCACTTACCAAAGGGCTATGGTGACTTTATTTCACGATATGATGCACAAGGAGATTGAAGTATACGTGGATGACATGATCGCTAAATCCGGAGAAGGAGAGAATCATGTCCAAGTATTGAGGAAATTATTTGAAAGGTTAAGGAAATATAAGTTGAAGCTTAACCCTGCAAAGTGTTCATTTGGGGTGAAATCTGGGAAGTTGTTAGGATTCGTGGTGAGTGACAAAGGAATAGAAGTGGATCCTGAAAAAGTAAAGGCTATTCAAGCCATGCCAGCTCCGAAGACTGAAAGAGAAGTAAGAGGGTTTTTAGGAAGGTTAAATTACATTGCTCGATTCATATCCCAATTAACCACAACCTGTGACCCAATCTTTCGTTTGTTAAGAAAGAAGAATCCTGGGATTTGGAATGCAGAATGCGAAGAGGCTTTTGAGAAAATCAAGCAGTACTTGCTAAAACCACCTCTACTTGTCCCTCCTGTACCAAAAAAGCCGTTGATATTATACTTGACAGTGACGGAGACGGCGATGGGATGTGTGCTTGGACAACAAGATGAATCCGGGAGGAAGGAAAGGGCCATTTATTACCTAAGCAAGAAGTTCATGGAGTGTGAGTCTAGGTATACTATGATTGAGAAGTTGTGTTGCGCGCTAGCATGGGCTGCAAAAAGGTTGCGACAGTATATGTTGTACCATACCACATGGTTAATTTCCAAATTAGACCCGTTGAAGTACATCTGTGAAAAGCCTTATTTATCCAGTCGAATTGCCAGGTGGCAAGTTCTGCTATCCGAGTATGACATAGTGTACATGACAAGGAAAGCTGTAAAAGGGAGTGTTATTGCTGATCACCTGGCGGACCATGCTATGGAAGATTATGAGCCGTTAGATTTTGATTTTCCTGATGAAGATGTGCTTTCAGTTGAGGAAGGGAAACTAGAACGGTGGACTATGTACTTTGATGGTGCTGTAAACGTATGTGGTAATGGAGACTCCCCTTTTCAGATAGAGAACCCCCTGACATTTAATCCTCCGCTCACGAGGAAGAGTCGCCACGATGCCGCATTACCGAAAATCAGTTTTGGGGTGCGACATCTGACACATGCGCTAATAGTTTTCTTCATGATGCTCCATTCGAGAGGTACGTTCGACTTGGTCCGGTGGTGAAAAATGTTCATTTGGTGTCTTGGATGATTCACCGCCATATCCTTTTCCTCATGGTGTGGTGCGTGGAAGCACACGATGGTCAGTTGAACTTTTTACTCTATTTTCTCTCTCCTGCATTACACAGCAGACTCCTTGTTATGGTTATTTCATTTCAGTCCATGATCGTTTAATTGTGCTATATGATCCTTATTTTTGTAATATAAGTTTTGATTTGTTTAAATTGTGTTCTTCGATTTAAATTCATTATATATTACATTTTCATTTCATTCCTTATTCTTTTAATTTTAAGTTTGATTTTCAATCCCTTAATATTTTCAGTACAAAAAGTTTGATTTTTTCAATTTTGTCCTTTAATTGAAATTGATATTATATTTAGTTTTCATTTTGGCCCTTATACTTTTAATATTTTTTATTTTAATTCCTTGATTTTCTTATATTTCTGAAATAGTTTCTATTTTTATTCATGTTTATATATATGCTCTTACTCTTGGTTTTTAATTTTTTTTTGTTGAGGTAATATTGTTTTTGAAAAAATTATTCTTAAATTTTTGTTTGTGTTTATAATCATTTGAAAATTGATATTTTTTCCCCTTGTTTTTTCTTTTAGTTTTTTTTATTAAATTTTTTTCAAGTCAAATGATTTTTATTTCTAGTTAATAACTTTTGTTTTATCATTTATTTTATTTTCTCTTTTGTTAAAGTTTTTAGGATTTTTTTATTCTTTGGTTTAATTTTGTTTTTCCATTAGTAACGCAATAATAATAATAATAATAATAATAATAATAATAATAATAATAATAATAATAATAATTTTAGTTTTTTCTTGCTTCCTTTTTTGTTGATTTTGAGTTTTTTTTTCTAGGGGTAATTTAATATTTTTTATTGTTTTAGCAGTAATAATAATGATATTTTTAGATGTTAAAGCTTCGATATTATTGTTATAATAAAGTGCGTTATACGTTTTATTATATCAAATCTTGCATGTATAAATATTATATTTTATTTTTGAAATAACAAAACCTATTAATTATTTTAATCTTAATATTTATAAAAATTATTTATTTATCTCGTAGTGCGGATAATCTAACTATTATTAATAATAATAATAATTGTTTTGTTAGAAAAATTAAGCATTAACCTAATGTTTTGATTTTTTTGATATCTCAAGAACATCGTAGTACGTTAATTGAATCAAACTATCAAGTCCAATCTCAATTCAATTAACTCTGAAAAAGATCAAAATAAAAAAATGAAAAACAATGAATGAAACAATTGAACGAATAGTAAGACAATAAATAGTTAATTGGCTCATCTTCTGCCTTACGCTGAGCAAAAAACACGAAAGAAATATAAAACTTCTCGAGCGTGTTTTTTCCATAAAAAAAATTAATCATATATCAAAAAGTTGATTTCTACATCTGACTAAATAAACCAAGAATCACATGCTCCAATGAATTGAAAAAAATATATAATTTTTTTATTTAATAAAAATAGGCATGTCAGAAAAGAGATTAAATAAAAAGTAAACAAAAATCCAGGCTTGACAAAGAAAGACACTACTAATATTAGGAAAAAGAACTATAAACTTATACGAAAACAATTCAAAATAAAACACTATTTTATTAAAAAAAATATAATTTTATTTAGATAAGTAAGCTCAATTTAAATCGAGTCCCTACTAGATAGATTGGGATAAAGAGCATACATTTAATTTATCTCACTTTTTTTTTAAATCTAAGTTACGTAAAAAGGGCAAGTGAGTAGGTTGGGTGGCCCAAAACTTGGCCCATTATAGTTTTATGGCTAAATTAAGGAGCAAGCGACATGTCATTCATCCATTCTTGTTGAAAAGATAAATGATGTAATGTGACTAACAGCACATGGTTTAATTTTCCACAATCCAGCGCGCTAATAATCAAGCAGCGGCAGCGGTTCTTCACGCCTCAAAATAAGTTTTCACCCTTTTTTCCCGAAGAAAAAAATATCTAAATTGAAATTATAAATTATTTTTTATTTTTAACATCATCACATAAAAATATCTAAAATATTATTTTTAATTTAAAAAAAAAAAATTATTTTTTTTCAAAGAAACTTTGAAAACACAATCCAGACTTTTTCTCTCCTAAATTAATAGAATGAACAGGTTACAGACTTGAAAGAAGAAAAAATTAAAAGAACAGCTTGTGGATTAGACTACCTGTTAAAAAAAGATCAAACATTGTGATCCATCACAGAGTTTGTGCGAGCACAGTAACTTGAGAGCTCACATGCTTAGTTCATTTCATAATTTTCTCACAAGCATCTCCAGAAACAACGAAGTTTCCCCGAGCCCAGATTCCAATTCAGGCAACTTGTAACAAAAACAAAATTTCATGTATAATTCAAACCTGACAGCATGGGATTCTACACTTGAGAGGAGAATCTCCTTCTAAAACACTTTTATGCACATAATTACAGCTAAAAGAAAGAAAATACAACATAATTTCCTCCTCCGGCGGGGGAAAAGAGAATCTCAGGCAGAAAAGAAGCCATCTGACGCTGCCAGACTCACCTGGCTCTTAGGCTCCAAAACCAACCTGAGAAGCTCCGTTTTCTCTTTCCCTATCTTATCCTTGATGCTCTTCGCCATGACAGAAGCACGAGAAACCCAGTTAATCTCCACCGCTCCTTCTCCGCCTGCCGCCTTTCTTGAGTTCTTGACCCTCCTTTCGTTCTCCTCTGCAACCAGAATAGCAATGTCAGACATTTCTCTCAGGATCCTGAGGTGATTAACTCCTTGGTGACTGGATGATGGGGAGGAATTTCACCTTGGAAAGTATTTATAGGGGAAGGTGAATCTACAAAATGTGGATAAGCCTGACAGGTAGTGTTTATGTGCGGCGATTTTCTTATAGTAGTTTTGTTTGGTGTTTTGGTGAGTCACGGATCAGTGGTTCTCACTTTCTATGGATTACACTTTACAAAATAAATACTAATTTAATGGAAGCTCACAGGTTACAATCATCACAATACTATTCCGATCATCGTTCCGGTCTTTTTATTGAAACAAAATGTTTTGGTTTCAGAGTGTTTTGATGTGCCGTTTCGGGGTTGTACTGTTTATATATATATAAATTAAAATATTAATTTAACAAGTATAATTTAAATTCAAGATAAATTGATTTTTAATTATACAATACAAACACAAAGTCAAACAAACATAATCTCAAAATTAGAAAAATCTCTAAAATTCCAAAATATTATGATTTTGAGCCGGAACGGCACGGGCGGAACAATACCGAGGTGTTCCGGCTGGAATTTAACTGGAATTTCAGAACGGAGTCGGAATTAAAACCGAGAGCGAAAACGACGCATTGTTTCGCTCTCGGTTTTTTTTTAATGAAATGGAACGTTCCGGCCATTCCGGCTGGAACAGAACGGAATTAACAAGTCTTCCCACTAGTTGAGAAATAAAATTAATAAATAAATAAATCAATTAATTTTCTGGATACAAAGTTGAAATTCATAAAAAAAAAGAAGCAAAACTCTTTCCAGTCCCTTGTATGGATTGCAATCTAGAAAATACTAATGTTTTCCTACGAGGTAAAGTGGTGGGAAAGGGAGGGTAGTTTGGTCATAGGAAAAGGAGCACCCATTTTGTGCAGCGGTTGGTCGGTTTTGAAAACCACCAAGCAACCGAAAAGTACAAGCCGTGGCTTTCACCTGTCGGCGGCCGCCCACCGGTTTTGGCAGCAGTTTTGGCTTCGAGAAATAATCTGAAGTCCCCTGTCTTAATCCAAGAATAAATATCAAAGTGGACATCATTATTATTATTATTGAATAAATAGATTTATTTTATCGAATTAATAATTCTATCCAAAGATTGAGGGTTTTTTCATTTAATATTAATATCATAAGGAATATTACACGCTATTGAGTCAATCTTAATTTATATGGAAAATGGAAACTAAAATTAATAATAATTTATTTAATCAGTCTTGTAGCTAGGGCGACGAATGACAGGGCAGAGCTCCATGTTTCAATGAGCAAAATAGCATTGGCCATTGTAAGAGCAGGGTTGTGAGATTAAAATAATTTCATAATAAATAAATAAATAAAATTATAAAACTTAATTTTCAATAAATTTAATATTGGAGGTTGAAATTAAAAAGAAAAAAATAAACTATATCACCGGGATAACTACATAGAAAAGCAAGTAAAAAATAATTACAAAGCAATTAAAAAGAATTTAATTAAAAAAATCCAAAAAAAAAAAACCAAATCAACCTTGATCGAACTACCAAACTTGTAGCTAGGGTTATAATATTGGTATAATTTCATAAAAAATAAAAATCCCAATTAGAAAATATTAAATTAAAAAGTATAAAACATGAATATAATGAACCTCCCAAGTCCATATTTTAGGTCATGAGATCGAAATAACCCCATAATTTGTTTTTAAAAAACACATGAAGCCAAATTTTCAATTAATTCAATGTCAAATGATAAAATTACAAACATATCTAATTAGAAAAAGAAAAAAAAATCAACTCGAGTAAACCTGAATTAACTTGTTAAACTCGTGACCTATGTAATAATACTGAGATAAATTCATAGAAAGCAAAAAAAAAAAAAAACTATAAATCCCTTCTTACAACAAACAACCTTGTTTGACATTGTGTTTTAAAAACACTTTTGAAAAGTTTAAAGTTTTTTTACTTTTAGTTTTTACTTTAAATTAAAAAAAAATAGTGTTTTTAGATTATTTTCATGTGTTGATGTCAAAAATAATTTTTCAAAAATAATACAAAATCATTTTGATGCATTTCTGAATGAAAAGCATTTTAAAAAAAGCTTAACCACATTCCCGAACAGGCATGTGATGTTGAAATCAAGAAAAAAATGTTAAGTATATGACACTGATATATAACCCAAAAAAAAAATATAAAGCACAATACAATTTTCAAAACACTCTAATATTGAAGGAAACAAATTGAAACAAATTGAAACAAATAAGAAGAATAGGTGTTTGAAGGGTGAAACTAAAAAACAATATTATGGGCTATTGTGATTTAGCCAAACCATTCAATGTTTTGTTAATGTTACATTCACATTAACTAATTAATTAATTAAAGTTAAATTAAAAAGAAAAGAAAAGGTAAAGTCATTATTCTCATTTTTACAAAACATTGTTTATTGTAATGCACTATTAACATAATTTTATGACCTCAATTATGAATTTAATAGAGATAATGAAAGATATTTTATGGATAAGAGATTCGATTGATAATCTTGATTTATCATATGAGTTGACTATTACAAATTATGATAACTAAGTGTTATTCATCTATCCAGGAAACAAATATATTATAAAAAATCACACATATTGACTAGGGTTTCACTTCATTCTAAATATCAACCAACGTTAAACACGAACCAGTGATCTTATAACATTCTATAAATGATCCTTGCATAGTAATGGATTAGATAGGTGGCCCACATTGTTGACTTTTAGGTCCAATATATATATATATATATATATATATATATATATATATATATATATTATAACAATAAAATTGAAAATGGATTAACAATATGCTTTGTTAAGAATAAATTTGAAATAGATTTATACGAAGAACATATCAACAACATGAGGAATTTCAAGAAAAAAATCAATCAAGTCTAAAAAGGAAGGAAAATGAAGACATATATTAAGTGTTCATTTTAGTGCTCATGTTAATCTTTACATTCCACTTAATAACACAATTAAAATGATTTTACACACTTCATTTTATATGCATTAAAGAATTGATAAATAATATGATATAATATAAGATCGATGTTCTAAGAATTCAACAAGGTTAATTTGTTAAAATTAGAATTTCACATGAACTAATCGATCGATTAAACTGACCAATCTAAATTAGTCAATCGTTTGAGTTGTCATGAGATTATAACAACAACAAATGACTAGTTTTTCTTTTTACACACACACATTATTGC
The DNA here is from genome assembly GCA_029228465.1 of Salix viminalis. Lineage (NCBI taxonomy): Eukaryota > Viridiplantae > Streptophyta > Magnoliopsida > Malpighiales > Salicaceae > Salix > Salix viminalis. The sequence goes on from CM055432.1 coordinate 4,287,716, forward strand.
AAAATTAGTCGGGGATTCAAAATATAAATCATATAAAAGTTATTGTAACAGTAAAAACACTACAAAAACATCAATTCTTGATTATACTCAAACTTATGCAATTAAACTTTCATAATCTAGCATAAAAGTGTACATTATCTTTCTCACTACACTTAAATACCTTCAAATCCTATAATTGTTGTCATAACTCATTTTTAGGTCATTTCTAAATTCTAGTCAAAATAAAAATAATAAAAAGGAGTTGAAATGATGGAAAAATCAAGTTGAAAACTTTGAACGTATTCACAAGCTCAATTGTACCTCTATTGTGTCCAAGAATGAAGAAAAATATAGATTCAAGGTAAAAAAAAAGACCCCTATATACAAGTTTAATTTTTATTTCTCTTAAGGTTATTTAAGTCATTTTCACTATGAATAAAAAAAATATAATGACAAAAGAACCTTTATGAAAAAAAAAAATCAACTCTAAAACCAAGTTCATTGAGTTTTTGTAATAAATGCAAAATGGTAATTCCCTTATGCAAATCTATGGTGAAAGTGTTTTTTTGAGAGTGTAGTTGAGGTTGCTTTTGAAAATACTTTTCGTTCAGAAATGCATCAAAATAATATATTTTTTATTTTTTAAAATCATTTTTTACATCAACACATCAAAATGATTTAAAAATATATATTTTTTAATTTAAAATAAAAAATAATTTGAAAAAAAATTCAATTTTTTTCAAAAACATTTTTCCAATGAAATTCCAAACACAGACGAAAAGGGAGTGTGTGCACAGTGAAAGGCTAAGTTTTTTAACAGATAAAAAAATAGCCTCAATAATCAATACTACAAAATTATAACTTGCTAGATTTGTGGGGCCCCACCACATCGCGACCAGATATTTTTTTTTTATTGGTAAAAAAAAGATGCTCGAGCAACTCAAATATGTTTCAAAGAAGTTAAAAAATAACACAAGTATATATTGGTCACAGAAAGAAAACTGGAATAATTTTATTAGATAATAGAAGAAAAGATAATGATAGTAAATGGACCAATCATGGGGACGTGCAGGAAATGATTTCTGAAACGAAAATGACGATGAAGTTAAGATTCTAGCTACTGAAATTAAAAAAAAAAAAAAAACGATAAAAGAAAAGAAAAGGAAAGGAAAAAAATGAAGAAAAAACCAACATGACTCAACCTGAGTGAGCATGCGAATATACAAAGCTAGATCATGAAACTAAGATAAGTCTACAAAAAAACAAAAACAAATTGAAGTCCAAATCCATACAAATCCATCATAATAGGATGAAAATAAAATTAAGAAATCAATTAAATAAACAAAAAAATCAAATCTAAAAAAATGAAATTAAAAGAAAAAAAAAACAAGTTCACTACATGGATCATTTGAATGAGATGACCCGATATGAAAAACTTCAAACTTGAATGATAAAATTGAAAAGAAAAATATTCTTAATAATTATAATATTAAAAGATTAAATAAAAAATATTAGCTTAAAACTTTGAAAAAGTAAATTCAACAAAGAACAATAAAAAAAAAGATAACTCGAATCATTTTTAAAATTAATAAAAAACTTTATAGAAAACAACTAAATAAAAATAACTGAGTCCAATCTTTAATTGAATAAATGATAAAAAAAAAAAAAATCAAGCAAACCTAAACAAACCTCCTAGATCTTAGTTAGTCTTCAAAATTTAAAACCACTGAAATCCTAGACTCAATCTCATTCAAAAAACTCAATTCTCAATCAATTTAACATTTAAAAATAAAATGAAAGGGTATTAATTAAAAACATTTATCAAAATAAAATAAAAAGAATAAAAAAACAAGTATTAAATCTTAATGGAAAAAATAAATTGATAGATGAAATCATATAAATCATCTTAAACAAAACAAACTTACCCCAACAAATAAATTTAACAAAACAAACTTGGCCCAAGTGAACTTGGATTAATTAGTGAAACCTAGGACCTGACATATTTTACAAGGATAACACCATAAGAAAAAAAATAAGAAAATTCAATTGTAACAAAAAAAAAAAAAAAAAAAACATAAAAGAGGGCATAACTTAATAAGACACTTTCATTATTGAATATTTCATCTACCATTTAGCATGCTTTTATGAGACCACCTAGCTTGATTGCTAAACTAAGATTTCAACATCATCTTCATCTTCATCTTCTAACCCTGGGGGATAAAGATAAACCTGCATCTCAATCTATGCAAAGATTTGAGGTGATATGTAGGAGGAAGAAAACAGGAAATAACAGTACTGGAGGAAGCAGTTCCATATACATTATTACATGGGCGAGAATTACCGGTAAACCAGCAGGTTCATGTAGAAACAGATATATTTCTTTACAGTAAACAAAATGAAATACATAATTCAGTATTTTTCAGGACGTCAACTTCAAAGCCAAGTTCTTTGGAAAATGGTAAACGTAATTACCAGAAATATAGCTGATACCGAGTGATATATTTTCTGGCGGTAATTACTTGCAATCTCAAGAGTGACACGCTTTTTGAAGAAAGCCATCGAAGATTAAAGAAATGTTCTCTTGAATTGGTTACAGGCATGAAATATACAGTGAGTCTTTTGTTAGCCATTTCAGGTTGTCTTAATTGATGAAGGGTTTGTAACAACACCAAGCAATTTTTACAAATCATCATTCACAGATTTCATTATATACGCAGCTGAGCTATCAAAGTGTCTTCGTTATCTCTTACCTTGTAACTACCTGTCTAAGACATTGCTGTTGATAGATTTCAAAGGCCACGCTGTAGACTGACCTACCAAAACAGAGTCAATCTGTCTCCGGTGATCAATATGTCACCCCCCTTTAGCTCAGAGAAGGCCAAGATTTTTCAGCTGCTGAACATGCTCAGTTGGAAGTGGTGGAGGAGACCAGTCTGATCCCGTCACTTCACCATCAACATCCTCAACAACATATTCCTAACAGAACATATTAAGTCATTTCATAAGAGAAACAAGTCATGATAAGTATTTAGACCAAGAAACCTGGACGGACACCAAAAAAGTAAATATGTGATGCAGTAACCAGCAGAAATGTTTCAAGATTGTGATGCAATGATATGCCAAACTGAAAACATCACCCCAAGATAGATCTCTAAACCAAGGATGCTATGTATTAAAGCAACCTTCGAAGTTTTCATTGTGAAGGACTTTCAAACGTAATGAGTTGGCAAAGATGGTTACCATGACAACATTTACTTTTTCTTGAACTGACCATAACCTCAATCGAGAGAGATTTGGTATATCAATCAAAATTGTGCTAAGCTTGAGAAATTCTACAGAGCCCTAAATGTTAGTGCCAGACATGTCTCAAAGAAATTCACTTGGTGCTTTTTTCATTTTACTTTTCTAACAGTTTTTCTACTGGAGCCAGTTCCCTCACAAAATTCAGGTAAGATTTAGTGGGCTAAAAAGTATTATCAGTAATACTTTATTTTTTAGTTGGAGTTGGTGACTTACTGCACCATAGAAATTATACTGAAGCATACTAAAAAAGATATGAAGGCAGGTTACCACACTCACTTTTGTTAGCAACCTTTTCGCAAGTATATGATAATGCCCGCTGCCAAATTCGTTGTCCAACCATTGTGGCCACCAACACACTGTAGAATAGGCCAATCACAGTAAATAGTCCGAGCACGACCAAAGCCATTATAAACATTAGTGGTAACCCTGCTTCACCAGCACCTCCTAAGCAACCACATTCACCAGCAGTGCTTGCACAACTCTCAAAGCATGTAGTACAGTCTGTCCACATACAAAGAGTGCCAGGTAAATGGCAGTCTGCACACACTCTGCAAGATAAATGAAAACACCCAGATTGCATAACTCATTATTTGATTTAATTTCTCAAACCCAATAACCAAAATACTCCGTACAAAAGTAGGAGTGAATAAATTATGAGAGAATGCTTGTGTATCATATGTATTTTTTTTATAGAAAAATTACACTCCTGCCCTAATCCCTAGAGTTTGTGTTTAATACAACACCCAAATGAACTCCAGTGCCAAACCTTGATTTGACACCCATTTAAACTTCAAACACCTTTCTAACAAACCAATGAGAAACTTATGGTAACAACCTGTTCTATTTGAGTAAAAATTACTTAAGCACCCAAATATTAGTTTTCAATCAAATTATCAAAACCTCCCTAAGGTCTGGCTACTCGTCATTTCCATCCCTTTTTTTTTTCTGAAATCAAACACTAAATCTATAGATGTTGAAGAACTAGAAAAAAATTAAAAGGCACCAGTTTCATATTATATTATATTTATATTTATACTAAATGCTATCTGAAACCATTGAAAAAAAAAGTCCATTTAAAACAAATGATATTAAGAAAAGGAGAACAATGTGAAGTTTCAAGGTTTTTTCAACATATAAGAACATTTTAAAATTCAAATTTGGTACATTAGCAATTTACAAATGGTAACCTAATGCAAGGTTTAAATTGTGTTTGCATTGTAACGGTCAGGGATGTAAGGGCTTGATTTATAATTGCAAAGATGTGAATGTTGATTAGCCCAAACATCAGGGAGGTTTTGGTAATTTAACCAAAAATTTAGGTAGAATCCAATGTCCCAGATAGGGAAAGACTACAGTAATCTTTCCTTGTGTTCAATTATAGATACATGGACATAAATGGAACTTTAAAACAATAAATGAAAAGTTCAACATGATGCAGGATTCTATTTTTAAATTTTATGGAATAATTATATTTATTGTAATATTCATTTAATTGTTGAGATTTATAAGAATTTGTTTAATTTAAGAATCCTAATGCTAGTTGGATTCTACTAGTTAGGTAAGTTTTAATAGGGAATCCCTTATCCTATAAGGAATTTAGATCTAGAATTAATATAGGGGTTGTCTAACTTATTTTTTTTAGAGACTATTAATAAAATAAAACTTTCAGAGTTTTCTCTACATTTTTTCTACAATTAAGTGTTTTTAACCTTAGGGGCTTGAGAACCTAGTTTTTTCTCTAGTTTTTTACCAATGACCAAACTATAAACATATAGTTACTAAGGCAAGTCAAAGGGATTCTAAACCACAAATGAATTTGCTGGCGGTTGTTTGATCTCAGCTTTTGTGGGCAGGAGTGATAGCGAATACAGTTCTCTTTTAATGGGTATTCTCTTTTAAAAATAAATCAATCAAATAGTTCCTTTATGCAAAAGTAACCAACTAACATTACTAGGTTATGGTTCCAACTAAGTAGCTTATGACAAAGAAATCCAAGATACCCCTGCCTTCAACATTTTTTTAATTAAATGAAATCCCTCCGGAATTTAACCCAACATATTGGTTTCTAGCCAAGATTTTTATTATTGCACCAATATTTTAACGTAGCATTTATGGTTTCAAAGCAAGATTTTTATTATTTGCACTGAACAAAGGAACCTAGCATCTAAAATGTTTTTAAGCTCCTCAAGATTTGACAAGGCTTTTAAATTCCTCATCTCTTCTGTGAAGACACATAAAAGAAAAATCAAACCTCTTAATAAATCACAATTGACAACTCTAACATACATTTTAGATGTAAACTTAACCCCACCACACGATTATAAGGATAACAAAATGATAATATCCTGCAGTGAGAATAATTATATCCTGTGCATCAGTTGTTGCAAGAATATAAAGCAGAGTTATACCCAGGTTGGCAGCAACAAAGAACATAACTCCCGACAAGGCTGAGCCAAATCATTAGCGTACTCTTGATCATAGCAAGTTATGAAGCACCGGATAGCCCCCAGCAAAGCAAAGAATAATAGCGCTCCTGTCCAACAACATTCTACCATGAAGATTCTATACAAGTATTCTGGGAAAAACAATGCAAAATAACAGACTATGCTTGAATCCTCAACATAAATCTCACATGCCTCCAGACACCAGTTAACAGAACTGTAATTTAAGATTTTAATGTTATCTTTTTTTTTGAGTTGAAAAGATCAATGATATTTTTTTCCATATAATTTTCAAAATATGCTAAAATTAATGGACAAATGGTTCGGTTTCTATATTAGTAGCAGACATTCAGGCAGCCAATGTACATACGACTCCAGAGCAATTTGTGTTGTTTCATTAAAATATAGGTCAAATAATCTAACAAGAACAGCCAGATCTACTAGTCAGTTCAAGTCGGCAGCCAATTTTTATGAATAAATACTATTTAAGGTTGCAGACCCGGAGATATGCTTCATGCACCAAGAAAATCAGTTTTTAGATTATAAAAGAATTGGTGTCATAAATCAAGTTAGTTCGATACACTAAAGGTAATATAATGACAGGACCATGAATAGATAAACATGTTCAGGTTGAGCATAACCCAAGTCACAAACAGAATCACTATTACCCTGTAAGAAAATCATGATACTAGAGCAGTATGTGATAAGCATGGATTGAGAGGGACTATGATAACTATCACTTCAGGTTTTTGAGATTACCACATATGTAGTAGAAACTAAGCTCACTATCAAAGCCCCATGCGAGATCGAAGCCAAGACTTTTGATAAGTGTCAATTAGGCGCACCAAATATGCTAGTGAAGCAATTACCTGAACCAAATTAATAAAAATAAATAACAATAGACCTCTGATGTGAGAATAAAGAAAATGAACAGAAAAGGTATATATCAAAATAAATAAAAGCATGGTACTGAAGACCTACAAGCTGAACAGCCAGAAATATAAACACAATGTCTCTGGTCACAAAGAATCGAAATTTCAGAGTTCGCCATTTCCTATCAGCAGCAACATGAACTCTCAAATGGTAAGGAGCCTTACAGGTTGTGCAATGAGCAAATGCAAACCCTTCCTGAAAAAAAATAACAGATTGTCAGGAGAAGAAAAGGCAAATAGCTCAATAGCAAAAATTCCACTGTAATAGGAGACTAGTGCTAGGAACTTGTCGCATAGATAAAATCAACAACTTATTGCAAAGAGTATCATTTTATTATGAACAATCAATTGTCTGCTGGAACTTAACATGAAAAGTAAAAAGAGTGACTGTTTCATGTAATGAAACAGACTCCAGCAAACATAACTATGACAAACTACATACCCTGCATCCAGATTTACCATGGAAGATCCAAGTTTGCATGCATGAGTTTACAAGAACACAAGCAATCAACCAATGTAAAAAGGAAAAATAACTAAGCATACCCTATATCCAGTATGGATGCCTCTGTTAAGGCAATCTTGGACTACCAATCACATTAATCATCTAACCAACTACTTCTTGTCATGTGTCATATACAGTTTGCTAGCGGCAGGCACCAGAAGTTTAGATACTCAGTGAATTATCCCAATATAGAGGTGATTGTTAACACTTCCATTCACATAATGTAAATATCTACCATGAAGGAGAAGCATTTTTTTCTCATCCAGTTCTAGGTCCATTATCAAAAATTTCTACATCTATGCTTTTTTTTAAAATAAATAAATGAAGGCTACCTTGCTCTACATTCACAAAATCTACCAGATCCAAAGAAACTGCATTGTATGGCAAAGACAACGATGCAACATTAAGGAAATAGTAATCATTCTTGAAATATATATATATATATATATATATATATATATATATATATATATAAAAGATCCAAATTATTAAAATGCAAGTGGCCTCTAAGCCACATAAATTCACTCAAGCATCGATGAAGAAAATGGTATGCAAAAAAAAAGTCTCTGACAATTTTTAAAACCAACATGCAGACATGGAAGGACATATTTTAACTTCGAGTGCAACAAAGGGGATTGTTCAATGACCTCTCCAAACCCAAATTGGCTATTAGTCAGGTCAAAGAACAGTTGTATCAAAAAGATGGTGTAACATAGAATTCAAGCAACAATGTGGAATCCATAACACAATAACATAACCCATATCACTAAAATTGTGCAAGAAACAGGACAAGTATCCATGCCTTCACTGCTCGCCACTCGATCCAGGGCATTCACGTTGTACATACTTAGCCGTTCCTTTGCACTGGCAAGGTGCAATAAAATCCCTACCTGATGAAACAAAAACATAATCAACCTAAAAGGTAAACACAAGTATCCTGAATTTTCAAGCCAGAAATCTAAACCTTTCACATAGGAGTTAAAAAGAAAAGGCAAATCATTCAAAATTTTCAGTTCAACAACAGCTAAGCATTGAAAAATTGACACTTTTAACTAAATTCAAGGCCAAGCTCACAAATTCCAAGATCCACTATATCTCCTCCATTTCATAATCTCTACAATCAACAGCCAATATAGCAACGATATTAATAAAAATAAAAAAGACGTGGATAGTTCTAAAATTGCAAACAGAAACAAACTCTAAATATTTCACAAGCAAAATTCTAAGTTTTAGTCAGAATCGCCATAGACAAATTTATTTAAAAAAAAAGGCTACAAAAATCCAAACATCAACAGCAAGCACAAATGGAACAATAACAATAAACAAAATAGTAAGTAAAAAATTCTGAAGTATGCAAGCAAAACCTCCACAAATTATCAAAATGAACTAAGAAAAACAATTTCTAACTCTTTGTACGAAACATTTTCTACATCCACAATCAAGTAAAAGCTACAAATAAATTTCCAAAATGGTGAAACCTAAGCGACGGCTTTTAGAGTGAGTATTAAGTAATTACCGTCAGTTTCGAGGCAAATACGGCACTGAATTTGCTCGCCAGGACCGGCTTCAAGGTCGATCTCGCTGGGTTCGGTGATCGGAGACGGAGGGACTAAACAGGTGAAGCGTCTGATACATGATCAGCCATTGAAAACCAGAGACACAGAGAGAGAGAGGGGGCTGGTTTTTGGTTAATTAATCAATAAAATTAACCAAAAAAAAATTGATTAGGGAAATTTGGGTTTTCGTTTCATCAAGGCGAAAACCCTTCATCGTTTGATTATCTGTCAGATGATGTTTTTGTTTTTTGGTTTAGTTTGGTGAGATTAATTGATCAAAAGAAACGGTTGAATTGGAGATAAGAATTGTTAATGGTATTCAGTTGGTTCCCATCAATTTTCAATTTATGTTCTCTTTCAACTAATTTATAAAATAAACAAATATTTATAGAAAATATGGTAAACTGCATTTTCATCCGAGTTTGAAACCTAGATATCTTCAACGTAGCTCTTAGTGATGCATCCACTTTTTATACTACTTTTTATATAAAATTTATTAAATTAATATTTCTATATATTTTTTTAATGTAACATATTAATTTTTTTAAGAAAAAATAAAAAAAATATTATTACATTTTCAAAAAAAAATGAAAAGTATTCTCCAATAATAAAAACTAAGTTTTTAAAATGTGTGTATTAAACAAAAGTATTTTTTTTCAGATATATTCATCAAAGGTTTGAAATTAAGAATCAAGAAAATGAACAAATTTAAAGCAACCTTAATAGTTAATGTCTAACATAAGTTTATTGTTATTATAATCCCTAGGAAAAAAGATCCATTTCTTCTATCTTTCATCTTTACTTTATTCTCTCTCTCACTTGTTTCACATTATATTTTAAAAGCATTTTTACAAAAATAAAAATGTTTTATTTTTAATTTTTACTTTGAAATAAATTTGTTAGGGTATTTTTAGATCATTTCATATATTGATATAAAAAAAATTAATTTTTTTTAATTTTGATATATTTCTAAACAAAAAAACATTTTCAGAAGCAGTTTTAACAGCACTCCTAAACAAACATTTAAAGCTTCATATATACCGTAGTATTTTATAAAAATCTAGCAATTTAATAGAAGAATTCTGGGATTCTAAACTACACAATTAAAAATAACTCTACCTCTTCATTGCATAAAAATCAAATAAATTAAATTAAATGGAACTTGAATTACCGGAGAAGGTGATGGTTAACCATTATTATACATCGGAAAGTTTGAAAACGAACCACCGAAACTATGGATGTAGCCCTCCCATCTACAAGAAAACTAAAATTATTGAAAATAAAACATATTTCACCATAAAAAAAAAAAAAAAACCACCAAATGCCAGGTTACAAGAGCAAGCATGCTTCTATATATTTAATTACAAAGACTTCAAAGGCTATAATGCTGAAACGTTTTTGAATCCCTTAAGGATACAATTGAATAGAAGGAAAAAAAAGGGGGCGGAGTTGAAGATTGAGAAAAATATAGGGGTCACAAAAAGTTTAGCATATATATAGCTTCCAAAATGTCCGAGCCCGGGTTCGAACCGGGGACCTCTAGTGTGTGAGACTAGCGTGATAACCAACTACACCACCCGGACAGTTTTGTCGACGGCAATGAATAGTTTTAATTGTACATGTTGTAAACTTGATTTTGTCTGTATTATTTTTACTATTTAGTAAAATAAAAATATTATTTTATTTAATTTTCGAAAACAATAAATAATTTCTATAGTATTAAACCAATGTGTAGATATGCTAGCTAATTTGGAGCATCTCCCTCCTGGATTGCAAGTGATGTTGCCGGCTGATTTTACAGGCGAGGTGTTTGAGAAAAGGTAGCTTTGTGCCCAGAAAAGAAAAGAATAGAAAAGGTCATAAGAAATTGGTAGGGCCAACAAAATCCATGATCCGATACTTCCAATAATCATGTATCATGTACTTATTTATTCAAAATTAATAAAAACATTACTTTGATACTTAAATTTACTTTTAAAGTATTCTTAATATTTCTTTAATATACTTAGTTCATTGTATATATATATATAGATATAGATATAGATATAGATATAGATATAAGGAAAATAATTTTTTTTTCTATGTTTGGTAATGTCATAAAAAAATAAATTGAAAAATAGTTTCTAGCAATCAGCTACACTATAAAAAATGTGTTAGAAAATAACTTATTAATATTTTTTTCAAGTTTATCAAAAGATTAAGGATTAAATCTAACAAATGAAAGGCCAAAGGATGATGAAATTGAAAATAAATTTTAATTTAATAAATTATTTCAAATAAAATAAATAATATTCAAGAGAGTGGGAACCAAATTTGATAAATAAAAAAGTTGAAGGGAGATGAAATTAAAAAAAAATCCTAATTCACAAATTATTCCAAAAAAATAGAAAAACAAATAATGGGGACCAAATCTAATAGATAAAAAAAATTGAAGGTGGATGTATTAAAAACAAATAAATTTCATAAATTATTATAATAAGATAAATATTAATAAAAAGTGTTTAGTCATTTCACATTTTAAAAAAAGTTTTCAAAGTGTATTCCAGAGAAAACAAAAGAGCAATGTTTTTATTTTCTTAAGACCATTTTTTTTTTGTTTGATTGGAAAGTAGTTTTTCCTTGACTAATATTTTTTAAAGATTAATAAATATTGAAAAGTGAGGCAAGTAGTTTTCTACAAACAAACTGGTTATTCACATTTATTATTATGAATCTATTTTGTGTTTTTAAGATGAAATGACAAGTATTAAATAATTATATTAAACAATATTACCACCACCACCACCATTAATATTATTATTAAAAAAACCATGAATTTGATTTGAAGGATAAAATTGAAAAATATAAAAAGATTTGACAAATGGGTCAAGCAAAATAATAAGAAATCAAATGAAGGAGGGCAAATTGAAACCATCAATCATCGTTGAATAACAAAAATCATAAACTTGATTTGAAGAACAAAATTAAATTGTAAAATCTTTGAAAAAGGGCAAAGAAGAAAAGTAAAAAGACTGAATAAAAAAGATTATATACACAAATTAAAAACTAAGGGTTAAATTAAAATAAAAATAACAAATAACAAATGGGAAAATGAAGGAAACATAGAAATCAAAACTAAAATATCCGAATTTGAATACCAATAACAATGAGGACCATGTTGTATTTATCAGAGTAAATGAAAGGAAGAAAAAGAGAATAATCAATGATATACTTACCATATTTGGCTGACACACGCCAGTTCTAGTAGAAGAGAGCATAACAGAATAACATGGCACAATAAAAATCTACTTTTTTTTTACCAATTGGAGCCACCGCAAACGCCACTTGGAGTGTGTGTTGTGTCGTAGCTCAAATGCTTGGTAGATCATTTCCGGCCACTTTATCATTCTTTTTGTATCACCTGAACGGGACGTGAGGTGGAATATTGTCGGTCACGTGTCACGCAAGCGCCGATAGTATTTCAAAAAAAAACTAATAATAGTCAATTATTGGGACTATCCCTGTGTCTAATTCATCAATTTTGTCTTATTAGGAGCTATATCTGTATTTATCCATTTTTAAAAAATATTAAAAAAAAATTGTGGCGGACCGGACCGGGTCCATACGCGCGCAATGACATCATTGTCCCTCAGCCCGGAACCCGTTTTTGTCTTATTAGAGGGGCAAAACCGTTAAAACACTGCTCATAAATAGGAAAAAAAAATAACGGACAAACTCGCGCGATAAGTCTGGTGTTACAGTGATTTCCTGATATCTTTTAGTATATTGTATAATACATTGTTGTCATGTACACAACGTATGCTAGCAACTTTTTTAAATAAAATATATTTTATTTTGCGTTGTGTCGGAGCTCAAATGCGTTGTCAGCACAAAGTAGTGGTAAATAGAAAAATATAAAGATCGCTACAATGGTTTTGCCTTCAATTTTGGTGTTTTTATTATAACCACATTTTTTGCCCATTCTCCTCTTCCACCCACCCTCTTTGGTTTAGCAACGGGACGTTACTTTCGAGATTTATCATTCACGTTCCAAAGCAGTCCATAAAACCAACCCATTTGCAAGTAGCAGTCTACCAGCAACAAAATAGAAACTCTGATTTAATGTGGCTTAAAGATCATAATCATTACATTTTTCAAATTAATCATTGCCGCAGCTCACAGTTGTAGAGTACTCTAACCATGCAAGGAAAGTACAATAATTATGCATAATACCTTTAACCTAAACAGGCCCCCCCCTCGTAACCTAAGTAGAGATCGACCAAGTTAATAAGTCACTGAGAATCATCGAGTATATCTGGACTGAGGAGGCTCCACTATTCTCCTACTTCACTTCTTCCTCTTCTTTGGGGGCTGGAGGGCTTCCTCGTCTTCATCTTCTTCTTCATCTTCATTCTCTACCTCCTCACCTTCTTCCTCATCCTCTTCTCCACCATCATCATCGTCGTCGTCGTCATCCTCATCGTCATCATCGTCGTTGTCATCATCTTGACCTTCGCCGCCTTCTCCATCGTCGTCTTCTTCTTCCTCTTCTCCATTCTCTTCTGCCCCACCTGCTGCTCCACCACCTGGACCCTTCTTTGAGTCACTCTTGTTATTGTTGCCATTGCTGCCAAAGTCACCTCCATCGTCGGAGGACAATTCTTCTTCACCTTCACCTTCTCCTAATCCACCATCCCCCTCTTCGTCATCATCGTCATTGTCATCGTCTCCTTCTGCGTCAACTGGCTTGTCATGGCCTTGTGCCTCGTCTCCCTCCATTTTAGGTTTGTTAGTCAGCAAAAACCCACTGGGATCCTGAAACCAATTTTTATAAAATAGTATTTCATAGCAGGTCAAACAGAGACTTGGTACATTATATAGTATCGAATTAATAGAAGAGTAATACAAATCAGTTTCCCAAAAAATGAGCTAAATAAAAAGCACCATCGCATATGCTTAAATAATAAACAAAATGTCAAGAAGACGGCAACACCGTAGACATGTAATGTAGCAAGCAAACATATAAAAAAATCATAAGAGATTTTACCCGTGAAATTGATGTCTAGCCGCTCGGAACACTTTCACCACTTGTTAATAAATATATTTAGGAAATCAAAGAGGTTGGCTTCATTTTGTAAGTTTTATTTCGAAAGTGAAAACAACTAGTAACTAAACATTCTTTGTTTCTATTGGCCTTGAAGAAACTTTTCAATTTCTAACTAAATCAATTTAGGACACCTATTTAATACCATAAGCATGTGGGAAAAGATTGTAATTTTTTTTTCTTAAAAGTAAATAACTAAGAGTGCAATTCTCAGATGGGTGATGAGAAGGTATCAAAAGGTGCGGTAGACCAAATAACTGAGGGCAGAGGCCCATAAACTATCTCCATTTAAAGACGTGGTCACTAAAGTACTTGGTAAAGAGCATGACAAAGCGAACCAGGTTCTTTTCTCCCCTTTTTTCAGTATATAATTCTTTGTTCCTTATTTTGAAAAGAAAGAGCAGCATAACCCAGGTGCAACTGGAATATATGCCGCAACCACAACGGTAAAGGGAAATGAGAAACATCCCTTCACCAGCCACGCTACTCTATATCAAGATTCTATATATAATTCATCTTTTTTTCACTTACGAGAAACGAGCATTAGTACAAAGATTCCATCATGGATCATGAAAGCAAATTAATAAAATAGTGGCTTTTACATCTTTATCGTAATGTTTGAAAGTATGGTAGTAATTGTCTTATAAAATGATTTTGGTTCAAAAATACATTAAAAAAATATTTTTATTATTTTTAAGAAATTATTTTTAACATTAACACATCAAAATAACCTAAAAAAAAATGAAAGCAAGAAAAAAAATAAAAATCAATTATTTTCAAAAATAGAAAAACAAAATAAGATAGTTGGAACATAAAAGATTCGGAGTGGATCGCCACGGCATAAAACTAGCGAACCTCAACAACTTCACTCCTTTATTTTAATGGGCCTCCATAACATATAACTAGGTGTGGTGAATAATTAAGGACATAAAAAAAAAAAAAAGTTGTTGGGAGTGGGACAAGCCAAAACGTACAAGCGAACACACTGGAAAAGACAACTCACAATCATAGTAAATGCCTAAAAGTGGAGAGCCTTCCTCCTCTAGCTGATTTATCATCTTGAAAAAATCAAGACATCATTATTATTACATTCTTTTTTATATATTTATAAGAACTTAAGAAATAAAATAATACACGTGTCGTCAAGGAATAGTA
>CM055432.1:4307666-4327792 GCA_029228465.1 Salix viminalis
GCGCACGTTAGCCAAGAGCACGCATATAAATGCAAAAGGCAAAGCTAATGCCAACCACACCTTAGGGATTGGCGCACGCTAAGCCAGACCTAGGTAAAAGACCACCCCCCTAAAAACGGCGCTGTGGCGCATGCTAGCAGTGTGGATGGCAAATACAAGACCATATGTCCAAAACTAGCGGCGTTGAGCGCAGGTTAGCAGAAAATGAAACATCAAACACGCTTTATCAAAAGATAACCCAAAAGCACAAGACAGAGACTAGAGAAAAAACAGGAACCTAATTGGTGAATAGAAAAAGCGCACGTTAGCATGTATTCAAGGACAGCAAGCTAAGCAAAGTGTACGAAAACCCTTTCTAGCAAACTGAATGATAGCAACTTACCTGAGCCCTGAGGAGTTGGGTTTTGAAGAGAGCAGAAACAAGCAAAGTACTCAAAACCTCGCCGGCGCACATTAACAAGCCGTTAGTGAGAGTAACCGTCACTGAACCGTAAGTAGCCTCCATTTGCGTGCGTCAAAAAAAGAGAGGAGAGAAATAAGACACCTGCACAAACAGGATCCGTAACCGTTAGATCTGTTCTAGAAACCATATCATCCGTCAGATCTCTCACCACGCAAAAGACAAAAATAAAAAATCGAATCGTAATTATATATAAAAAAAACCGTGTATTAAAGAATGTTGGGTTTAGCAGTGAAAAAAGTTAAGCAGCGAGATAAGAAGGAATGTTAAAGAAAAAGAGTTTCGTTCAAGTGGATACTTAATCAGAATTAGACAGAATACCACTTTCTGCCATGATAATCCCTTGCCGGCGACGCACAACTTCTAAATTTGAAAAACGGTCACAAAATCAAGCTAACTAGTGGCGAAAATCGTCACAGGAGCAGGAAAAACAAGTTCGCGTAGCAAGTGAAAAAACCCAACCGTTCTTGACGTAGAACAAGCATTTTTAATGGAGAAAGCATTCAAACTCAACGGAACCTTAAGGATTGAAGCAAAACTTCACCGAACGGCACCTAAAACACGAAGAATTTCTCGAAACTCATTTGAAAACTAGAAAATCGAGGCAAAAAGAGCTACGAAAAAAACCAAAACTCAAAGCGGCAAGTAAACAAGATGCTTACAGAGCAAACATTCATTTTAAGTAAGAAAGTGCAAAACCGAGCTCAAAAAGAAGAGAAACAAGCAGAGATATTGAAAAGCAAGGAAGAGAATCAAAGCATACCAGGAACGAAGATCTGAGCACAGAGAGAGCAGATCTGAAGGTTTCAGGGTCTAAAACCGGAAAAAACAAGCGTTAAGAGCTCCATCCATTTTGGACCGTTGGATCTTGATCGTAGAGACAGAGAGAGTCCACAAGATAGAGAATAAAAATAAATATCTTCAGAAACAAAGAAAGAGAAAGCTAGAGAGTACTGGTGTGTGTGGGTGGGGGTGCTGACTGACTAACTGCCCGTAATTTCTTAGTGAGGTTAAGGCGGGCCGGGCAGGTCCGTTCACCTTGTAAAGATCGTGGGCTTGAGCTGCCCGTGGAGAGTTAAGGAAAGGACAAAGTGGTGGTGTTACTCCTGTTATTTATTGCTTAATTGTAATTAAGGAATCTCCATGGCATTTTCTTAAAGCCTCTCTTGTCGTGTTGTACACTCTAACCGAGTGACCCGACCATGGTTAATTCGGAAACTAGCGTTAACTAAACCTCCATTTCATTACTGTTAAAATGTTACCGGTCTGTAATCTGTAGCTCTTATCTTTTGACTTTTATTTTTTGTTCTGCGTGGCCCACACACTTGTGAGGGGACATTTAGTTCTTTGTTATAAAGAAAATTAAAACAAAAACACCAAATGAAAAACATATGTTATCTGATTTTACGTAAGTTATTTTCCACTGTATTTCAAAAGTAATTTTTAAAATTTTTTTTAAAAAATTATTTTATTTTTAATTTTAATTTGAAATTAAAAAATTATAGTGTTATTAGATCATATTCATTTTAAAGTGTTCTGAAAAACATATATTTGTTTTTTGGTGAAATTGCACTGTTAAGAATATATAATGTTATAATATTTTTTAAAATAAAAAAAATATTTTGATGTGTTTGAAAAACAATTACTACTACAATACCAAATATTATCTTAGTCTATTTGATATTTTTCAAAGATTGATATGACCATTAAAATATTTGTTTTTTTTTACTATTTAAATTATGAGATAAAATCCTAAAGAATTTATTAATACATTAGATCAAATTTATTAATTTTATATATATATTTTTTATAAATATAATTTAAAAATACTTAACAAATATAACTTTTTCATGACATATATTTAACTAGCTATATTGTCCGCGCGGTGCCGCGGGCATTCTTGTGTATATAATTTAACATAAATAAATTCACAACGCTAAATTTATATGATATAACTACATAAAAGTTAAAGATTAAGAGATAAAATGTATAAATTTTTAAGTATAGTTTGTTGCTGAAGCATAGAATACATCTTTTAGAATGTAGGTATTGTGCCATAAAAGATCAAAAAAGAGCGCAAACCAATATAAAAAAAAAGAGCAAAATATTTTTATTAGAAAAAAATAAAAAAGTAATAACTAAAATCATCGTCATTATTGTGTGGATAGTAAAATTATAAAAATTATTTAATACAAAGAGCAAATAAAAATAATAATAATGAAAAAAATAATGGGGAAAAGGAAGAAATATTAATTTAAAATATTATAATAATAGCAACATCGGAGTCTTAACATCTAAAATTATTATTGTTGTTACTATCAAAAGAAAAAAAATTATCAAATTATACTGAGGGAAAAAAATAAAAAGCATGAACAAAATAGCAAACAAGAAAAACAATTAAATTATTATTATTATTATTATTATTATTATTATTATTATTATTATTATTATTATTATTATTATTATCATCATCATCATCATCATCATGAAAGAATAAATAAATGAATGAATGAAAGATTAAAAAAATTGTAAAAAGTACAAAAAAATATCAAACAAAAAAACTACAATGAAAACTAAAAATTATCATTGTTATTATTTTGAACACAATAAAAATTATCAAATTGTTCTGAGGGAAAAAAAACCTCAAAAACATTAACAAAAGAGTAAAGCAAGAAAAACAATTAAATTATTATTTTTTTTTTTGTGTGTTAATAATGAAAGGGAAAAATGAAAGAGAAAAAAAATCCAAAAAACTTGAACAAAAGATCAAACAAAAGAATAAAACAAAAATAAAAACTATCGTTGTTATCACTGCTAAAACAATAAAAATTATAAAATTATCCCAAGCAAGAAGAAACTAAAAAACTATTAACAAAAGAGTAAGCAAGAAAAACAATTAAATTATTCTTATTATTATTTTTATTTTTATTATTATTAATATTGTGTTAATAATGAAAAAAAATAAAATAAATGAAAGACTAAAAAAACCATGAAAACTAAAAATTATCATTGTTATCATTGTCAACACAATAAAAATGATCAAATTATTCTGAGGAAAAAAAACCCTTAAAAACATTAAGAAAAGATTAAGCAAGAAAAACAATTAAATTATTATTACTATTATTATTATCATTATTATTATTATTATTAAAGAACAAATAAATAAATGAAGGATCATAAAATCCTAAAAACTTTAATAGAAAAAAAAACAAATAAAATTAAAATTATCATTGTTATTACTGTCAAGGCAATAAAAATTATCAAATTATGCAAAGGAAAAAAACCAAAAAAACATTAACAAAAGAGTAAGCAAGAAAAACAATTTTATTATTATTATTATTATTATTATTATTATTATTATTATTATTATTATTATTATTATTATTATTATTATTATATTTGTGCTAATAATGAAAGAACAAAAATGAAAGATTTAGAAAACCCTAAAAACTTTAACAAAAGATCAAATTAAAAAATAAAATATAGGGATTAAAATCTAGAATTAAAAGTAAAAGGGCCAAAATAAAAATCAAATATATAATCAATTTGAATCAAAGGACAAAATTGAAAAAATCACAACTTCCGTACCGAATATATTAAGGTTTTTTAACTCAATCCGGAAATTAAAAGAAGGAGGACCGAAGTGAAACATTAACATTTCATTAATTTCAATCGAAGGACTCGATTAAAAATACAGGGACCGAAGTGAAAGTCCAAACCGAGGAACTCTTCTGTACCAAACAGAAAATTAAAAGTCCAGGGACTGAAGTGAAAAGTCAACAAACATGGGGGCTTCAACTATACATTTGTATGCAGGAGAGAGAGAAACAGAACGAACGGCTTTAACCGGCCACCGACGCGTACACGACCGTCGGAGGACAGAACACGCCACACTGGGAGGAAGACCACGCGGAGGCGCATCGACTGAGAAGCCGGTAGCCCATTTTTGGTGACTCTATCAGCCTGCACGCGCCACTTTAACAGGGCATGAGGCGGAATACCGTCGGTCGCGTGGACCACACGCGCCGATAGTATTCCGAGAAAAAAAAAGGGTCAATTACCGTCCCACCCTTGCGTCCAAGTCAGTAATTTTGTCTTATTGGGGGCTATTTCTGTATTTAGCCATTTAGAAAAAAAAGAGTTGTGGCGGACCGGGCGAACCGGACTGGTCCGTACGCGTGCAATTACACCCTTAACCCTGAGCGCATAACACTATTTTGTCCGGCTTGAGGGACAAAAATGTTAATACATTGTTCATATCTGATTAAAAAAAAGGGCAAAAATAGGAAAAACCGAAAATGACCCCATTTTACCCGCACAATTTGCCGAGAAGACGAAGGCTAAAAACGGGTGCACACTGCCGCAATCCATAGTGATTTTAGTCACAATACACAATGCTTTGCACAGTGAAAACTCCACGAGATTTGTATATTAGGTAATATTTTATAATTATATCATCACAAACACAAAATATTAAAACAAAGATTATAACTTATGGATTGTTCATTCTTAGTTACAATAAATGAACCTTTTGTTTTGTATTTTTATTGAAAAAAAACAAAATTAGGAATCAGAAATAAAAAAAGGGAAATATATTTTTTCTTGTATGATCTCTAATTTCTATTTGAAAATTTTTTAATTATTTTTTTCTATCTTCTATAATTGCATATATGTTTATAATTAAGTTAAAACTATCTCCACAACTACATCTATAACTATAGCCCAATCTCTTGAAAATAAAATTTATGAGTGGCTATTATTAAAGTGTCATTTTTATGTAAATTGATAATAATATAGTCATGACGAGTCAATTAATTTATAGATTTCATTGGTCATCAAATTAAGTAAAAAAAGTTATTGTCAATGAAGAATGAGTTAGTTTGTGAGTTTAACAACTCAGCTTTTGGGAACCAAGCTTTAAAAAAATTCAATTGTCGGTTACGAGATGTGATAGAGAGAGAAATTGTTATTCTAAAACTCCTCTATTGCTAAAAACATATTAGAGGATACAATAATATCAACTAAAAAACAATTATTTTTAATTGGTGTTGTAGGGACATTTAAACAATAGTAGAAAATAAAAGTAGTCTAGTATTTTAACCTTACTAGTCTTCAAAGTTTCAGATAACAAATTGATTATACTAAAGAGAAAATAAACATCACCCTAATGATACAAAAAAAAAATACCTTTTTATATCTTGCTAAAGTTGGCCTAAATTGGTACAAGTATTCTTATGAAAAACAATAATCATTAAACCTAAAAAAATAATTTGAGGCTTGAATTTGACAATTAATCTTCACTTAAAAATAAGTGTTGGACCCTAGAAAATATGAATGTAAAATTAGGCTTTGAGTTCACCTTTTGGATTATGTTCAAATAGGCTAAAAGGTTATTACTCATACTTAATATGCCTTTTAAGAACACGTTGACTCAGTATGAATTCTCTTGCAATGATGAAACCTTGTCTTAGTCACATAAAAAATCTAGGAAAAAAATAGAGGAGAAAAAGGACCATATTGACATAAAAAAATGTTTGCAACCAACATATATTTTTTGTTTTTTAGTTTTTTAAAAGAGTATGTATCACCACATGGGTGATTCTACCATCATGATGATGGTTTATTAAATGTAAAAAAGCTGAATCCAAAATGAAACTTTTAATTCATATATCAAATTCTTTTTTATAAGAAAATAATATAATTTTGAAAACATTTGTTTTTTAACTTCTAAAAGGACAGATCCGTTGAGTGATCATACTACCTCTAAGTTGAACCTCAATCACAAAAAAAAATGTAGTAAGAAAATAAAATGGTGTTAACATTCAATTGACATGACTTGTTCAATGATCATACTTCGAATGACCAACCTTTTGATAAAAACCATTAACGTAAGCTCTTACACAAATACATACACAATATTCCTACCATTTTTTAAAATATATATATAAGATCTTAGCATACAGAATAAGAGAATCCACATTTAAATGCATTGAATATAAAATTCAAATGTGAATTATCAACTTATACAAATTAATCATATCCATAAAAAATTCATATAAATACATGTCAAAATCATACAAACATACACACACACACACACACACACATATATAAAATAATTTTTGGGTTTGAAATTTGATCACTTGAGACTATCAAACATAACTTTGAACAATACATAACAACATCAACACATGAAACACACATGTTGTCATATTATAACTATAGGTTTGTGGTGAGTCATTCTCCTTACATGTTGTTGTTTACATATATATATATAAAAAACATTACAACTTTGATGAGAAACTAAGGCTAGATTGTACGAGGTTTCTTTAAAAAAGGTTTGTATTGATTTAATCGTTATATTGGGTGAGATTTTATGATTCTTTATGTTGGTTTAGGAATGTTCTTTGGATAAATAAATGAGGCTATGTTATTGGTCTTTAGTGGTGTTAGATTTAGACTAAAATTATGAGATTGGGATTTAGACTAAAAGATTGAAATGTGGTCTTTTGATTTGGAGAGTGAAATTTGATTACAACTATGTTATTTGGATTGAGGTTTAAAAATAGAGAGAAAACTAATTTATGTGTTTTAGAGTGGTGGTATATAGGAGGAGATGGGTCAACGATGAAGTAAAAAGGCTTTGCTGGTGAAATAAGGTTGTGGAAATGACTAGTGGATATGTATTGATTGGCCAAAAATTAATAACAATGAAAGGGTAGGTAGGGTTTTGGATTATAATTTTAGAGATGAAGGTGAATAATACTTTATTTTATTTTATTAATTTTGGATTTGTTTTTCAGTCTAATCTCTAATAATTGTTGGTTTATGCTCTCATTATTTTTTTTCATTATATCATTTCCCTAATTCTCTCCCCTATCATTCATTTATATCACACAACGCGATAGTTTATTTACCCTTTATTTATTTTATTTTATCTATTTATCCCTCTATCTTCTTATATTCTCATTTCAAATTTTTTTAGAAAGACTTAAACTCTTTACTTTTTATTATGCTCCATATTTTTAACGTTACTGTCGTTTTGCTCCTTAACCTTTTTTTTATTAACTTTTTTATTTTGTATGTGGGTTCAAAATTGATTATGATAGTTTCCATCTCTTTATTATTCTTATGATACAAAATTATTAGAAAATCCATTTTTTCCTTTTATTATATATAGTGAATTTGTAAAGAAATGAAAAACGTTGCTTTGAAAGGAAAGATGTTGGATAATTGAGTTTTGCTTGAATACATATACATGTTTTTAAAAAATATGGCCTAAAGGTGAACCAAGTTATTCTTAAAATTCAATCAAATAAAAATAAAAATAATAAAAAGGGCAGATGTGGTGGAAAAATCAAGTTAGAAATTTTGGATGAATTCAAGAGCCAATTGTACACCTATTATGCCTAAGAATGAAGAAAAATACAGATTCAATGTCAAAATAAATAATTATCAAACAAGTTTGCATAAAACGTAAATCTAATAGCATGATTCAATTTTAATAATCCAATTTGATTTACTCAAGAGCCAAATTAAAATTTAATTATGTTTAAGAGTTAATTTGGGCGTAATTGAAGGATTTTATTAAGTGCAAGGAATCAATTATACTTTAAATTGGTCAAATTAATTTTATTAGAGGCTTATTTAGTGAAAAATTATGTTTGTGAGCCTAATTTAGGCTTAATTGAGAATATTGGAATTTTGGGAGACCAAATGTTTTTTTACCAAGTTAATTGATTGAAATTAGGAGGAACTGCAAGAAAATCAATGTTTTAGGGCTAATTGGGGGCAAAATTGAAGATATATGTAGTCAAAGACCATTTTGTGATAGTTTCCAAACTATAAAGATCTAATCGACCGAAATCAGGAGTGAAATTGAAAGAAAATCAAAGTTTAATGATCAATTGTATAAATATGAGACTAGTGACTAAAATGAAAAAGACACGCAATTTTAAGGTTGCCATTGAAGTTTGATGGGTGTGAGGTTACACAAAATTAAAAGTTTTTGGTCAATATGGGATATAATTAAAACTTTTAACATTAAAAAACCAAATTAAATTTGTTCGAAATCTTAGTCCAAACAATGTCATTTTGAAGATGAAGAAAAAAAAGACATTTTCCCCACTTAGATAATAAGATGACATATCGTCTGCTTATTGTTAATTGTTTTTTCCCTTGCCCATCAAAAAGGACAACTCATGAGCTTATTTTATAGGTACAGTTGATGTTTTTATCCCTTACCACAATTGATAAATCATATACCAAAATGATGACTTGACATTTTTTTTATAGTATAGTTTGGTTAGTGTCGGCCAATTGACTTACAATCACTGCGGTTCCGTCCCAAAGGTGACAACTCCAGCAACCCCGAGTTGTCAAAACTTACAGTTTAGGGTATCTACTTTGAGTCAACGATTGAGATGCTTTGGGATTGAATCAAGTGCTGAAATTTTCTCCAATAAAGACCATATTGTCTTTTTCCATCATTTATAAATAGAAATTTATATTATGATCAAAACATCATGAAATATGAAGCCAAAGTTAGGAAAAAATCATTTATACCCCCCCAAATTTTGGTAGCCACTTGAGCCCCTCTTTTGCGCTACCTTTGATGACATCATCAACTTTGTCTACCATTCAAATTCTTTCCTAAAACACCGACAATAATTCTGGTCACCACTTGCCTCCATTAAAGCAAGGTAACCCCTTTATTTTGCCATCTAAAATCATCATATCAAGTTGCTCATTGCATGTAATGGTCACCCCCTTTTATTGTACTTGATGGGTTGGGTTGGGTAAAACCCAAATATTTTGGGCCTAATCCGGACTAGCCCAATGTAATATCATATTATATAATAATAAAAAAAAATTAAACATTTGATTTTCCCTAAAATTTTCAAAAATAGACTTGACACAAAAAAAATGATTTTACTGACAACTATTATCATATTTTTATAATTATAAAAAAAATATTTTTCTACACATCCTATCTCTAGACGACCCCAGGAAAATTTCATGGAAGAGAAATTAGTCTTGTTGAATGACTATATATATATGGTGTCAATAAATAGATTAATTATTATAAAAAATAAATTAGCATGCCTAACACACTTCTTCTTTTAATATTTAGATTTAATAAACGTAGCAAATCAAGTAAATTCTAAAAGCTGTCTTTAAATAATCAATAGAATGCTAACTCACAAATATAGTTAATGAATAAATAAAGTGGGCCGACTTTATTTATTTTTAGTTTTTATTCTGAGTAACTCAGGGCCCAAGATCCAAACATAGCAAAACACAAGTCCAGCCCTAAAATTACCTTCTCCATACACATGAGAGAATTCAACAAGCCAAGTTCTTTTAATAATCTTCCTAATTTGATTTATCACTCAAATGAAATAATCACTCACGCATTTTCCCATTTCATCTAATTGTAAAACCTCCTCTAAACTCTATTTAAAAACTAAAAAAAAAGTTTGAACATTTTTTATTTTATTTTCCACTGTAAACGAGATGACTCTTCCTCCATTGCAGCTTTCAAGATCCGGCTGCCATTTAATGCATTAATTTGGTTTTCAGGTGTGTGTTTGTGTACTTGCATTGCACTTGCACATGGACAATGCTAATAGTTTATAATTAAATCCTTGGAAAGGTGTTTTAGTCCTCCAAAATTTAACACTTTAAAGTGGATAAGAAGAATTTTAAAGTGGATAAGAAGAATTTATATATATAATATCATATAAAATTAAGATAATGCTAAAACTACAATTAGCATGGGTTTTATTTATAGGTAGTCAGATATTATAAAATATTACTAGAGTTTGTCAAAAGGTATAAATTCTTTACTCTAAAAAGTCTAAATATAACATAACGAAATAATCAAGGGTCCCTGAAAAAAATAACAAAAAATATATAATTTTATAATTTTTTGAATTTTGAAGTAACTTTATTTTTGGATCTTAATTTTTTTATGGACTGTATATATACTAAAAACATAGCTATAAATTAAGAATCAATGCATGTTTTTAATTTTTTTTTAAGGAATCTTCTTTAAATATCAGCAACGATGCTAAAAAGAAAATTGTATGGATCTTTTCATCGAGTAAAAACTATGAAAAAATAAAAAAAAAATGACAACGCACACATAAATAAAGGATCTGATTCAATAATTTCATGAATATTAATGTATTTTTTTAATTATTTCCCTTTTTGACCTATTTTAGAGTATTTTTAGAGTCTCGATAGTCAAAATAAACTGCTGATAAGGTATTATTTATGTTAGGAGTGATTTAAAAAACCTATTTTATATTATTAAAGTTTTATATGATACATAAATAGGCATATAATGAATACAAACAAAAAAAAAACTTATTTCTTAAGAATTAAATTAATTTTTAATTCTCTTTCTTAACTACACACTGGATTGAGTTTTCAATTATATACAGTAGAAGTCTTTTTAATCTTAGCATGTATAATATTTTAAGGTAAAATAATATATTTGATATTTACCAATAAAAATTTCTTAATAAATCATGATGATAATTAATAATTTAAAACTATTTGTTTCAAATAAAAAATAGTGACACATAATTTGTATTTTTATACATAGTTATATGAATTGATCCTAGTTTTCTTCCCCACAATAATAATAATAAAAAGATACTAGTTTTATTTAGAAGTGTTTTGCATGCATATTGTTCAAATTTATATTTAATATATTTCTCATAATCTCTTATAAATGAAGAAATTTTGAATATTTATTTAATTAAAATGGTTTATAATCTTTTAATATATAACTAGAATAATTAACTTTTCAAGAATATAAAATAACAACTAAATTTTATCTTATCTGAAGCAAAACATCAAAAGGAGTGTTTTTAAGTTTGCTGAGGTTTCATCTTATTCTTCTCAAATTGTTGAGGGTATCCTATGGGGGATCAATTTTTCCACGTTTTGTTCTTCAATCATGACATTCTTCTATATCATTCCAAAAATCATGGTGAGAGAGAGAAAGCTTGTTAGGGTTCTTGTATTTTCACCACTTTTTATTGGATATGGATATTGTAAAAAGTATTTCCCCTTTATAGTGGCTAACACCTTAGTGTGTGTGATGGTGAGAGGTGTGACCAAGAGTTCATAAAATGTTAAACAATCACGAATGTGTCCATTGACATTCTCTTTTTATGTTCTAGTAGGGACTACTGAAACTTTAGAGATTCTTTCATCTTAAAATGACATCGACCCTACTTAGTCAAGCCAGCTTTCTCTACTTGAATATGGTTATTTATTAATTGTTTCACTCTTATAAGTTTTTCTCATAGAGATTGTACATGTGTTCATATAACGAGTATTTATAAACTTTATTGATCAATGATTTTGATGATAATGTGTTTAAATTGATTCTCCATGTTCAACATTTTCTCATTGAATCTTTGAAGATGTGTTGTAATACATTTATCCTCTTATCATGTAATAGCAATGAGCTTAGGTGCATGTTTTTTTCACCTAGAATAGTGGTGTTGAAATGAGAGATAATATTCACACAGAGATAATGAAGATTTAGGATGGAGCTAGGATCAAGGTTGTGATATCACTTCCTAGTAGATTTGTAAAACAAATATAGGAAACAACTAGGACATGCAATTACTCTTTATATTCCCTACCTATAAGTTACCTGTAACATTCTATATATCCTCATTAGTACTTTTAAGGTCATCATAGTTATTTAGGCTTGCCTTTGCGGTGACACGGCATTTGAAGAGATTGTGTGTCAAACTCTATGACAAAGTAGAGATTCTTCCACGTTATAAGATTGCTGTTTAGGAGATGGAGCATTATCATGTCTACCATGTCTAGGTTTTTAATAACAAAACGCATGTGAACGAGATGAGACTGATACTTGGAAGAAAAATAATGAGGATAGCAGCACTTGTGATTAGGGTTTGTTGAAGAGTGCTGACTCTTTTTAGAGTTAGAGTATTGTGTTTACTTGATATGTTATGCTGTTATGTTTTACATAGACCTAAAGTTGTTTTTGTACATCAAGTGCATGTAATGAAGTTGTATGTCAAATTTTCTATTGATGGAATAGAAGAGTGAAGTTATTCTTGTATAGTTGAAATAACATTGTTAAGCTTTTGCTTTTATTGGAAGAGTTGTTGGAGACCTAAAAGAACTAAAGTCTCTATGATATGGAGTTTAGATATTATTTTTTTGTCTTAGAGTTTTGTCAACCATGAAAAATAATTTTCTTATGAAAAGAGAAAGGAAATTAACATATTTTATTCAGTTTTCCATAGATAACATCATTGATGAAGTCATGAAAAAACTTCACACATAAAAATTATTTTCCCTGGCTAGCCATATATAGGTTGCTCTTAATAAAACTAGTCTCTTGAAGAAATAAAAAACACTCTTATGTTTAAGTTAGAAAATATATGAAGAAAAATTAATGTATAAGAAGAGAAATAAAATAAATGTTAGGAGTGTGTATTTGTGGTTTTGTGGGCCTCTAGTTATTTTATGTAAAGAATTTGCGTGGCTCTAGAATTGGTCCTCCCTTTATTGGGTAAAACTAGGTGTATTTATACATCAAGCTTGGACTTTCCTGTTAAAGATGAAAGTGCAATGGTGGGTAGAAATATTGGTATTGGACATAGGTTATGAAGCTCATAATCTATTGGCTATCAATTATTTTTGTTTGTTATATCATACCATAGATGTTGTTCAATGCACCATTGATTGAGAAAGAAATTCATTATGATTAATTAATTTCATTGTAATAACAACGATATAAAATTATTGTTCAATGATAAAGAAATACATTAACCAATATTATTATTGATGTTATTGCATTATGTGTTCAACTATGATAACTATTTGGAAGATGGATAGATAAAGAATTTAGGTAAAATCTTGCGGATTGAAACTGCTCAACATCACTAGAAGGATTGCACACTTAATTGCTGATGGATTAATTATGTCAGTATTATCTAGTATACACGAGAATTGTTCCCTCTCTCGATATAACTTTTCCTTAGAGATATTAAACATAGAATTGCTGATAGATTAATGTTGTTGTTATTTTCAATATACATGAGAGTTGTTTCCCCTCTTGCAAGTGTTCACTATAACATTACACATGGTTTCCCAATGGATTAATTATGTTGGTATTTTCGAGTAGACACGAGAACTATTCCCCTTCTTTATTGTAACCGATCGTTTCACACATCAAACAAGGCATTATCGATAAAGTTATTTTATCGATATGCTGTCATTTTTACCTACAGTAATACCGACATAATGAAATGTCGTTAGTAATATTTCAAGGGTTTTTTTTTATTTTTTTTGTGAAAGTGATAATTTTTAATTTAAATCATTGATATAATAATTATATTATCCGTTGGTGATTCCATTGATAAACATTGTATAAAAGACCATAAATATTATCTTCATTTGTTTAGTTTCTTCAATTTAGGATTAATTTAATAAATATTATAACATAGAAATAAAAATATTCGATGCAATTAAATTGTGTAAAATTGTTTGAAGAAAATGAATAAAATCAACTGATTTTATGGAATATACGATGTGTATTGCATATTTGTAAGTTTTAGATGGTCTCCCATATAGGGGAGGTGCTACCATTTTTTCTGAAATGTAGAAACCATTTAATTTTTAATATTCCTTAATTTTTGTAGATGACTAGAAGAAAATACATTTTGTGTGTTAAGACAGGATCGTTGGTAGTTCTCCCAGTAATGATTTTAAGGACCACAAGTTCTTAGGTGTCGATGATGAACAAGCACCTAAGGCACATGCATCGACTCACGACATGGGGTCATCGAGTGCGATGTCGTAAGGTCAAGGAGGTGTCTCTTTACAGTGGGATAAAATTACTCGCAAGTGTTGAGGGCAATGGAAGGATGACCTTTAAATATAAGTTTTTAAAATATAAAAAAATTGTTTTAAAACATTTGAAAAGATAATTTTATTTAGAAAAAGAAATTCAAGATTACAAATATTGAGGTCGCAAGAACAATAACCTTTAAATCATTGATGAAGATTCTATTGTTTCAATGGATCTAGACCTCTAAAAACCTTGAATGGAGACTATGGTCGATACATGGTTTATAAGATTTAAGGTTAGTATAAAGTTAATTTTTATGTTAATTTGTTTACTTTATCAAATTAATGAAATTTATCTTTTCTAAATTTTTACTCCAAGGGAGAACCTGATGGAGATGATGTTAATAATGATATTGTGAGAAAGGTGTGGGAGAATCATGACGTAACTAGGTAGTTTTAGTGATGTTGGTAAATTTTTTTTTTTACAAATACCACAATTTTATTTCTCAACTACTAAAAAATAATTCAGTTGTATCGTATAGGTTGCATGATTTCTGGTATGAGGCTAAAAAAAAACATATGCGCGAGTAAGAGAGCTTCTAGATTAAAAGAACGTGATAGTCTGGAAGGAACCCAGGTCCCCACACATCTTAGAGGCAATATGGGCGTATTACATTGAGCATGTGATGTCTAAGCATTTCTTGCAACGCTCACATTCCAGTTCACATAATTGAAACTGGTGTTTTATAGATCTGTTACCACGCACACCGACGGCTCTGTGTCGTTCGTTTTGCATACGAAACAAATGGTATTTTTTTATTAATTACATTTTTATAATATTTTTTTCTTAATATTTGTAACTGACAATATTTTTTTTCTTGCAAGCTACGAGTCTTAGACCAATCCATTCACAAATGGAGCTTTTTATTGAAAGGCGTGTGCGAAATAGATAGCAGAGAGTGCAATCGCAGTTTGTGGATAGCCGCACTCACCAATTTGTGGTATGTTGATATTCATCAAAAAAAATTCTAAAGTTATCATTTCATTGATTTTTTTTTACTTTTTTCTAAAGTTTATTATTAAATTATTTAAAATATCACTATTATCGATGACTATACTGATGAAATGGTTATGATGAAATCACCAAAAGAATATACTGACGCCAATATCGATGGAAACACCAGTGAAATGTTAACGATTGAACCACCGATAGTATACTCTGGCGGTCTCATCGACGAAATATATCGATGAAATTACAATTGGTCTTTCCATCAGTAGATTCAATGCTGATGGAATCATCAACGAAGAAGCAATTGCTAATGAGTTTTTTACTGACAGATGGTTCATGTTCGTGTATTTATCGGGAAAACAATTATCGATAAAATTACCTTACATTACCAGCATAAATTTTTTGTTGCTAAAATATCTAATTATGGTAGCGAATTATAATGATTTTGAAAAAAGAATATATACATATATATAATTGTTGTGGTGTTTTCACTGTTTGAAACATGTATATTGTGATTTAAACTCCTGTGGATTGCGACACTGTGAGCCCAATTTTGCCCTTCGTATTGTCGGGTCTTTGTGTGGGTGGTAGGGGGGCTTTTTGGTTTTTTCATTTAAGGTTTTGTTTCTCTTTGTTGTGGTTTACGGGCAAGTTAATTATGCTGATTAGTTTAGGCAAGCTCCTTGCCGCGGTGAGGGCCAGGAGGGAGAGAGGGAAAGAAAATCGAAGGAGAAGGCATGAGGTGTTGAGCGGGGACAAGCTCTACCGCGGTGAGAGCCAGGAGAGAGAGGGGGGGAGAGAATCGAAGGAGAAAACTCGAGGTGTTGAGCGGGGACAGGCTCTCGCCGCGATGAGAGCCAGGGGAGAGAGACAGGGAGAGAAAATCGAAGGAGAAAACCGTGTTGAGCGGGGACATGCTCCTCGCCGTGGTGAGAGCCAGGGGAGAGAGAGGGTGAGAAAATCGAAGGTGAGGACCTGAGGTGTTGAGCGAGAGCTAGGGAGAGGGAGGGAGAGAAAATCGAAGGAGAAAACCCTGTTGAGTGGGGACAGGCACTCACACTATCTTATTCTCAAACTCACTGAAAACTCATGAAGGTTGTCTCAACTCTAGCTTGATCAGGATCATAACTTTAAAAGGGATAAACAAAAAGGTTAGTACTTTTATTTTGATGATACATTATTGTGTGAATCATTTTCATTTAGGCTGTGTGTAGTAATGTGTCATGGGTAATTATTGTGTGAATCATTTTCATCTTATTTTGATGGGGTTTGTTGAAATTCTGTATGGTCACTTAGAAAGAGTAAAGAGAACGGAATTTAGGGTTTCCTGGTTGAAACGCCAAACTTTCTCCAATGGATTGTTTCATTTGATAAATTATTAGTTTGATAAAATGGTTTTGTTTCGTTATCTTAATAGTATATGATTATATGACGCATTGGTTTAGATTGATCATGTGTTATCAAGCGGGTCTTAGGTTTTGCTATGGGAAGATGGGTTCTTTTTAATAAATGGGTTGATGGGGTTTGTTGAAATTCTATTTGGTTGCGGAGAAGGTGCAGAGAGAACAAAATTTGGGTGTTTTTATTTTTTTTTATTATTAAAGCTGAAAGCTTTCACAAGTGGATTGGTTCTATTTGGTAAAATTGTTACAAGCATGAGACAGTGCCTGTTTTTTTTTCTACTTTAATAATATATGATCATGTTTTTCCCTGATTTAGATTGTTTATATGATAATTAGTTTGTCCCGGGTGTAGCTTTTAAAAAATGTTGTTCGTATATGAAATGGGTTTATGGGGTTTGTAGAAATTCTTTTTGGTAAGCCAGGGGAGAGAGAGGGTGAGAAAATCAAAGGTGAGGACCTGAGGTGTTGAGCAGGGAGCTTGACGAATCTCGAGGGAAGCGTGGCTACGAGATGAGCTAGCATTTTCGGAGGACGATCAGCCCAGTGGTGGGTAGAGACGATTTCGAGGTGATGGAGGGTATTGGTGGTGTTTACCAGAAAACCAAGAGAGAAATTGAATGGCGTGTACAAGACTATCCAGCATGGTGCGTGCACAAGACAATCAGCGTGCGGTGGGCGAGTTACTGTGGCCCACTAGACTATCCTGCTTTTCTAATATTTGCTTTATGGATATGTTTGGATCAAACCTAGGTTTGATGATCATGCCTCTGCACATTCTTTTGTTGGGCAAGTTCAGCAAGTTGCTTGAAAAACATATACATTTTCAGTTTATGTTAGTAAGGTAAATGCTCATGCAATAAAACATTTGAAGAGACATAGTGCAATCAATACATATGCTATATGATAAGCCATGTGAGTGGGTAATGCATTCAGTTGGTTTTGGGTGTTGCTGCTGTTGTTTTTAAGGTTGTTGCTACTGTTTTTGAGATTGATGTTTGTGTTTTTAATGGTTGCTTGCTGGTTGTGTTTTTGTTTGTGGTGTTGCTATTGTTGCCAAGGTTATTGCTATTATTGTTGAGGTTGTGTGTTGGTTGTTTTACTGTTTTTGTTCCTATTGTTGTTGAGGTTGTGTGTTGGCTGCAACTATATATTCATGTGTTGCCTTGCTATGATTTTGCAAGATGGTTTTCTAAGGCTGCAATTTTAGTTGCAATGGTGGCATTCTTCCCATCAAAGTTTGCTTTGCACACCAATCCTTTTTTACATATTTGCAGTAATTTTCGATTGATTGACATCAATTTTTTTCCATTTCATTTAATAGCTTGCGATGTACTTTTTTAACAGGACGATTAGCAAGGTGATGGAATGTCTCATTTTGAGGAGGGGTTTTGGCTTCATTCTTCACATCGACATCCCTCTTTTTTGCAATGATCCACAAGTAGTATCATTTGCGCTCTTTTATAAAGTTTTATAACAAAACGGCTATATTCTCAAAAAAGTAACGCTTGTGCAACAAACTCCAATTTAAAATTTACACGTTTTGTTTCATGGTCTATAATTTTTTATTGACTATATGATATAAGTTTATCGTTGTGAGTTTAGTTATTTAAATTATATACATAGAAATGTCTATAACAGCGCGCAAATAATATAGCTAGTATAAACAATAAACCACGTGCCCCTTTTCCCATAGCACCCATTACCATTCACACAGACTCAGATTATTTTCAAAAAGAAACATAGCTGGAGTCCCCTTTACTTTCAAGTTTTCTCTGTCAAACAAAACCGTGCTGCAGGTGATGCAAAAAGATTCACGTAAGCAAGGACGTGTACTCCCCACTTGCATGCACATGCGTCCCCACCAAAGAATTTAGCATGGTATCAACTAGCAAAGAATTCTGTATGAAAAAAAAAGAGAAGTGAGATGCATCCAAGAAATGGGTGGGGAAAGAGAACGAGATAAAGATTATTCCATGCCTGTCCATGATTTATTTTTTGAAACAAATAATATTTGACAGCACATATTTGAGAACCATTCTTAGTGGCGAGGCCACTTTGCATTGCACTTGATCAGAATAGCACCACCAGTAGGAGAGAGAGGGAGAGGGAGAGAGAGGGAGAGAGAGAGAGAGCACCAGTAGGAGAGAGAGGGAGAGAGAGAGAGAGAGGAGAGAGAGAGAGAGCACCAGTAGGAGAGAGAGGGAGAGAGGGAGAGGGAGAGAGAGAGAGAGCACCAGTAGGAGAGAGAGAGAGAGGGAGAGAGGAGAAGGCAGCCATGGCAAGTGTTTGCGTGACGTTTCTATTTCTTTATTCAAGACGGATAAACAGAGAATATGAAAAGGAAAATCACTAAGGAATCATCCAAACTTACAGTAGGCACCACCATAACCGTAGTTGCATCTTTATACACATCATTAGCACCATCGCCTAGCTAATTATTATTATTTATTTTATTCAAGCTTATCCTTTCATGATTTTTGTTTTCTCTCATCATATTTTTCTCTCCTACTAGACAATCCACACTCTCTCTATATTTATTTGATCTTGATTCATATATATATATATATATATATATATATATATATATCTTTCCCTTTCCTTCGTAAGCTCTTTAATTAATAAAGATAATCATTTTATTTTTAATCATATCCAATAAGGTAGAGGTAAATAGAATTGATCCCATGTCTCTCAAAAATATATTACTTTATCCAATAATCATTTTATACCTTGATCCAATTAAAATTCCAAAAAGTAAATTACTTGATTCGCGGGGAAAATAAAAAGTATACCACATCGGTTGACATTGTGGAAAATCTGGGGCATAGATCCTTATAGTCATAGATATGGATAAAAGAAAAGGTGATTGTAATTCTAAAGTGAGTAGATGTGACGCCTCATGACACCTTGCATGCTATGCTATGGATCATAGTATAAACCCTCGCCCCATTTAGTGAAATTAGAAAATGGTAGCAGTCCATGCAAATAATAAAAAAATTCATTCAAGTATACTCTTACTGTAAGACTATAGTAATAACTATTAAAATATTATTATAGTTGCATTCAAGATCCATGCATTTTCTCAGCAATAAGATTTTCGGGCCATCTCCCTAATATATTTTGTTTAGTCTCATAGTAAGTGTTTTTTTTTTCCTTAGAAATCTTATAAAAATATCTCAACCGATCAAATATATAATTTATGTTACTTTCTAATATAGTTTTTTTTTAAAAGTAAAAGTACTTTAGATATTATTAACATGCTAAAAAATCATCTCGAATTTTTTAAAATATAATCTATAGGAGTGCTTAAAAGCTGATCAATTGGAAGGTTTAATTACAAGCTCGACTTTATGGCAAGGAATAATAATAAATAAAAAAAAATGGGCTTCATGAATCCAATAAGATC
>CM055432.1:4328292-4358292 GCA_029228465.1 Salix viminalis
GAAAATGACGTAACACACAAACGCGGTGGAGGTGTGCAGGTTAAGCTTTGAGGTGGAGCAAGTGATAGATCCTCCGGTGCGCATATTAGCGTTGGTGGAAACGTATGTGTAAACTTTGACTCTCTGTAGCCATGATGAGCCAATAAAACCACGACATAATTAAATAATATCAAGAACTCAATAATTAACGACATTGCCTTTTTTTATTTTTATTTATTTATTTATTTATTTATTTATGTTATTTATGGTCTGGATGTATTGTGATAATTTGACCATGAAATCCCTCTCTTTTACCTCACCCTTTGGAATGTACAGTTGAAAATACATTTCCCCTACCTCACCCTTTTGATGTAATATAAATAGAAATAAGGTCCTATTTAAAAATAATTTTTTTTGTTTCTTAATTAAAATTTTAAAAAGTTATAGGTCTTTTACCAAACTAACATAGTCTAGTAAAAGTTTTGAGAGACTCCATGCACTATCTTGACAATGGTTTTGTCAATAAATCTACAAGTTGACCTTAAGTGTTAATATAATTAATATTGAGAATGTCACACTAAAACATATCATAAATAAAATATAAATTAATTTAAATATGCTTCATTCAAGAGTGTTATACTAAATTAAAACTAAAGTGAGTTGCACCTAAGTCATCATATAAAAGTTTTGGCAAAACTTTCATTAGTAGTCCAAGTTCTTTTTAAATAATGATAGTAGCCATATAATTTTTAGAATTGATTTGTAAGAGATTTATATTTAGTTTATGTCAATGATCTTGTTATTGTCTGTTGGTTTTTTAGCTTCAAGATATGAGATTAGATATAAGAAAACTTATATATGCTAATATTTGATGTATGGCCATCAAAATTGCCTTCCCAATTAGCATTTAAGCATGTTGTGAGTTCAAAACTTTATTTTTATGTGAATCCCGTGAAAAATTATTTACTTCAAGCAAAAGAGAAGTCTTTTGTAGCTACCCAATGTGTTACTATGGTTTTGTGCATAAACTATGATAGTTTATTTATTGAGAAATAGATGCTAAAAAAGGTGAGAGACAATATAGTCATCTAATTACACCTCAAAACTCAGTGATGTTAAAAACAGTTTTGACATCAACTAACTTTAGTGTTGTGCTTGTGGACAATAGAGTCAAGACTTTATTTGCACTCATCATATTTGTTTTTAATAGAAAGCCCCCAATATATTTATGTTAAAATAGAAACAACCCTAACTTGGTTGGAATGGCCTTCATTTCTAAAAAAAACAAATATGGTTGGACTACATATTTGAATGTAAATAGAATTCCAAGTAGTTGAATGATATGAGACATAAAATCATTGTTGCTACCAATGATAACTAGATCATTCGGATACATCAATAAGTAACATAAAACAAAATATTAGTGATGTATGAATAAAAAACAATCTACTTTTGAGTTTGAAAAATCCAATTTTCATAATGGTCAATTTTAATGTAAAGTATCGGGCTTTAGAAGTCTGTTTAAAGCCATAAATTACCTTATTCAACCATCAAACATGGTTTGATTTTAATATGAGACTTCATCATCTAATGTTTAAATTAAACTCATCTTTATTATCTCTATATTCAAAAGAGTCATACCTACACTGATTATAATGAGCAGTTTTAACTATATTTTCACCGCAAACTTCCATTACCTTATCTTCCAATGTTTTAGACGTATCAACACCAGCTAAATGTGATGATTTTTGAAGTGGTTGATCAAATATGAATATAAATATTATAGTATCACCATACTTTATATCTAAGTTTAAGCTAACTATTCATATACAACTTTATCATTTTGATTCCACTTTGGATGAGTAATTCTATAATATTTATAAAATCCACATCACATGCAATGTATGTAGAAAAATATTGGTGTTCCTTTATATGTAGCAAACTTGGGTTGAATTATAATGGTATTAAAATATATGTATATATATATATATATACATATATTTTAATACCATTATAATTCAACTCAAGTTTGCTACATATAACTTGTTTAGTATCTTTAAATGGCATGCCTCTAGTACCATTCAAAAAACTAATATTTTCGTCAATACAAGTTATACTATTTTTATATTAGAAACATTAGTACCATCATAGTCTTTTGTTAATATAAGTTAAACTGTAATTCATATCAGGGACAACAATATCATCATAAAGACACAACATAAAGAAGTTAAAATATATATATATATATTCATTTTAATAACAGTAATTTTGAATTGTGGTTTTATTTATAACTATAATTCAAAATAACAATTGTGCTAAGAACTCCCCGAAAATTATCCTAATCGGGTCGTTTTCATAAGAACTCAAAAGTTACAGAGTATATCTTCTTTTAAATTTAAAAACAATATATTTAATTTCATACGTATAAAAAAATATGAAAAAGAAAAAGAAAGAAAGAAAAATGAATATAGAACAGTATTGGAGAGAAGAGAGTTCTCTTTTAAGCTGTCTTATTGTCATTCGATTCTTGTTGCAAATGATGATGGGACTGCTGGTTTTGAGAGAATTACCGCAACAAATTCTATTACTTCTTTTCTTTGGATTTCACTTCAGAAAATTTCCAAAAATCGCCTCTAGCCATACTTCTTGCAGTTGCAGAGGCGGGAAAGTTTCTTTCATGTCGCTTTGATTTGAAAAAAGGTCGGGCTTTTCTTTTGCTTTCTTTTGTTTTGTTTTTGAGGGAATCTGTTTGGTTTGGTTATTGAGAAAGTTGAAAAGGGCTCGACAAAGGGAAGGAAATCTAATCGTTTTCAAGCTGCTCTGTTCAAGCCTAGCTTAGCTAGAAGAATCCAATTGTTCGGAGGCTGATACTATATTACTATATACATATACATGTATGTATGTATGTATGTATGAACTAATTGTATGTGTTTTGTTTTGTTTTGTTTTGCAATGTTTTCTTATGGACAAAAGTCTTAGTTGGGTGATGATTAAATGTTTGACATGATATTGTTTCGAATTGTTGCTGATTAGAAGATGGTTGGAGGGTTGAGTTATGCTTACGGTAATGAAATTAACGAATCATTGATTGATGTGGAAGAGGAGGAGCTCTTTTTTATGTCCTAAAATTTTTGAGTGTTTGAATATGTTCTTCCTTCCTTTGGATTTTCTTTTTCAGCTATTGAAAGTGTGTTTCTTTTCAGGTTTCCGCCTAGTTGGAAACAAAAACCGATGTATGATTGCTTTTCTCTTTGAGGAAAACAAGTTGTTCTGCTTCCAACCTTTCCTTTCTATGATTGCAGCTGTGCTGCTTCGGTCTGAAAACAAGTTGTTTGTCAGATTTTTTTGGCTTTCGAGAGTTTTAATTCTCATCTGTAACTGTGAGATACTCTTTAGGAAAAGTTCAGGAGATGTTTTGGATCACAGAGTTACTCTAGTTTTCCTCTGTTTATCACTATTGTCGACAATGACACAACAATCTAGTTGACCTCTTGCTCCTCTTCTCTGGTGGAAATGGTTAAAGATACCACATGTTCGGAGATTCCTGCCACAATTGCAAACCACGCATGTGGGACCGGTTCCACCATGACCATGTTAAGTGAGACCAAGTAAACAGTGTATCCAAAAATGGTGGTTTAGGGATGAGCCGAGACACAAGAAGAATGAAAGAAAAAGGTGGGGTGGGGGGGTTCACGAGTGGTAGTTTTTCTATCTGTGTGAAGGTTATGTGAGTGTTTTGATAGAGCAAATTCACATAGACTTTTCCTGGATGCGGAATGTATTCAGTGGAAGTGTGAGTGGTTTGTGCACTTCCATGAATCTAGGATTCTTCTTTATCTGCTATAAATGTGCATTTACTTTTGCTTCCATAGGGTATCAGAAAGTCATGAATAGTGATGTGCAGTAAGATTTAGTCGTCTCTGGTACCAGATTGGTTTAGTTGGGATCTCATGTACTTGCTTCACTTTTTTTTTTTTTTGTTTTGCCCTTTAGTTTTTGCCCACTTCGTCAATTTGGTTTATATTTTGCCAGTCTCTGTCTTATTGTGTTTCTCTTTACTCAGTTCTGTTTCGTAGCCTTGTTGTGATGACTTCACGTCCCAACTTCTGAAACTCTTCCATTGTCAATTGAACTCAAGCACCTCCTATTATTTTCATCTCCTCATCTATGCATTTATGCCAAAAGCCTGCTGATCTGCCTCCCCACAAGTAAAAGGAGAATGAATTCTACATCCACTCAGTTTGTCACCTCCGGAAGGATGGGCATCTATGACTCTATGCACCAGATTGGTATGTGGGGAGAAAATTTTAAGAGTAATGGAAATCCTAGCACCTCAACAATGTTCATAGCTGGTAATCCAAATGCTTCTGCATCAATAATTATAGCACCAGACATAAAGCTA
The DNA here is from genome assembly GCA_029228465.1 of Salix viminalis. Lineage (NCBI taxonomy): Eukaryota > Viridiplantae > Streptophyta > Magnoliopsida > Malpighiales > Salicaceae > Salix > Salix viminalis. The sequence goes on from CM055432.1 coordinate 4,332,674, forward strand.
GACAATCAGGTGAAAATTGCTGGAAGCTCGTTCTTAGTTCTAATATCTGGTTTTGCTTTTGGATTTCCAAGCTGATGCATTTTCTTTCTTTATTTGTTTTTAGTCGGAGGATACTTCGCACGGTACTGTTGGACATTCTAACAAGTACGACCAAGAAGCTTCTAAACCTGCTGATAAGGTGAAGTCTGCTAGTGATGCTGGCCGTGGACCTCTCCCTCCCTCCCTCCCTCCCTCTCCCCCTCTGTGTGTGTGTGTGTACGCGCGCGCACGTGTTTACTTCCAAAACAAAGAATCGTAATGTTATCATATATAGATATGGATTTGTAGTTCTACTAAACCATGTTGGATGTCTTGTACTCTTGATTGTCATGTCTTCTTTCTCCATTGAAGTCTTACTTTGGTCTTGTTATGGTTTCAGTCACCATTTAATTGAGATTGTCAAGATATTAAGACTGAAATAATTCTTCTTCATGATCCTTGTGAAGTTGATAAATCTGATATGTTTGACACTGTGACCTTTTTCCATATTTAGATCATTTCATCCATAGATTTTTAGAATCTGTTGTTTTCTATCTATGGATACAGATATGTCATCATCAAATGGTTTCACCACAAGCTTCTCTAAATTATGACAACACAAAATTTACTTCTTTCTGAAAAAAACATGAATACTTGCTTCGTAACTATACATATGAATATGCTTACAGGTACAAAGACGTCTAGCACAAAATCGCGAGGCTGCTCGTAAAAGCCGTTTGCGGAAGAAGGTGGGAAGGGCTATGCAATTTGCATTAAAAACTGCTGGCCTACAAGCATTAAGAGGTTTGCAGTTACTGAATGTGATTTTAATTTTTATTTACAGGCTTATGTTCAGCAGTTAGAATCAAGTCGTGTGAAGCTCATTCAGTTGGAGCAGGAGCTTGACAGAGCTAGACAACAGGGCCTGTATATAGGTGGTGGAGTAGATGCTAGTCAGCTAGGTTTTGGAGGACCTGCAAACTCAGGTATGTTTGCCAAAATACTTCTTACTTTTTGTCCAGCTGCCTCACTCCCAGATGTATCTCTCACTGCTCTTTTTTTGTCTCCAAGAGTCGTTTACACTCGGTATGATTCTTGCTAGAGAATGACAAGTTATAAAAGAAGATGGAGGATTTAGTTGGTAACAAATTCGTAAAATTATTTTAGTTGAGAAATTTTCAGTTTGCTTGAGCTCATTTGAACACCGGAGACCATCCAAAGTCTAAGCGATTTGTTGCGTTATCTAGTTCATACACTTGTAACTCGATCTTCATGCACTATTGTTATGTATTATGTTTAAATAATGTTGATGCACTTCAATGGCAAATAAAAGGTAATGTATGCTTGAATCAACAATTTAACATATCTGTCACATACTGGATTGCACAGCCTTAAACCTCATTTATGCCAGAAATTAGCACTTAAATTATGGTCCTAAGAGATTGCTGTCGACACATGACTCTCACCTGAAAAATGCCTGTATTTTATGTGTGTTTTATTGTCCCCTCTCCCTTAATTTCCTGACACTTTACTTCTTGTGGTTTCACTTTAATTTTGTTTGTTCACATTTATCTATCAACCATATGCTGACTCTGAGGATTCTTAAGGGATTGCAACTTTTGAGATGGAGTATGGGCACTGGTTGGAGGAGCAAAACAGACATATCCATGATATGAAGACTGCTTTAAACGCTCATATAAGTGACGTAGAGCTCCGCATACTTGTAGAAAATGACATGAGCCTCTATTTCGAGCTTTTTCGCTTGAAAGCAACTGCAGCAAAAGCCGATGTTTTCTATGTGATTTCTGGCTTGTGGAAATCGTCAGCAGAAAGGTTTTTCTTGTGGATTGGAGGGTTTCGCCCTTCAGAGCTTCTTAAGGTGATGAGTTAATTATTTAAAATTATCAGTTGAAGGTTATACATGGGTGTCTTTGAACTTATGAAATACCTCATTTTGGTCTCACCACTTCACCACGATGGCTAAACTTGCTCCTCTAAAACCTTGGCAACCTATCACTGCATTCCAGTCTGCGCTGATGCTCGGCTCAGTGTATAAAATTTCTTTCACGTCAAGCATTATGCTGGCATTTGTTAGTGTGTGACATATTGCCACTCTGGTTTATTAATTATACAGTTGGTTCTCTGGTCATTGTTACTTTGCTGCAAATATTTCATGTGTTCAAGTTAGAGATGATTGGGCCTCTTTGAACACCTAAATATCATTTATCACATTGCTGGCTTCTTTATGTTTATCAGTGGCACTGGTAGCTGTGTGATGCTATCATAACTGGAAAATTACTTCAGAATTCTTTTACGGGGAGCTGAAAATGTTGTTCTTAAGTAAATATGGTTATGGCCGTTGTTACTCCAAGACTGATTATTGTGTTATCTTGCACATAATAGCCAGCAAGTCCTGTCTAGTCATGTAAAACGCAAATATTTATACAGTGATAATTCATTTGGAGACTTCTGCTATTCGTACAGGGCACAGCATATGTTATAGATTAGCACATTATCATTTGGTTCATACGATGAAGTTCTCGTATCATTCAAATGGTTGCTTCATTGACTCAAGTATTCATTTTATTCTGTGTTTCTGGACTTCCTGTCATATTTTCTATTCCTATCCGGTTTCTTCTGAGATATATTCACAGTTTTGGTGTTGATTACAGATTCTCGTGCCTTGCATGCAGCCCTTGACAGAACAACAAGTTGTGAATGTTTCTAATCTTAGACAATCATGCCAGCAAGCTGAAGATGCTCTTTCACAAGGTATGGAAAAACTCCAGCAAAATGTGGCAGAGACTGTGGCGGCTAGTCAGTTGAGTGAAGCAAGTTACTTGCCTCATATGGAAACTGCAATGGAGAAGTTAGAAGCTCTGGTCCGCTTTGTGCAGCAGGTCTTATAATGCACCTTCTCTTTGCATTCTCGAATGGTTTTAGTCTAAGTTCTTAGGCAGGTGCACTCATAACACATACACAATCCATAATTTGAGTCGATTGGATTTCTTAAGGTAATCACTTCAATTTCAGAGGAAAAGGCATTCTTAATCTGCATCAAAGAATACATGAAATAAACTTGTTATGCAGATGTGGGTGATATCGACGTTTTGCTAGAATTTAGCTCAAAATTGGTTGTGCTCCCCAGCTTTCTGAATGAGGTCAATCAGCTGGGCTTGTTGGCATATCTAACATCATCTCTTTGATGTAACAGGCTGACCATATACGCCAGGAAACCTTGCAGCAGATGTTTCAGATCTTAACAATACGCCAGTCGGCTCGAGGGCTGCTTGCCTTGGGAGAATACTCCCAACGGCTTCGGGCTCTGAGTTCACTCTGGGCAGCTCGCCCTCGCGAGCCTGCCTAACTTCATATTAGGACCCTATAGCTTGTCAAAATCTCAAGGAGATAATCATCACCGGTGCCATACTCAGAAAGTAAAAGGGGCTCTGGGGTAATGCTGTAATCTTATGTAGACAATTCAAGCTGCTGGCATTTTTCAAGCAGCCTTCTACAACTGGAAAGTTATAGATGAATATAGCCAAGAGGAAGTTTGTGGTTAAATCAATATTCAATGCTGCTACTATCCTGCCATCAAATGATATATCTCGTTTTGAGTCTGCAGATGAAACTGTCATGTAAATTGCTGTATAATTGTGTTTGTATTTCTTACCTGCCTTGTGCATAATTCGTGAGAACTTCTAATATCTCCCATCTCCATTGTCATGATGAATGGCATGGATGTTTCGCTGCCAAAATTATGTAAATATCATCGATGCATAATTAAAAAGATGCGACTCAGAGCCACCTGGAAACAAAATCTCATTTCATTTCATTTCATTTCTGATACAGTTAAGGTTAGGTACGGATTTCCATTTCCCCCCCATTAGTTTCTGTTTCATTTCCAAGGAATTCTGACTGGGACAGCTTTAGCTGTGCTGTGATCTCATAACGAGCATGGTATAGTGTTCTTGGTTGTGACACCAGCACAAACAAAGTCGTAATTGAGCAAAAGGTACTCATAAACCAATCAGAGGGGATTTACAAAAGTAAGCAGAAATGCAAAAACGAAAGCGATATTGTTATTATCTTATTGCTTGCTCTAATCTTGCTGTAATCATTGAAGCATCCAACGTTTTTCCACCAATATTGAACTGACCAATCCATGTCATTCCACTAATTAAAACGACTAAATCATTGGACGTGTTCATCAGATTGCCACTACCAAATCCACCATCCCCTGAGCCCACTTCAATGGCTTCATAGAATAGTTTAACAAGATTGGTCCCAGCTTCTTCTTTTTTTTATCTAGTTAGCGATGTTCCTTGTCCTTATCCTTTTCATTTCTTTTCTTTTGTATTAGCAATTGTTTCTCCCTTCTTCTGGTTTGTAGTTTATGTTCGGTACAGGGAGAAATATAAAGCTAATAGCATTTCCAGTTTCACTTGGTGGATTTATTTTTTTAATCTTCTTATCCATCCCACCACTTCTATATCACCAGTCGAGCTCAATCAATCAATCAATTCATAATTCTGAAAAAAAAAATGGGCATTAACTGTCCTCAGAAGTCCGAGGTGCTCTTGCAATGGAAGTTTTTCTTGAGCATTTAACTCTGCCTGCACCTTAAAAACGAAAGAGTCTCTAATGCTTTGCCAGCATCGTTGACCTGAAAATTCTCTGTTGGACATACTGATAACCACTAAAGCCTTTCTTGAATTACGTTTTCCTTGCATGAGTTTTCAAGTAATGTATCTATCTGGTTCACATCATGGCATGTACATCCCACAGAACATTTCAAAAACAGTTTTGATTTTTTCAGGTAACGATCCCCAGGCAATGACAGAATCAGAAAACAAGCAAACTCATCCTATTGCTAGAAAGGTTAGATATTTGCTCGATATTATTGAAAGCAACCTATCAGAAGAGATCGATGCCAAAAAATGTGAATGATCACATATTCATCTGGCAGGTAGCTAGCTCCTCACAACTTTGACATTGAATAGTCCAATGCGTCGACAAGAAAGTCTGCATATGCCAAAACAAAAAACCGAGACGTTATATCATTCGGTTAAAAAGAGCACGTAAACAAAATAACAATGGTAATCATCATGCAGGCAATTCAGAGCTTTTTTTTCACTGAAACTGCAATTCTTAAAAGCTCTCAGAATCTCTCCTGAAAGTTACCTTATTGCTTATCTAAAAACACAAGGGTTTAATCTATTTAAGCACTTGAAGACATGAAGAGTACCTGCATCATCTTTGGTGAAACACATTGGTGGTTTGATACGAAACACATTTCCATGTATTCCACCTTTGCCGACTAAGATGCCGAGCTCTGCACACAGGAACCAATGATGGTAAATACAAAGTAGAAATTGATGAGAACCATTTCATAGTCAAAGGCTTATCTATTCTACATTTATGGTGTTTGGAGGCTGTGCCTTATTACCTCTAAGTTTCTCAAATAAGAATGCAGTTTCAGCTTTGGCAGGGGTTTTTTCCTTCCTGTCAGTCACAAGTTCTATCCCTACCATCAACCCCCTGCCCCTTACATCTCCAATGACTGAAACAATGATTAAAATTTCAGAATCACTTAAAATATCATAAAAAAGTTAATAATGCGTTGCACAAAACTACTAGTGAATCAGAAGTTACATATCAACATCTAAATTCATGTAATCATCGCATTTGACAAAAAAGTTGATAAAATTTGGACTTCTGTTTGGCTGGCTTCATTTCTATTCTGCATAAGGCTACAGAAGCAGTAAAACAAATTATTTCTACATGAGGTTGTTAAAGAAACTAGCTTGGCTCATGGCTCTTACAAAACCACACATGTGCGCAACATTCACATGCAGCTTATTTGTGTAATAACACATTGTACAAGACATGCATAAAAGAAACTCATCTGCCCAAACTTACAGGAACTAGGTTTTTGGCACAAACTCTGCAAAATAAAGTGCTAGTGATATACTAAATAAGTTAGGAGTGATTTACAAAACCTATTTTATGTTATTTAGGTTTTAATAATTTATGTTTTAAGAATATCTTCAATGTTTTTTTTTCTTTAATTAGAGTGAGGCGGGATTTGCATATTATTATTGGAGATATGCTATAATCAATCAGAAGTTTTTGAAGACAATTGTGTATTTATATATAGTTATGGATGAATAAAGCCCTAAACAGAAATCTAGTTAGGTTTACTCTAGTGTATGTTGGTATATGAATAGAACCACACTCAAAAGTATGGTTTGCTACAGCTAGTAATAGTTGGTTTGCTAGGTTTGCACTTGAAAGCAGTTCAGATTTCAGATGGTACAAAAAGGCAGGCAGCAGAATACTTAATATACAGAGAACAGTAAATGTCAAGTAAATCACACATGCAGATATCACAACAGAGTATTGAGATGCCAAGTTCAAGATAAATTACTGTCATGACTTCTTTGTAGCTCCCTCAAACGTCCAATCAAGTGTGAACCCGACAGAAGCACAATGCTCTTGACGCTTTTCTTGATCTATGACTCTCAATACTTCAAGTCCACCAGCAGAGCACACGGGGTTCCCACCAAAAGTATTGAACTGAATTTTTTGTGCCATTACTTGTGCTATTTCAGGTGTTGTTACTACAGCTCCTAACGGCAAACCATTGCCAATGCCCTGATAAATGCTATTCAGTGTTACTTGTGGGATGGTCAAACAGTTTTCAGAAATAGGGAAGGTAACATATTGAAGTGAGAGCTATTTAAAACATAGAATTATCTTTGCAGCACTGATGAACAAATCTGAAAGAGGTGATTTTAGAGACCTTTGCCATTGTAACAATGTCAGGGATGACACCTTGTGTCTCGAAACCCCAATAGTGGCTTCCTGTGCGGCCAAACCCTGTTTGCACTTCATCAGCTATGCAAACACCTCCTGCCTTACGCACAATGTCATAAACCAATTTCAAGTATCCAGGGGCTAATTCAACCGCTCCTCCAACTCCCTATATTCATCCAAAAGTTAAAAAGAATAGAATTCCCTTGAAATTTCATATTCACTGTTTGTCAAAGCAACCAAATGCGCTGCTTACTGGAAACAAGTGTCAAAGTCAAGTACCAACCTGGATGGTTTCGGATATAAATCCAGCAACTCTTCCTGAAGTGCCATAATCAATGTGATCCTGCACATCTTTGGCATAACCAGTAGGATCAGAGCCAAAGATTCCTCGGTACGGATCTGGGTTAATAACATGATGAATTTCACCCTGCAGTATTCTGCTGTTAGATTTACTAACATCAATCCAATTACAACGAGTGATCATGTTTTCCTGCAGCAACAGTAGATGAACAAACCTGCGGAATAGAGTATTTCCATGTGTTTAGAGCTGTCAGTCCTATGGTCCCCGAACTTCCACCATGATATGAATTTCTTAACGAAATCATTTCGAGGTTACCACTGTATAGTCTAGCCATCAGCATAGCTAACTCATTAGCTTCTGATCCAGAATTTACAAAATAGACAACCTGCACATGCAAACAAGTTTGAAGTTTAGATATTGTTTTCAAATCAGTTTAATATAAAGCAAAATCTTACTTCAATAATCGTCGTCACAATTTACTTCAGGAAAATTGTGTACTTTTGACACAAATAATGATGAATTACGCACTGATTACCAAGAAAATCATGTTTTAAAAAAGTTAACTAATTAGTTTAATCATCATCCAACCAACCACTTAAAATAATGATCATCATTTTAACACAAAAACAGAAAAATTAATCAAAGCCCAAATTACATCGTTACTGTATTCCTTCAAGAATTACGATTATTTACAGAAAGGAAAATAAAAGAAAGGGATCAAGAACACCAAAAACCTTGAGATTTCCAGGCATCTTAGCTGCTAAGGACTCAGCAAAATCTGCAATTTGATGGTGCAAGTAAATGGTAGTAGCATGTTGGAGCAGCTTGCTTTGCTCCATAATTGCATTTAAAATCTGAGGGTGGCAGTGCCCACAAGAGACTGTCACTATCCCAGCAAAAGCATCCAAATACCTCCGACCATTTTCATCAAATAAATATTGCATCTTTCCTTCAACAATATTCAACTGCAAAACAAAAGCATAACCGATCAACACAAAACGAAAAGGAAAGATAGCTTAAAATCAAAAGGGCACGACCAGGAAGTGATGAGCAGAGTGACAACACAGCAAAATCAAACAAAGATCAAAACTTTTATGATATATATATTAAGAAGGAAACCATTAAATGAAAAGGGTATATAAGATTAGAGACTAACAGGCTTCTGATAGTAATGAAAAAGAGAAGGACCCAAAAATTTCTTGCGTTTTTGCAAGATTTCATCAGCTGATGGTCCTTTGTAAGGTTTTGGTTGGTAATCAAACGGTGGAAGTTGAGGAGGAGAATCAATAGGAGAAGGAGCTGTAGAGAAAGAACTGCAGATGGAATTCCAACAAAACTTGGCTTTGGCTTCTTTCACGTTTCTTTTTAACATTCGTGTTTGGAAAGCCATGGCCAAAACGCAAATGAATTTGAGAGGGGAGCAAAACAATAGCTGATGCCTTGGTGGGGGTGATGGAGAGAGTGCTGTGTGGGTGTGTTTATTTATGGGTGTTTTTCGTCTTTTCCGCAAATATGTAATGATTGATTACTTTTGTGTTTTTTTTAATGTTAAGATTATCAATATACTAAAATGGATGCTCGATAGTCGATACCATCGCTCCCCTCTCCATTCACGTCCTGTTTATAAATATTTTTTTTTAAAAAAAATTAATTTTTATTTTAAATTAATTTTTTAATATTTTTAAATTATTTTTCATATATCAATGTGAAAAATAATTTTTTAAAATTAAAAAATATTATTTTAATATATTTTTTGAATAAAAAATAAATGATGAACAAAGATTTTTTGTTTTTGTTTTCACCTAATTTTTTTAATCATCGTTTATTTTATTTTTTTGATTTTTTTTGTATTTAATTCTTTTTCTTTTTCGTGTTTGTCGGTTTAATTTTTTTTTATCTTATTTATTCAAATGTATGCTCTCATTTTTTTTAAGGTATTGTGATAGTATTTTTAAAAAAAAATATCATTGTTTTTTAGTATCTAATTAAAATAATATCAACTCATCAATCCCATTCATTCAGTGTTATAACTTAAATCATTAATATATTTTATTTATTTATTAATATTATTTTTTGCAATAAAAAAAAATACAGAACTACAGGACAGGTTAGCTAAGACCATCCCGAGTTCAAACTATACAGAGTGTGATATAAGCTGACAGGGAAATGAGTAGACTGAAGTCACCCAAACAAAGATTCTTACAGCTAATTCATGGGCCACCTGTCAGCACGAGAGCACTACACTGATGACAAGTGTTTAATTTTAGGTTACAATTTGTTTTATTTTTAATTAAAAATATATTAAATTATGTAGAGATAATGATATTATCGAGCCTGTACAAATTGATTCTGGGATATTTTTTTTTATAACCGGATGTCCGGGTAGCGCGAACCACAACTAATCCCTGGGTCCATTAAATATTCTGCAAGCTCAATAAGCATGTAAGCTACCGCATGAGTGACAGGTATGTCTAGCAAGGCTTGAACCTGGGGTGAGAGGAAGGGAGAAAGCTCTTCTTGACCACCAGGTCAAGACCCTGCTAGCGGGATATATTTTAAATGACTACGTGGTAGCGTGGTTAATTTATTTTTTTAAGTGTTTTTTATTTAGAGATATATTAAAATAATATTTTTTATTTAAAAAATTTATTTTTAACATCATCCTATTATGAAAAATGATATAAAAAATTAATTTAAAATAAAAAATAAAATTAAAATTAAGCTTTTGATCCACTGCTTTTGGACATTTACGAGGAGAATATTCTTCAAGCCCCTACTGACCCCCCACCATCTTGATTTTTTTATTATGACTCAGTCTCCAAAATTAAAAACAACTAACCACAAAACAATGATCAAAGTAAGCTTATCTATTAAAGACCTACATCTAATTCAAAAGAGATTCACGTGAATTTAGTCTACAGAAGTATAGTATTTAATTAGATTGGTGTTTTGTGTTATACCTCCGTGCTAGATCAATTTTTAAAAAATATATATATTTAGGCAGCTTATGAATCGGATCATAAATCTGACTAATAATTTTTTTTTAATTATATGATAAAAAAAATAATTATAATATATAAATCAAATAAAAAAAAATGGTCATGATACCTTGCAAAAAAAATACACTTCCCGACATTTTAAAATGATATCTTGCATGAGAAATTTCTATAATTACACTTAATAGCAAATTAAAAATTAAAAAATATATATAAACTTTGTGTTAAATAATATAATTCCCAATAAAAAAATATGTAAATCGAGGTGAAAAATCCCAATGTGGTGTTGAGGCTTGCCTAATTTAACTATTGTTAATGTATATCTTTTACATATGTATCATTGAGGATTCAACGTGATTATTCAACGTAAAAAATATAATTCCATTCATGTTTATTTTATAGCTCTATTTTGCATTATTTTTTTACGTGTTTTTTGGAAAAATTAATTATTTAACATTGATCAAAAGGAAATGAGTATATCATTCTTCAGCTTTGTATTGCAATGCGTTTCAAAAGTATTTTTGATAAAAAAAAAAAAAAAAATTATTTTTTATTTTAAATTTAAAAATTTGGTGTTTTTATATTATTTTCATGTGATGTTGTCAAAAATATTTTTTAAAAAAATAAAAAAATATTATTTAATGTATTTCTGAACAAAAAAAATTTCATTAATAATCTCAATCACACTCTCAAACATGCACTTCTATAAAAGCACGAGACAAACTAAATTACAAAAATTTGTGTGAGTACTAAATAACCAATATTTTAAATAAAAAAGAGAAAGGAAAAAGAGTGATACTAGGACTCAACACAACTCTATCTAACATTTTAAATCTTTCTCTTTGTAATATGACACATCAATTTGCAAAAATCATTTATGGAGATTCAATTTTTACCATGCATTATATATATATATATATATATATATATATATATATATATATATATATATATATATATATATATATATATAATGCTTCTAGATGCCTTAGATGGTAGCATTCTCATTAATCATGCCTAAAACAAATTTAAAAGATTTTATTTCGCAAGTTCTTCTTAGGTCAATTAAATTTCAATGTCTAATCATTAGATGTTATATTATATCCATATATATTCCGAATAGCCTTCGAGTAAGAATAATTGAAAGCAAATTGGTCTTCATCAACTTGACCACATAGTAAGTGATAAGAGAAGGTGTTCCTCCACAACATATCTATTTTTTTTGCTCATTTCTTTTTTATGGTTTTCTTTATTAGAACACCTTTTTAGATGATGGATTTGTGTTTTTGTTTGGTTTTCTTTTTTTATTCATCAACTTGACCACATAGCAAAGCGATAAGAGTTGGATAAGTTATTATCTATAAAGTTTTATTTTATTTGATTAGTAAATTAAATAATTAAATTTGATTAGTTTTGGTAGGTTCTTTATTTATATAGTAAATGTATATTTTTTATGATTATTTTGTATCATTTAGATCGATGTTAGAAACTCATAATAGTAATCACACACATAAGAAATTGATGATATGTAATTTTTATTAGTCTTTGTTATTTTAAAAGTCAACACTTCTTGTTTAGTTGTTATATTCTTTTCGAGATTTGAAATAGTGCATATGAGTTAATTAGTTTAAGTTTGGTCCTTCGGGATGATATTTTAATATATTTTAGCTCTTTTTTTTTGTTATATATAGTGGGAAATGATGTAACCTATTCATTATTCAAATATAATTTTCATGAATAGCAATTTAATAGTAATCAAATGGATTTTTTGTATTTTTATTATAGTTTTTTAGTTATAATTAAGTTGAGTGAGGGGGTTATTAAGTATTTTAAAAATAAAAAATATTATTTAAAAAATAAAAAAAATATAGCTAATATGTGCTTTGAACGCAACATATTTGTTGCCTAGTTGTGTTCAAGGGAAGTGTTCGTTGCATTTTAAAGGCCAAAGTTAGCTTCCTTTGATGTCATTGCAATCTTCTTAGAGGTCTCTCCCTTACTAGACGGCATGTATGACTTATTAACCTTCAATCTGACATCGATAGCTTTGTTGTTTCTTCTTCTCTCTCTTAGTCAATTTTTGTGTCTGACCCTCTAAATCATCAAAACAAAATATCTATTTTTTTTGCTAATTTTTTTCTTTTTTATGGTTTTCTTTATTAGAACACCTTTTTAGATGATGGTTTTGTGTTTTTGTTTGGCTTTCTTATTTTATTCATCAACTTAACCACATAGTAAAGCGATAAGAGATGGATAAGTTATGATCTATAAAGTTTTATTTTATTTGATTAGTAATAATTAAATTTGATTAGTTTTGGTAGGTTCTTTATTTATATAGTAAATGTATATTTTTTATGATTATTTTGTATCATCTAGATCGATGTTAGAAACTCATAATAGTAATCACATACATAAGAAATTGATGATATGTAATTTTTATTAGTCTTTGTTATTTTAAAAGTCAACACTTCTTGTTTTGTTGTTATATTCTTTTCGAGATTTGAAATAATGCATATGAGTTAATTAGTTTAAGTTTGGTCCTTCGGGATGATATTTTAATATATTTTAGCTCTTTTTTTGTTATATATAGTGGGAAATGATGTAACCTATTCATTATTCAAATATAATTTTCATGAATAGCAATTTAATAGTAATCACATGGCTTTTTTGTATTTTTATTATAGTTTTTTAGTTATAATTAAGTTGAGTGAGGGGTTATTAAGTATTTTAAAAATAAAAAATATTATTTAAAAAAAAAAAAAGCTAATATGTGCATTGAACGCAACATATTTGTTGCCTAGTTGTGTTCAAGGGAAGTGTGCGTTGCATTTTGAAGGCCAAAGTTAGCTTCCTTTGATGTCATTGCAATCTTCTTAGAGGTCTCTCCCTTACTAGACGGCATGTATGACTTATTAACCTTCAATCCGACATCGATAGCTTTGTTGTTTCTTCTTCTCTCTCCTAATCATTTTTTGTGTCTGACCCTCTAAATCATCAAAACAAAATATCTATTTTTTTCTTCAAATTTGGTCAGCTTTTTAAAAAATATATATTTAGGCAGCTTATGAATCGGATCATAAATCTGACTAATAAATAATTTTTTTTAATTATATGATAAAAAAAAATAATGATAATATATAAATCAAATAAAAAAAATGGTCATGATACCTTGCAAAAAAAATACACTTCCCCACATTTTCAAATGATATCTTGCATGAGAAATTTCTATAATTACACTTAATAGCAAATTAAAAATTAAAAAATATATATAAACTTTGTGTTAAATAATATAATTCCCAATAAAAAAAATATAAATCGAGGTGAAAATTCCCAATGTGGTGTTGAGGCTTGCCTAATTTAACTATTGTTAATGTATATCTTTTACAAATGTATCATTGAGGATTCAACGTAATTATTCAACGCAATTAATATAATTCCATTCATGTTTGTTTTATAGCTCTATTTTGCATTATTTTCTTACGTGTTTTTTGGAAAAATTAATTATTTAACATTGATCAAAAGGAAATGAGTATATTATTCTTCAGCCTTGTATTGCAATGCGTTTCAAAAGTGTTTTTAATAAAAATTAATTTTTTTTATTTTTTATTTTAAATTTAAAAATTTGGTGTTTTTATATTATTTTCATGTGATGTTGTCAAATTTATTTTTAAAAAAAATAAAAAAATATTATTTTAATTTATTTCTGAACAAAAAATATTTTCATTAATAATCTCAATCACACTCTCAAACATGCACTTCTATGAAAGCATGAGACAAACTAAATTACAAAAATTTGTGTGAGTATTAAATAAACAATATTTTAAATAAAAAATAGAAAGAAAAAAGAGTGATACTAGGACTCAACACAACTCTATCTAACATTTTTAATCTTTCTCTTTGTAATATGACACATCAATTTGCAAAAATCATTTATAGAGATTCAATTTTTACCATGCATTATATATATATATATATATATATATATATATATATATATATATATATATATATATATATATATATATATATATGCTTCTAGATGCCTTAGATGGTAGCATTCTCATTAATCATGCCTAAAACAAATTTAAAAGATTTTATTTCGCAAGTTCTTCTTAGGTCAATTAAATTTCAATGTCTAATCATTAGATGTTATATTATATCCATATATATATTACGAATAGCCTTCGAGTAAGAATAATTGAAAGCAAATTGGTCTTCATCAACTTGACCACATAGTAAGTGATAAGAGAAGGTGTTCCTCCACAACATATCTATTTTTTTTTCTCATTTCTTTTTTATGGTTTTCTTTATTAGAACACCTTTTTAGATGATGGGTTTGTGTTTTTGTTTGGCTTTCTTTTTTTATTCATCAACTTGACCACATAGCAAAGCGATAAGAGCTGGATAAGTTATGATCTATAAAGTTTTATTTTATTTGATTAGTAAATTAAATAATTAAATTTGATTAGTTTTGGTAGGTTCTTTATTTATATAGTAAATGTATATTTTTTATGATTATTTTGTATCATCTAGATCGATGTTAGAAACTCATAATAGTAATCACACACATAAGAAATTGATGATATTTAATTTTTATTAGTCTTTGTTATTTTAAAAGTCAACACTTCTTGTTTTGTTGTTATATTCTTTTCGAGATTTGAAATAATGCATATGAGTTAATTAGTTTAAGTTTGGTTCTTCGAGATGATATTTTAATATGTTTTAGCTCTTTTTTTTTTGTTATATATAGTGGGAAATGATGTAACCTATTCATTTATTCAAATATAATTTTCATGAATAGCAATTTAATAGTAATCAAATGGCTTTTTTGTATTTTTATTATAGTTTTTTTAGTTATAATTAAGTTGAGTGAGGGGTTATTAAGTATTTTAAAAATAAAAATTATTATTTAAAAATAAAAAAAAAGCTAGTATGTGCATTGAACGCAACATATTTGTTGCCTAGTTGTGTTCAAGGGAAGTGTGTTTTGCATTTTGAAGGCCAAAGTTAGCTTCCTTTGATGTCATTGCAATCTTCTTAGAAGTCTTTCCCTTACTAGACGGCATGTATGACTTATTAACCTTCAATCTGACATCGATAGCTTTGTTGTTTCTTCTTCTCTCTCCTAATCAATTTTTGTGTCTGACTCTCTAAATCATCAAAACAAATATATGTTTTTTTCTTCAAATTTGGTCCATATTGTTTTGATTATTATTTATTCTGATTTGAAATAATTAATAATATCATGAACTTTTTCAATTTCATCCTCTATTTTTTTATATATTAGATTTAGTTTTTATTCTTTTGATTACTATTTTTTTTATTTGGGATAATTTTTAAAATTGATGTTTTGTATGATTTCATCATCTTTTAGTTTTTTCCTATCATATTTAATCCTCATTATTTTGATTTTTTCTTACATTAATAAAGTTTTTTTTGTTTTTATCTTTTAATATTAAATTGATAAAGAAATGAACTCATGTTTGCTTGGATTTAATTTTTATGAACACCATAAAAGATTCATCTAGGTTTGCTTGGATTTAATTTTTTTAATATTATGAATCTCATGTTTTTTTTAGTTTTATCTTTTAATATTTATTTAATTAGAGATTGGGTTTCATTATTTTTTAATTTTTTTAAAAAAATCGCTGACTCTGTATTAAAAAAATATACTTAGAAATCAGTTTCTTCCTCTAATCGTGAAGCTTGGGTGAAATTAACCAAGATTCTATAAGTCCCCTATGAGTTGTTGAAATATGTTGCGACTGCGTTTGTGATGGGGTGTTTTTGCAGTTTTCATGGTAGTGATATTGTTTTTTTTTAAAAATATATATTAAAAAAATATTTATATATTTTAAAATATAATTTCAAAGAATATTTTTTGGAGTTATTAATAATATCTTCTCGGTTTATAAATAAGAATAATAATAAAAAAAAAGCAAAAAACATTCTCGTTGTTGTAGGGAATTGAAATACAGTAGGGCCGATAGCCATGGAAACTCATCACGAGCTTCTATCTTGCAAAGCAAGAGGGATAAAATATTAACTATATCTAGTAGGTAATTTAGTAATAAGAGTTTAGAATTAAAATATTTGTTTTTTTTTGTGATATTAGATTCGAACTATATAGTTGTTAATATAATAAATACTAGAAGCTTATATGGTCATTAATTTTAGGCATGTAATATTAGTCAGGGTATATGCAAAGCTGATCCGAACATCTACGTTAATAAATAAAAAAAAGGGATAAAATATTGAGTACTACTTAACCATTGTTAAAAATTAGCTTGGTGTTTCGATTTTCTTAATGAATTATGTTTTTTTTTAAGTATTATCAATCAGCTTTTAATTTAAAATGAAATAATTCTACTATTATTAAATTTATGTTTGGTATGATTTTTACAAACTCATTTAAGTTTTTTTTCTAAAATCAATTTCACTAAAAAAAAATCTATAAGTATATAATACAAATAAATTTTACCTTAAATGAAACGTTTTTTTTTTTTTTTTTTTGTAGAAATTGATTCAATTTATAATATTTAATTTGAATTATTTAACTTTTAACTTGTAAATTATAACTTCTTGGATATTTTTAGCAAACATGTTTTTAACTTAAAATTAATTTAATTCATTTCCTTATTATTTTTAACTAATTATCTTTAAGTAATCTCTAAAAGCTAAATTATTGTTTTTTTTATTTTTGTTGAAAAGTACATTACATAAAGCTCTATTCAATCAAATGCTCCTTCCATATTTCAAACCTCCTTTGTCCTTGCCCTTTATTCTTTTTGTTTGGTAATGGGCCAAAAGCTGGAGGTTCATAAACAAAAAGCCCAATTCAATCAAACTAGCAAGCTAGAGGTCTACCTATTAAAAAAATCAAACAACTTAGTAAAGATAATGAATAATTAATCTTTATCATCTTCTTGAAAAAGCATTTTCAAACCAAAATACTTTGGAATCAGCGATGTTATTTATTTTTATGGTGCATAAATGCAAATTAATTGTGGTAATTACTAGAATTATTGTTTTATAAGTTTTGGTTCCAAAAATTGATATAAATAAGGGTGAAAAAGGGAGAAATTCTACACATATTTTTTTGGAGCACATCTACACTTTAGAATGATAAAATTTTAAAAATAAATAATTAATCATTGACTATAGATTTCTAGATTAATATCATATCATATTAATTCTTAACAATAATTACATTATTATTATTTATAATTCTTTTTGTCTTTGTATGGAATAGTATGCATGCAAGGATCTTTTATACTTCCATTTTAGTCCTATTTTTCTCTTTGATTTTTTAATATAGATGCTTTAATCTCTATATATAATTACATGCTATACAGACCTCAATATTTTTGATATCTAAGTGTTGTCTATAGGAAGTTGAGAATTCACTCTATTTGCCCTAGGTTTTCCTTTGCTGTTCTTATATGAATTCCATCGAATATTAAAAAAGAAAAAAGAAATATCCCCTCTCATCAAAAAAAAATTGTATCATATGACCATTAATTTATAATCTTGTATTTGGTGAAATTAATGGTATAAACTGTTTGCACCATTATAAAATAGGGATGTTGATGAGTTTTGTGATTGGAAAAAGGTGGTAATGGTATGGTGGTTAGAGGCAATAATGGTAATAGATCATACATGTGTGAATTCATGAGATTTGATTTGATTTTTTTTTAATAAAAATAGTTTAATATTGATGATATTTTTTATATTTAGAATGACCAAATTAGTTCTTGTTATTTTATTGATGTTTATTTCATTTTTTTATTTATATAAATTTTATCCACAAATATTTTCTTATTGAGACAAAGGTTTTGAAAGGTTAACATGAGCGAACTTTGGTATTTTTTTTTCCATTTATATAATTGATTTTGTTTTCAATTTTATTCTTTAACATTTGATTTTTATAGAAATTGATTCTCACACCTTTTTTTTTCTCTTTTTCTTTCTTCAGGATTATCCAAATCATACATGGTCACAAGGTTAGCGAGTTAACCTGAAGTTGACTCAATTTTTTTTTTTTTTTTAATTCTTTCCAATTTCATATTTAAAATTTTTGTTTATTTATAATTTTTTTTTGTTTTTTTTTGCATAGAAAGTCTCAACATCACGATCACGATCACAATCACGATCATGAGTTTGAAAGTTAACATTGAATGACTTTGGTATTTTTTATATCCATTTTTTTTCTTTTCCATTCTTTTCCATTTAATTTTTTTTAGGAACTGATCTTCATGCTATGTTGTTTAACTTTTCTTTCTATGTAGTTATCTCAATCATATGCCCATGATTACGGGTCACTAAATTAAAATGAGTTGTCCTATCTCTGTATGTATTTTTTTAAAAAATATTTTAGTTTTATAATTCAATATTAAGTTGTTTTATAGTTTGATTCAATTTTTTTGTGGCTATTTTTTTATGATTTTCTTTACCTTTGATTGACACAAATGGTTAATTCATTAAATAAAAATAATATTTTATGAAACATAGTTATTAAGCACAACTAAGTACATTACACTTATTGTGAGATAAAATATTTTAATCCTAGTTATCTTTGGTCAAATAATGATTTAATTTATTAGCTACGTGTATAAAAATCTTGATTTGTGATTGAGAATTTTTTTATATCAAAAAATGCTTTGAAAAGACTTGTATATTTATATTCTTACTAAAAACATAATTGACTCGGCGACAAAGCACAAATACAAAACTAGTAATTTTCTAATGGATGAAGATGCAGTAGACCCTAAATCTTGATGAAAAATTGATTGCTACACTCTTCATATATTTACTTTGCAAGAGGTATGATACGATACATGTAAAGGGTTGGACAATTAGATTTGGTTTATGGCTTAATATTTCATAATTTATAATTTTATGCTAACAAACATGTTTCTCGATCCAATCATTGACACAATACATGTAAAGGGTTGGGCAATTAGATTTCATAAATCATGTTTCTTCTAAGATTAAAATTTCAAATCAATTAGAGTTTAAAAAGATATCACAATATAGACTAAAAATTGTTGTTCAAATTTTACTATTTGTTTTCTTATGATTTTTTGACGTCTTATCTAGCAATGATTTCTTTTTTCTATAAGCACAATGGAATGGATGGCAACAATTGAATTTATTTTGGCAAAGGTTTCTATATCCTACAAGAAAACTAATAGGCAGGCATATCTTGAAGGTTTCTTTATTCTACACGGAAACAAAGTGGCATCAAATATTTATTTTTGTTTTTAGGATACAAAAAAAAATCACCTAAACATTTATATAAATTAAGGCTAATAGTTTTGGGTTTAAATGAGTTCATTACATGCCACCTAACCTTAGGGCTTTATATTTTCGAATTGATTTTTTCATTATTTCTTATATTATGGGTTTGTTTTTAAGTACTTTGAACTTTATTTAAATAGAGTTTAATAACAATTCATTGGTACATTAAAATTAAAAAAAATAAAAATTTAACATTATAAATAGTCTTCTTGTAATTTGTGACCATTACATAATGGTTTATTCAGAAAATATTTGTGTGTGTGAGGAAAACTCATACATGTCTTTAAGAAAAAAAAATCTAGATTTATCAAAGATTAACTTTTTATTATATTCTCTCTTATATTTTTTATCATGACTCTTTATAATTATCGGGTTTGAGTTTTATTCCTCAGTTTTGATGTCTCTTTTCAGATAATAGTTCCCATAAGTTTTTTTTTATCAACTTATCAACTAAATTTAATTTTAGTTTTATTTGTTTGTGTTTTGAATTGCATGTGAATTCTAGAGTTGCATTGCATGTTTAGGAGTGTGGTTACAGTTGTTTTTTGAAAGTATTTTTTTATTCAGAAAATACATCAAAACACTATTTTTTTTTAATTAAAAGTAAAAAAAAAATTCAAATGTTTTCAAAAACATTTTTTAAACTCATGTAGAAACGTTTACAAATTATATATTAATGCTCCGGTGATGCATGTAGAAACGGAGCTGTCATATTAGGGTTCACAAAATTTATCTTGTGGAGTGTTGATTCCTGCATGAAACAGGCACTTGGTGAGATGCAAGCATGTCTACCATGATTCGCTTTTATCCAGCTTCCTATACCACCAGTTCCCTAGCCCTTTTTCTCATTTACTGGTAGGGTTTAACAGGTGGTGGTGGATTTTCTCCGGCAATGCCTACTTCACAGAAACTATAATGGTTGTAATGATTGTCCAGTCAAAACGCTATGTCTACCAATAGTCCCTGCAAGAACAGGAACCATCCTTGAAATGGTGAAAACGAGTAGCATCTCTCACAATTATTTCTCTGTCCACAAGCTTGGAGATAAATTTGATGGCATTGTGACAGTCATTACAGACTCGAAGGTTCTTCATGATCCGCAATGTGGTGTTTTCTGGAGTACTTATTATCCCAAATGCGATGGCAAGTTTCTCGCTGTGATATCTGAGAATCTCATCTTTCACCTCTACTTCAAGGTCATGCAATACAGATTCAGTGTCTGGAGCAAAACCCATCTTTTTTATCTCCTTCCAGATCTTGTCCATCATCTTGTAGATCTTGTCTCTCAGTGGGTGAAGTCCATCCTCCACTCCAAATACATGGGTTTTGTTCTGGATCTGAATCCAACTAAGTCCTTGCTCCTTTCTAACTCCTCTAGCCCTCATCGATTTTCTAATTTTTGCAGCATCATCCCATTTTCCACAAGCTGAATACACATTAGCAAGGGCAGAGTATGCCCCACCATTGTTAGGCTCGAGAAGTAGCAGCCTCTCTGCCGCAACTTTTGCCAGATCAACATTTTTATAAACCTTACAGGAAGATAAAAGTGAGCCCCAGGCTATAACATCTGGTTCCATAGGCATATTTTCTACAAATTTGTAAGCTTCTTGCAGCAATCCAGCACGCCCAAATAGGTCAACCATGCATGCATAGTGGCTCAGGGTGGGATCTATTTTGTGTACAGTTTTTCATCAAATCAAAATAGCTTCGGCCCTGCTCCACCAATCCTCCATGTGTACAGGCAGAGAGCACCCCGACATAAGTTATATGGTCAGGCTTGATACCAAGTGCTAGCATCTGTTCAAATAGTTCTATGGCTTCTTCTCCAAGACCATGTTGAGCTAAAGCCATAATCATAGAAGTCCAAGAGACAGTATCTCTGTTCTGACGTAGAAGATTGAATACTTTCCGTGCACCATTTATGCTTCCAGCTTTCGCATACATCGTAGTCAGAGCATTGCCCACAGAAGGTGATAATGCCTCCCCTGATCTTATTGCACTTGCATGAATTTGTTTTCCATGATTCAAAGATGTCACGCTTGAACTGGCACTCAACATGGCTGCTAGAGTGAAAACTGTTTGGCCGAGGCCCTTCTCTAACCATTGTTTTGAATACCTCTACAGCATCATTATTTAAGCCATTCTGCACATAACCTACAATCATGGCAGTCCATGCAACCACGTCGGGGTCTTTCAATGAGTTAAATATTTGTCTGGCTGGGGTCATATCACCGAGCTTGACATATCCATCCAATAAGGCCGTAAAAGCGATCACATCAAGATCTGAAATCCCACTCTGCTCTATGATTCTTCGAGCAGTTTCAACTCCTCCAGACTTTGCATACATTGAGATCAAAGCATTTCCCACAGCTCCTGAAGCGTCGAACATTGTCCGAACAATATAACCATGAATTTGTTTACCAAAATTCAACCTCTCAAGATTGGCACAAGTCGATAGAGCACTTGCTAGGGAAAACCTATCAGGCTTCAGAGAAGTATCTTTTAACATGCTAGAGAAGAACTGTAATGCTTCATTATCAAAACCATGCTGATTGCATCCTGCAATCATTGAATTCCATGAAACAATATCGCGTTCGCTCATTAGCTCAAACTGAGCAAGAGCGAGGTCAACCCTACCGCAATTCATATGCAAGGAAATCATCGCATTCCAGCTTGACGTGTTCCTCAACTTCATCCTATCAAAAATAACCTTAGCCATCTCCAAATCCCCTGTCTTTGCATACATATTTAGAAGCGAATTTGTAACAGGAACGCACGCATGAAGTCCTAATTTGACTACAAAAGAATGAGTCTTCGTCCCTACACCTCGAGACCCGGTGGCAGCACATGAAGCAAGGACATTAGTAAGTGTGAACTGGGTCGGCAAAACTTTATCATTCACCATATCTACAAAAGCCCTTATCGCATCTTCAAAGCGACCCATTTGATTATAACCCACAATTATCGTAGTCCACGAAACAGAATCGCGAACAGGTATTAAATCAAACACCTGATGGGCTTTCTCTAATTTCCCCTGCTTCGCATACCCAGAAAGAATTGTATTCCATGAGAAAGTGGTCTTCACAGGCATTTCATTGAATAAATCGTGGGCATCTAAAAGAAACCCGGTTTTTGCATACAAGTTCATTAGGTTGTTCATCAAATAGACACTGAAGGTAAGGCCTAATTTAACCATCTGAGCATGGATTGATTTTCCTTTTATAGGGTCTCTCGATTTAAGGCTAGTTTGAAGGAGATGGGCACAGGAATCTGTATGGCAAGAGAAATAGGATGGGTTTGGGATGTCCATCGGAGGGTGGATTAAAAGGGGTTAATGAGAAATAGGAGTGGGTTTGTTATGCAATGTTTATCAGTGGTTGCAGCATAAGATTGGCTAATAATCAATTTGTGTTTAATTTTATATATATATATATATATATATATATATATATATATATATATATATATATATATATATATTTTAATTATTTTAATGTTTTTTTATTATTTTAATATATTGATATCAAAAATAATTTTTAAAAATAAAATAACAATATTTTGATGCATTGTTAAGCTATATTTCTAAAAATAATTTTTATCACAATATTAAATATACTCTAATTAGACAAGAGCTTACACTATCATGTAGATGAAGATACGAAAACAATGCAAGCATTTATAAACAAATGCACCATTGACTCAATTGTAATTAATAAACCCAATTACTTTAAATAATATAAATAAAAAAACATGATAATAAATAAATTTATATAAAAAAAACATAAAAAACATGAAACCTAATAGCTTGTTTGCTATTGTGGTAGCAATTGTTTTTTTAAAATGATTTTGACTTGAAAATATATCAAAATAATATTTTATATATATTTCTATAAAATAAATTGATATCAGTATATCAAAATGATCTAAAAACACATTAAAAAATAAATCCTATAACATGCATGTGATATCTCTTAATCATCAATATTAATATAATTCAGGTCATACCATATGCATTTAACCACTCTTTAAAACCATTAAATCTCTAAAAATCATGATGCCATCAAAATTATTAATGTTTACCTCAAATATTACTTATCCAAACCCCTCATCTATTTATAATAGTGTATGGAAAAACAACACATCATTTGACATCTACTTTTACTCCTAAATCTCTCAACAATTAGTTAAATTTAAAAATGTTTTTACTAGATAAACCTAACCAGAAACATCATGGTAAAAGTGAGACAAATTATCAAAACACAATAATGTTGTCTTTGCACTTAATAAGTAAGTGATATATTGTAAATGGATTGATTTTGAAGATTGATATGATAATAAAAGGCTAGTCAACTCCTCAAGAAGTTTTAAATGACCTTTAGTATACAATTATAGATGGCAGATACCGATAGTTAAATGATGAAGTAAGGAAATTTCTTGATAATAATCTAAAACACGTTGATGACTCTAATGATCAAGTAAATTTATGCAACTTTATATATTTATGTTGTTTTTAATATTTCTAGTGTCATCTCAAAATGATTCAATTTTTAAATATCTTTTCAATTCATTTGGCTTTTAACAAATTATTTTTTAAATCATTAATTTTTTTTTAGTTGACTTTGATGTTACTCTGTTTCGAAAAGAACAAAAAATATCATTAATATATGGACAAAGAAAGCAAAGTTGAAAAAAAGGGATAAAAATAAATCTTTACTTATACGCTCATTAATTCAGATAGTAAGGTTGCCTTAATTGCAATCTATGGACAAACACTATTTTTCATTGTACAAGGTAGGAGGAGTTTCTGTTACCCAAAGCCTAATAATTTTTTGAATTGTATACTTGTTATTATTTTTCAACTAGATTCAAAATTTAACTAGTTTGCATGGTGTTGCGTTTCAAATAAAAAGAAATGTAGAAAAATATCTAAATCACAAGAAATTATTTGACATTATTATTAAAATTTATCTAATAGGACAACTTTAAATCCTTTGACCTAACTTTATATCTAGTCTAGGTTTAAAATTATATTGTATAAGAGTTGTCCCGATATAACCCAATCAAGTTAAGGGTTCAAAGACGACCCAAAAACCAATAAAAAACATGATTTGACTTTAAAAAATCACGATGATCTTTTTTTAATATTGAAATAACAACATATTAGATAGACTTAAGCTTCACAACTTAACCCATCAAATTTGCAATTGGGGGGATGGACTCAACTAGATTTAAGAACTTTATTAAGTTTTTTTTATAAATAAAAACTATATCTAACTTAATTATACAATAACAAAAATAGATGCTTACAAAATCAAACACAAACCACATATGAGGATTTATTCGAGATTATGATAACCTTATAGAAAACAAACCAAAATAATTTATGAATATGAATTTAATTTTTTTTTAAAATATAGGATACAATTGAAAAGAAAAAAAAATAAAAGTAAAAAAAAGAAGGAAAATACAAATGAAATAAAGGAAATTGTTAAAAAAAACACCACTAAATTTAATATCGACTCCAGTTGCTTCTTCTTCTTTTAAATTTTTCCTTAAAAAATATGGATAAAATCTAACCTTTTAAAATTTAATATCAATCAAATAGTAGGATATTTTGTTTAAAACTGTGATAATTTCATATAAAAAATAAAAATCAATCATGGAAATCAATAAAAATATGTTGAATAATAAATTTATAAACAAAACAAAAAAACAAAAACAATTCAATTAAAAAAAGGGGGAAATTAAAAAATTGGATCAGCTCCTTTAGTGTTACATCAACAGTGGAGTTTACCGCATTTCATTTAGTAGAAATGTAGAATAGATAACCAGCCTCCATATGGCAAGTTTAATAATAAATTCGTCCCTAATTTATTGCAGATATATTACATTGTGACATATTATCAATTTGATTAATTTTATCACGTGGTTAATTTTAAAAACCACGTGCAAAAAAAATGACAACCACACTAAAATTATCTTTGTAAATTCATAAGACCTCCTTAGAAATTCCAGCTTGTTTTGTATTTTTAATTATTTATTGATTTTTTATTATTCAAGAAATAAAAAAAATATATCATTAAACTGCAGCCTGAATACCATGTGCTAGGGTGGGTCTACAAGTTCCCAACATGAGTGACTTATTTTTTTTTTAAATAAAATTTTATTTTATTTTATCTTGATGA